>BSBM01001210.1:0-450000 GCA_027924585.1 Larix kaempferi | reverse complement strand
TTCCTCTTTGATGAATCCTCCTCTACAAGACTTCATTTATTGCATGAATGTCACATACTCATGAAAACTCTAAACAACACTCAATGGCATGCAACTACAAATAATGGCATGCAACTATAACCACAAACCAAGCAGAGGTTGATTTTATGCATTGATATAGAGAGGTGGCAGTAGGCACACAATATGGAGAAACAATGAGTTAGAAAAAAACATTTGGACCAAAGTGTTAAATTTTCAGTATTAAATCACAATACTATAGGATCTTTGCTGAGAGAATAACATCTACAGTATATCAATGCATGACAATCATAATATGACAAGCATCACAAGCATCACAAGAATCAAAAGCATAGAGACAAGAGACACAGAGTTTCCGTGGGGAAAACCCTAAGGTGAAAAACCCCACAACTTCCTCAGAGATAGAGAGAGCAATGGCTCAACCAAAATACAACCAAATAACACTGAGATAGTCTCCTAGCAGATAATCCTCCTCCTCCTCACTAGTGCGCTACTTTTCAAAGAGAGAGATAGATACTTTTTCGAGTGAGTAAAATAGAGATCTCCTATCTCTATTTATACTCACCTTTTTGCCCAGTGACCTACTGGGGCCGACTTGTCTACTTGAGTACATCCACATTATATTATATATTAATTAGGGCCGACTCCATAAGGTGGTCTAATAACCCATCGGCAAGTACATACACTTGCGACACTTGTCAATCCACATGACGACACTTCCTTATAGACGAATAACACATCTCTTATAAGGGTACAATAAATATATATATAATATACTGATGAAATACATTCCGAAGTTACATATACATCAACACTCCCTCTTAACTAGGAATGTATTTCTCGACACAGATTTGCTAGACAAGTCTTCTTCTCTGGATCATCGTCATCGATGCATCGTCATCGTCATCATCACTGCTGCTGCTATCTCGTCCAATTTCTGTCTCTACTCGTCATAGGAAGTTCTACAGAGCCAGTCCTTTTTCATACTGGATGTAGGCCCACCACCTGCAGGTCTTCGTCATCACTGGCCATACTATGGAATCCTCAGGACTTATTACATGCGTCACAAAACCTCGAAAGAGCATCCCAGGATATTACGGGTACACAAATCCAACCTGTAGGATCTCCCAGGGCGCTATTACATGTGACCCCACCACAAAACCTCGAAAGAGCATCTCAGGATGTTACGGGTACACAACTCCGACCTGAAATCTCCCAGGGCACAAATTACATGTGGTCCACCACAAAACCTAGCAAGAGCATCTCAGGATGTTACGGGTACACAACTCCGACCTGAAATCTCCCAGGGCACAAATTACATGTGGTCATGGCAAAACCTCGCAAGAGCATCTCAGGATGTTACGGGTACACAACTCCGACCTGAAATCTCCCAGGGCCCAAATTACATGCCATAGGACAAAACCTCGCAAGAGCATCTCAGGATGTTACGGGTACACAACTCCGACCTGAGATCTCCCAGGGCACAAATTACATGTCCTCCGAGAGCAATGTCTCGAAAGAGCATCCCAGGCTGTTACGGGTACACAACTCCGACCTATAGGATCTCCCAGACATACTCATCTGCATAACCTGATCCACGGCCACAGAGTATCAACCTGACACTCACCATACATCATCCTGATGTACTCATGATCATCCTGATCATCATTACTGCAACGTCCTGCTGCATGTCATCTGGAGCAACATCCTGAAGCTCGTCATCTATGATCATCCTGATCATCAATGCAACATCCTGCTGCATGTCATCGGAAGCAACATCCTGAAGCTCGTCATCCATGATCATCCTGATCATCACTGCAACATCCTGCTGCATGTCATCATATATGATCCACCTGATCATCAATGCATCTACCTGATGCACACCAAGTATCTACCTGATACATATCATCATACATGATCCTCCTGATCATACAATGTATCCACCTGATACAAATACAAATACATGATACATATCACCATACATGATCTACCTGATCATACAATGTATCCACCTGATACATATACAGATACATGGTCCAAGCATCCAACATGATGCATATACAAAAATACATACACATGATCCAACTGATCATATCCAGCAGAAACTAGAACATCATCCTGATGCTCATCATCCAACGCTTACATCCACAGCCATGTGAAGGATCCTCCTTCCAACATGCTTGGAATGGCTTCAGCAAATGTGTCCATCACTTCTTCCTCGAAGTGTCCTCGATATGAAGAATGCCAAGCCTCTCTCTGAAGTACTCGAACTTCACCCTGGCTAGTGGCTTTGTCAGCACATCTGCAATCTGCTCGTCCGTCGCAACATACAGGAGCTTCACAGCTCCTCTCTGCACCATATCCCTGATATAGTGGTATTTGATCTCTATGTGTTTCGACCTGTCATGAAACACTGGGTTCTCGGACAACTTCACACAACTCTGGTTATCACAGAAGATACCAGTAGCCTCCAACGGGAGATCAAATAACTCAGACAGTAGCTTCTATAGCCATACTGCCTCACAACTAGCTGAGCAGGCTGCAACATACTCTGCCTCAGCTGTACTCAGTGCTACGCAGGACTGCTTCCTGCTAAACCAAGAGATCACACCTGATCCCATACTGAAGCAACACCCAGATGTGCTCTTCCTATCTGCAGCACTGCCAGCCCAATCTGAATCAACATAACTCTGCAGGTTAAACTTTTGATTTGCTTCATACTTGAGCCCATAATCCACTGTACCCTTCAGGTACCTCAGAACATGCTTTACAGCAACCAGGTGAACACTCCTCGGATCCGTCAGGAACTGGCTCAATGTGTTCACAGCAAAGCAAATGTCTGGTCTCATGTTCGTCAGGTACATCAAGGACCCAATCATCTGACGATACATAGTGATATCAACCGGCTCAGATGAAGCATCACATAGAAGCTTCAGATTCGATGCCATAGGTGTGGCCATGGCCTTGCAATCCATCATCCCGAACCTCTTCAGGATCTCTACTGCATACTTCCCTTGTCCAAGGAAGATTCCTTCTGCACTCTGCCACACCTCCATGCCAAAAACAAATAGTGCATCATCCCCAAGTTCTTCATCTCGAACTCGGTAGTAAGCTTCCGCTGCGTGTCGGCAATCAATCTATCTTCACCATACCAAGTTCTACACATATATGATTTCCTATCATGTGTCTCAGAACCAAGTGGCCGCTTCTTCTTCAACTACACCATTCAAGAAAGCTGTCTTGAATCCATCTGGTGTATCTTCTATTTCATCACTTTTATATTTCTCTATGCTGCCATCTGCAACATGCTTGATATGAAAGTTCTATTTGGAAGTCACAACAGACTTCCCTTTAGCTCTTGGGATCGCATCCCAAACATCATTCTTCATGATCGACGGATCATGGCATTCCATTTCTTCATCCCAGATCCTGGGAACTTCAATATCTTCAATAGATATCTTTATTGCTGGAACAAATGTTGTAGTCCTTTTGTAGGTGAAGATATACGGTCTTTTCTACAAAACAAGTTAAATTGCATGATTAGAAACATCTCATAATTTTCATAACAAATTCTTTACACATAAAGAAATATGTCATGCAGTCATGCAGTTATCTTAGCCAATGCTTCAATACAACATTTATCCATGTTCCACAAATTTCTAGATGCCTTCCAGTCTCTACCAGAACATTGTTTAGAGTTTGCACTACTCCCAACATGTCAGCAAAGAGGTTTCATTCTAGATAAGTAGCACTGGAATGTTGTACAGTTCCATAAGCCACTTACCCATCACATGCATATTAGTAGTATACTGTTCATTAATGCAATCATTCAAATATGCACAATACATCTCCTAAGTCTAGGAACATAAGCATAATATTATTAAACAAACAAAATAGGCAAGAAATGATAATTGAAATACTTATCTTTGTTTGTTTGTTTGGGTGGACTCCCTCTGAGTCTTTGCTTCCTGGTAGGAGCTGCTGAAGTAGCTTCTTCTACACCTTTCTGTTGTGGAATGTAGGACGATGGTCAACTCCCTCTGAAGATCTGCATCCTTGTAGGAGCTGCTAGAGTGTGCTCCCTTTTGATCTTTGCTTCCTGGATTACCTGTCCTTATATTCATCTTTGCTGACATCAATATTCTTGAACCCAGAAAAGACCTCTTCTGGTGTCTTGTTGTCCAATATCTTGTGGGGAGTTCTGTTCTACACAAATACAACTGTTCTAACTGCTTCTGCCCATAGATGCATAGGTAGATCCTGGTCATGCAGCATTGCCCTTGCTGCTTTGATGACTGTTCTGTTCTTCCTTTCTGCAACTCCATTCTGTTGAGGATTATAAGGAGCAGTCAACTCCCTCTTAATCTCTAAATCACTGCAAAGCTTCTTGAAGTCATTTGAGGTGAATTCTCCACCATTGTCAGATCTGAATGTCTTGATTTTCTTGTCAGTTTGATTCTCCATCAAGGTTTTGAATTCCTTGAATTTATCAAGAACCTCATCTTTTCCCTTCAAGAAGTATACCCAAGTCTTCCTGGAGAATTCATCGATAAATGATACATAGTAAACATACCCACTCAGGGAGCTGGATGACATAGGGCCACATACATCTGAGTGGATGATTTCCAGGATGTCTTTTGCCTTGCTTTCACTGCTTGGGAAAGCCTTCTTAATGTTCTTACCTTTTGTACATCCTTTGCAAACACCTTCATGTTTGGTCTTGATTTTAGGAAGACCCTCTACTGCCTTGCTTGCAATTGGAAGTGCCCTATAGTGCATATGAGCAAGTCTTCTATGCTAAAGTTCACTTGGATCCATGGATTCATGTACCATGGCATGTTCAGGTTGTCCCTTCAATTTATACAAGCCTCCCTCTTGCTCTCCAATCACTACTGCATCATCTATGGTCTTTCCCTTTGGCCACATTAGGACTTGGCCATCCACAAATGCAACCCTCATACCTTTTGCATCCAATGCAGAGATGGAGAGTAAGTTCTTCTTGAGCCCAGGTACATAAAGTACTTCTTTCATCTTCAATGATTTTCCAGAATCTAGGTTGTAGGAGGCTTCACCACTTCCTTTGATTGGGTATTGATAATCATCCCCAAGTTTCACCTTATGGGGTGATTCATGTTCAGATAAGTTCACAAAGGATTCTTTAAACCCAGTCATGTGTTTGGAAGCCCCACTATCAATCAACCAATCATTACATCCATGGGAGATGGTACCTGTAAGAGCAGAAATTAGAACATATTCTTCTTCACTTGATGAGTCATCATCACTACTACTTTCTGCCCTAGCCTTCTTCTTTGGAGGTTCATCATCTTCAGCAGCATGAGCATGAAACCTTCTTTTGCTGCCCTTCTTCTTCTTACTGGAGTTGTTTTTATTATCCCTTTTTATTCTTGGGACAATCTGAAGCAAAGTGACCCTTCTCATTGCACGTGAAGCATCTTAGGTCCTTCTTACTCTTTTGATGGAATCTTTTGTGGTGAGAGTGATCCTTCTTGGTTTTGCTTCTCTTGGTGTGAGCTGCAAGAGCTTGATCTTCTCCTCCCATCTTTTCCTCACGAGCTATAAATCTAGCTTCTTCTTGAGAGCATTCTTCCCTCAATCTGTTGAACGAGATCAATTTCTTCCTTGCACAAATTCCTTGAATAAAGGAATCCCATGACCTAGGTAGGCCATTTAGAGTAGTCATCACCACCTCACCATTCTCCACCATTTCATCTACTGCTTCTAATTGTTCCTTGATCTGAGAGACCCTTGAAAAGTAAGACTGAATGGTTTCTCCATTCTGAAACTTTACTGCTTTCAATTGGTTCCGCAGGGTCATCTTCCGATTTATGTTCTTTCCTTCAAATAGCTTGGTCAAAGATTCAAACATCTCTTTGGGTCTCTTGAGAGAAGACACATGGGGTATGAGATGATCTTTGATAGAATCAGCAATGATTCTCTTTTCCTTGACCAAGTTCTTCTTGTGCAATACCTTGGCCTCTTCATCCTCTGGGATAGGGATGTCTTCTTTCACATATGAGTCCAACTCATTCTCTTCCAGGATTAGCCCAATCCTATACTTCCAGGCTCGGAAGTTATCAGCCCCTTCAAGCTTATCCTCAAGCTTGGTGTGAAGAGACATCTTTAAGAGTACTTCAAATGGAAATAGAAAAGATTTAGAACTTACCACTTGAAGTGCTGAAAACTGGATCTCGTCCCGGATTAGGGTTTGTCAGAGAAACCCTAAAAATTCAAAATGTGAATTTCAAAATTCCGAAAGGATAGAAAGATGCACCTTGGAGAGCTGATCAGCCTAGTACATTCAGAATTTGAGATCAGCAAAGTCTTGCCCTTTAGAATTGCCTTTTTGTCCTCTCGGGTTCACTCGGGAGAGCCCCTGAATTAGGGTTTGAGTTTCCCGGAGATCTACCCAGCCAAAAATCTCGATCCAAAGCTCAAACCTTCGATTTTTTCAAGGAGCTTCCAGCTGTACCTTCAGTTTCCAGAAATTCCTATTTTTGTGGAAACCCTAATTTGTAGGGCCAAAACTAAAAATGCTCAGAACTGAAATCTGATTGGACAGAAAGATGCGCCTTGATGAGTAGATCCAATCTACTATATTGAATTTCAAAAATCTGTGGAGAGAAACCCAATAAACAAGGAATACAAGCTTCCGTCACTGCAAAATGTCTTCTTCTCAGTTAGGCTCTGATACCATGTTAAATTTTCAGTATTAAATCACAATACTATAGGATCTTTGCTGAGAGAATAACATCTACAGTATATCAATGCATGACAATCATAATATGACAAGCATCACAAGCATCACAAGAATCAAAAGCATAGAGACAAGAGACACAGAGTTTCCATGGGGAAAACCCTAAGGTGAAAAACCCCACAACTTCCTCAGAGATAGAGAGAGCAATGGCTCAACCAAAATACAACCAAATAACACTGAGATAGTCTCCTAGTAGATGATCCTCCTCCTCCTCACTAGTGCGCTACTTTTCAAAGAGAGAGATAGATACTTTTCCGAGTGAGTAAAATAGAGATCTCCTATCTCTATTTATACTCACCTTTTTGCCCAGTGACCTACTGGGGCCGAATTGTCTACTTGAGTACATCCACATTATATTATATATTAATTAGGGCCGACCCCATAAGGTGGTCTAATAACCCATCGGCAAGTACACACACTTGCGACACTTGTCAATCCACATGACGACACTTCCTTATAGAGGAATAACACATCTCTTATAAGGGTACAATAAATATATATATAATATACTGATGAAATACATTCCGAAGTTACATATACATCAACACAAAGCACCACAATGCTTATTAATAAAATTTAAAAAAACAATTTTTTGCTGAGGAATTGTGGTTTATCACCATGTTTCTCTTCGACACTCGCCATTGAAATACGTATAAAAATAACACGTCTTTACATCCTCTTCCATTTAAATCCTCATCGCATAGTCATAAATAAGGATTATTATGCATGCACATCCTCACCTTACAATGTCAATTGGGTCAAGGCACATAGACAACCATAAATTATCAAATGTGTCAAACAGTAAGCCCTTCCATTAAAAATTTAGACCCACCCTTCAAACTTCATCATCGAGTCAAATTTATGCAAATATTTTTGAAGTGGGGGAAGGTTTGGCATTAAATGGTGTAAATGTTGGGGAATAAATGGTGTAAACGTTATACAGGGGTGCGTGCATGCTCCTTATGTGTACGCGTGAAAAACACGTGTGTGCACATTTAAGCACGCGTGCATGGCCTTGTTACTAGTTAAAAAAAACAGAGTTCTCTGTTTCCCGGGAATTCCACCAAAAACACGGGTTTCACTTCTTCTGCGGGTTTCAAGCTCTCACAGGCTTCTTATTGGCTTACACTCATTGATATTTTGGACACTCTTTGATCTATTGGACAAAAAATCACCCTTGGAATCTAACAAACATCTTCAGTGGTCTTGGAATCTAGTGGATTCATTCAAGCTACCAGTTTCCATTGCAAGTGGAGATCATTTCTATAGAGGTATGGTGAATTGTAAATAAGTCTTTTCATTCAAAGGATTTCAGATGAGCCCATGCCTTTTTTTTTATCATATGCCCAAAACAATATCCATGCATAGACAATAATGAATTTAACAAGAGGATTTCCCAAGTTCACATCTAAAAAAATTCATATGAACACCAGACAAGATGAAGTATGCAATCTCCTCATTATGTAATTGGTTCCCAAGTTAATTTTGTTATTTTCACCTCATATTATGCTAGCAAAAAATACTACACACTCACTAAACATAACTAAAAATATCACTTCAACTCATCCACAAAACCTCAACTCTCTCATCTCTTATTCAATACCATTGTATGGAATGAGGATATAAGTATATGCACCTTTCCTTTCTCTATGAATCCAAATATGATAATATTCATCCATATTTACCATCCTTACAATATCCCCTCACCTTTAATAATGATTTTTTTCCAAAAACCAAGACTTTCCCACTTCATGCTCTGTTCAACATGATGATTGTTGGTATAGTCCCTAGTTCCCCACTCTCCAACACCTCCCCACCCTAGATATTGCACATTGAAAGGTCAAATTATATTCTCCCTAATCACCCTTCCCAAGACCATGATCCTTGCTAGAAACCTTTTCATCCTCTTTAATGTTTTGCATAAAGAAAGGTATACATTCATTCTATTGTGATGCATTGTTGAATTCAACCATGGGTATTTTAAACTCAAAATCACATTCTATCATCTCAAGGTTTATAGATAAGCAAATAGTTTGTTGTTACTTCTTTAACTCCTTAAGGTGTTATATAACCTAGTAATTTATGATGGTAAAGGACATTGCCTCAAATGGAAGGATATACCATTCCACTATGAAGACAAAGCAATCAAACTAGGTGCAAAATTTAGAATTGATAACATTAAGGGAGAAAGCAAAAAATGCAACTAATTAAGGTTACCTTATTTGATGTACAAAAACTATCAAACTAATCCCAAGGAATCTCTAGCCATCTCTGTTGTAGGGTGTTACTACCATAATTTTTATGAATTCATGGCTAGGAAAGACACTAGTTTCTCCTCAATACACTTGACCAACCATCATCTATATTGATTGGAATTGGAAGGGATAATGATGTTTATTCCAACACAAATAAACCAACATGGTCTGTAGTTGTATATGTTAATTTGTAAAGTGGTAAGCTATGTTGGAATATTTCAGGTTCATTGTATAATGGCACTAATATCTTATTTGTTGTTTCTTTTGCAGGGGTAGGCCTGATAGTTGTGTTAAAGAGACTTTTGGAGATGGGAAACTAATGAAACGCAAAAAAAAATAGAAGGAATCTGCCCATTGAAAAGGTCAATGACTTAAGAGAAAGTCCAGGTTGGGAATGGAAAGATTGAGACATGGTCCTATCATTGCCCTGGATCCTACCACTGATCCTAACACAGTTGTTGAGACAACAACCTCTTGTTCAGAACCACGGGTAAAGCGGTCACGTCCAACAAACCCAACTCAAATTCCAACATCAACACAATCTCCAACCAACAATCCATCAACGAGTCATTATGAAGTTCCTCGCGACACAAGAATTTTGGGAGATGCTTCATGTGTATAGATGGACATACAAGCCTTGCTTAATTTGAAATCTACCAAAGAAGACCAAAACCATGTCGACCACACTCCCATTATGGCCCAATCTATGAACAAAGCACCACAACAAACAAGCTCCGGTATTCATGTCTCATGTCCACCCTCCCTACCTCGATTGTATAGGGAAAGAAGAAGAACTCCTAGACGTATTCATATGGATGAGAGTGCTATGTCAAGGCTTGAAGGCAAGTTGCCAAAACGCACTATCGAATTGCAATGCAACAAAATTGTCAAATAATATTTTGAATCCAAAGGTGATGAAGGTAAATGTCAATTATTGCTATGTTTGTTAACGTCACGTTCTTTAGCTATTGTTAGGAGAATTTTGGGCATAAAGATGGTTAAAATTTCAGAGGCCAACTTCCATATTGTTAGAAATCTCCAATCTGCATTTAATGCCATTGGGAAGATGTCTCATACAAAATATCTTTGTGCGGCTCGTCGTGTTTTGGTGGAATCAGTTGTAAGCAAGTCCACAAGGAAACATCGCCTGCTATCACACACTTCTCAAATACTCAAATTAAATAGAAAAAATATTAAAAAGTACTCTGTTATACGACAAAATCTTGACACTTCGGGTGGAAATGATTGATGGGATTTTGTTGGTTGGTTGCCTCGTGCAGATAGGAAGCTATTTGATGTTGTTAAGGAGTTAATACAAAAGTTTTGGCATGATCATATAAGACCTTCCTCAAACCAAAGAGATGTGCTAAAACTAAGAAAAGGTTCTACTGAATGTGAACCCTATGTTAAACACTTCCTTGACACCACATAGACTAAACTCCATGAGAGATTCAGGAATGAGCACACACAATTGAACCTAGGCCAAAGGTCCTTTGAGAAATAAAAACCATGGTACATTCGTATATGCATTGATCATAACACTTGTTGTTGTAGATACCATGTAGAATATGAATATTATTATGACACATATAAACATATATTTTGTGATTTGCATACTAACATTGTCCAGGGCTGCAATGACTCCATACTACCACTGAATGCATCAAGATACTTTATCCACATCATCTATCCAAGGCCCGAAGGACAAAAGTATTATGGAAAATCATGTCTATATGGGACATGTTCTAGGTGCAGTGGGTTTTCTCTTTTGAACCATTGCATTCATGAAAGCAAGGATCAAGAATTTGGCATGATGGGTGTGTAGATGCAGAGCTTCAAGTACGTGACCTATCAATTAGACAGTGTCAGAGAAATTAAAAATATTGCATTGGTGAAGTCACAGGTACAAATGAATATTGCATATTTTTCATATTACATGTTCAATTTATGGCATATACATTTTTCCAAAGGCCACATTGTAATATTTCCCTTGTTCCCATGGTAACAGGTGCTGGTATGTGACTTCTTGATGGAATTCTACGAGAAAACCGAGTAGTATGTTCATGTGCATGTAGCGCAATGGCAATATGAGTAGTACAGAAAATGCAGGGACACATTTCCCATTGGAACCATAGTGTCAATTGTGGATTTTGCAGACAATTACACCCTTCAGCCACAAAATGAAATCCAGAGTCAATACTACCATTCAGACCAAGTCAGCATCATGGTACATATTATGTATAGGTATGGACCAGAGAGAAGCAATGACAAGAGGATAATACTGAAGGAGACAAACTTTTACATGAGTGATGATAGAACCCATGATCTGTATTATGTGCAACATTGTTTTCGAATTTTCTATGATCAGTTGAAGGAGAGAGATATACAGATGGATTAGCATTGGATATGTTTAGATGGTTGTGTGGGCCAGTTCAAAAATGCCCGAGTATTCCAATGGATGAGTACTTTGCATAAGACTTATAATGTGTCGCATATCTGGAACTATTTTGAGACCGAGCACGGCAAAGGAGAGCATGATGGGGCCGATGCATGCATCAAGACCACACTACGAAGGGAAGAGATGAGGTTTGACAAAGAACCTCATATCTGAAATGCACGGTCCACAGTTCAATGTTGATCTACAACAATGTCAGAACGAGCAAGAGATCAACAAACATTATCAGTGATAGGATGTGTGGTGATAAATCTTTGGCTAGTGGTTGACATAGATCGATCACGTTCCCATAGTTGCATCACAGTACAAGGAACATGTGGATTTCATTCAGTTTGAAGCTCAAACAACCACTTATTTGAAATATGGACATGAAAGCTTGCATGCTTTTGCATCCCTTGCAGCAGTGGCGAATGGGATGAATGGGAATGCATGGACTGGGTTGATGAATGTGATTGTGTGTCACATGTAGTAGACCAATGTGCAGTTGTTGAAACAACCCAGTTAGAAGAGGGTCAGTCAGTGATTTACACAGACTACGACCATATCTCAGATCTTGTACAACCAGGACACATATACGCAGTTGTATCACCGAAAGACAATGAATGGGGTGCGGATTATTGGTTGGCACGGTGCATCCAAGGTAAGAAAACCCTCTACGGATCATTAATCGATGATGAAGGAATTGAATTTCCTACTGGTTCAATGGTGGTTAAGGGGGAATATCTTACACTAGATGGGAAGTCAAGAAAGACTATTGGGCATGTATTCATGGATTACAGACCAGGTTCAGTGCTGTATCACTTCACAAACTTGATCGTTCACACACACATCCATCTTCAGACAATGTCAAGCAAGAGCTCAGCCAAGGTACACTACTACCTTCCTCATTCAGAGCATGAGAGATTGATGGAGACAATTAGCAACAAAGAGGATCTAGATGGATATATTGAATGAGGCCAGTCAACTTTACATAAGAGAAAGAATTGCATCAAATAATGTTATGTTCTACATCGAGGTAATTGTAGTTTTATGTTATTTTGTTGGTACATGCATTTTTTGTTGATACATACATACCTACATGTCTTTGCCTATGTTTTTAATTTTTCCTATATGTATTAAAATGTTCCATGCTTCTCTTTTATATTGAATAAAATGGTGATGTGATTTGGATCAAATTTGAGTAATTTGAGTTAGTATTTTCTTAAATATATCTATTTATGTTTGTAGCATTTGAAGATACCGGTTTTGATAGGTTCTCAAGATTAGAATTACCTAGGTTTTAGGAAATTTTTTGAAGTACATAATCTATTACATTGGTCTTGAAAATTTAACTTGCTAGATGAAACCTTCTAGGAATCCATGTATGGATAGAAGGGTCTTCCACTTGGGGTAGGGAGTTATCATAAAGTTTCAAGGGTGTTATTTTTGAGATCTATACTTGAGAAAAGCATTGGGGAATTTTGAAATTCCTTATCGATCAAATATCTCTTTAGTTTCTCTCTCTTTTGTTTTGTGTCCACCCAAAACTTTTTCATCCTTTAGGTACCTTGAGGTATATTCCCAACCCAAAAAACTCTTATATTATGATGATTATGTTGGTTTAGGGTTTTGGTTCCCCATGCTCTTATAACCCAAAAAACTCTTATATCCCCAACCTTTTTCATCGATTTGGTTCCCCATGCTCAATGCTCACCCAAATCTAGCTAGATTTTGGGTTTTTGCCCTTATGCGAGCATCGTGTCATCAACCTAGGGTTTCCACTAATATATTTTAAAACATGCTCATTTATGGTTGGAGATTGATGCTTTATTCCTATAGATAACCACTTAGAGGGACTTGTCATCATCATCATCAACATCATCTCTAGGCTCCTCATCAACATCTCCATCATCATCATCTTCTTCATCATCATCATCTTCATCACCATCACCATCACTGTCATCATCACATCTTCTTCATCGTCATCATCATCATCTTCATCACCATCACCATCATCATCAATGTCTTCATCATCTTCACCATCTTCATCATCTAATTGAGTAGCACTAACATGTTGATCATTGTCACCTAATGGTTGGAAATGTCCTTGAGGGAGGCTTTAGACCTACCTCACCCATGTCAGTTCTTGAGTTTTTGAAGTTCGACCTCCCACCCCACATGTCCATCATCATCATCATCATCATCATCATCATCTTCATCACCATCACCATCACCATCAACATCATCATCATCAACACCATCTTCATCATCATTGTTAACTCTAAATCTAACCCTAATTCAAGTTCCTTCTATAACTCTAGCCCTAACCCTCACCCAAACCCTAGCACTAAACCATCTTCTTCACCATCACCATCACCATAAACGTCTTCATCATCACCACCATCTTCATCATCATCATTAACTCTAACTCTAACCCTAATTCAATTTCCTTCTATAACTCTAGCCCCAACCCTCACCCAAACCCTAGAACTAATCCATCTTCTTCATCATCGCCATCACCATCACCATCACCATCACTGTCACCATCACAGTCATCATCATGTCTTCATCATCATCACCATCTTCATCATCATTGTTAACTCTAACTCTAACCCTGATTCAATTTCCTTCTATAACTCTAGCCCTAACCCTCACCCAAACCCTGGTAGAAAACCATCTTCTTCATCATCACCATAACCATCACCATCACCGTCAACATCTTCATCATCACCACCATCTTCATCATCATCATTAACTCTAACTCTAACCCTAATTCAATTTCCTTCTATAACTCTAGTTCCAACCCTCACCCAAACCATAACTCTAACTCTAACTCTAAGTTCCTCATCAACATCTCCATCATCATCATCTTCTCCATCATCATCATCTTCATCACCATCACCATCACCATCACCATCACCATCACCATCATCATCAACATTTTCATCATCATCACCATCATCATCATCATACGTGCCCAACGAACAATTTTGCAGAGTTCACCACCGTGTGTAAAAATTGCACACTCCCTCACTTAGCAAAAACCTAGTTTCCAAGATGGATGTACAAGATGGCACCCGGGCCATAGGACCAAAGGAGAGGGGCATCCCTGGCACTATCTCGGCATCCTGAATCCAACGGAGTCGACGGTTTGTTGAACGGAGCCACGGGCGTCATTCTATGGCTTGTTCTGTCTCGCATCCAAAAGGCCTTCAGGGACACCTGCTGGATACATGCCAGGGGTATAGAAGTCCAACTGTCCAACAAAACTAGGTTCCGGGGAGTCCTGCAGATGTGTCTTGGTAGGTTCTGGCTGGGAACGCTAGCTGTAAGTGCCCAGTGGACGATTTTGCAAAGTTGACCCACGTGTGCAAAAATTGCACACTCCCTCACTGAGCAAAACCCTAGTTTCCAAGATCGACATACAAGATGGAACTCAAGCAACGAGATTGGAAGAGAGGGGCACCCCTAGCACTATCCCATTGTCTTGAATCCAATGGAGTCAACGGTTCGTCGATCAGAGCCACGGTCGTCATTCTATGGCTCATTCTGTCTCGCATCCAAAAGGCCTTCACGGACACCTGCTGAATACCTTCCAGGGGCATAGAAGTCAAACCGTACAGCAAAACCTGGTTCTGAGGAGTCCTGCAAGTGTCTCTAGGTAGGTTCCGGCTGAGAACACTATCCATAACTTCCCAGTGGAAGATTTTCCAAAGTTGACCGACGTGTGCAAAAATTGCACACTCCCTTACTAAGCAAAACCCTAGTTTCCAAGATGGACCTACAAGGTGACATCGGGGCCATTAGACTAGAGGGGAGGGGCACCCCTAGCACTATACGGACATCATGAATCCAATGGAGTTGACGGTTCATCGATCCGACCCATGGTCGTCATTCTATGGCTCATTTTATACCCCTACGTCCTGAGAAGGTTGAACATGTAAAGCAACAAGTCTCTAGTATTCATCCTGAAGCTCTTTTATTTATGTCTAAGATAAAGAAGCTCTCAGTTCGTGAGTTGGAACATATCAATCTTAACAGGATTTATACAATATCTATTTTACGAGAAACTGACCTTAGAACTTCTCGTAGCAATGACAATGAATCCTTAATTTTGCATTTGTTTGCAGAATAATATCAATTTTCGACAAAACAATCTAGTTATTACATGTGGAGGCAACGGTTTCCCGTGGAAAGATGTTGGGAAATGGGCTATTACATTAGATTTTCCGATGGGTGAGCGGCTTACAGAAGGAAATATGGCAGTTGCAGTTATCTATGCTTTTCTTGCGACAAAAATTGCAATAGGATTTCCATTCATAATACAGGCATTTTTTTTACTAGTTTCGTCAAGAGAAAGTATCATTTTAAATAACAAGTGGAACCAGGGAATCCTTCGTTGTGTTCCATTAACCTTTTGTTTAGCATTCCATGCTCTGGTAAGTGGTAATTCACCTCTATCATCAAAAACTTGGGTCTATAGGTACCTTCCCTTTCATATTCCTCGTACTGCACACATAGTCCATCCTTATCTTGATAAACAAGAGTTTTATAATAGATTGAATTTTTTGGGTGTGGTTATCTCCCTGTATTTGGTTGTCTAATTGGTTGACAAGCTTGCCTGTAAATCTATACATTGAACTTCTTTGTTTTATTGCTGAAAATTGGAAGGGATTTTCAAGTCACCTGCAAAACGCTCATTTGTTGAAATATGTAAGTTCTTCCAACAACATTGATTTGGCTAGTGTATCAAATGCTGTCGTCCACACCAGAATTTATCTTTCGTCAAAGGAGTCACACATATTGTGGCTAACCAAATGGTCTGGGGAGCTTGGAAGTGCCGCCAAATATTATTCCATGCCTGAATCTACCCAGAAGGCAATTATAAATTTAGATCCTCGAGAATGCTTGAATCTACCCAGAATGCAATTATAAATTTAGATCCTCGAGGATGCCTGAATCTACCCAGAAGGAAATTATAAATTTAGATCCTCAAGAAGGTGAGAAACTATACAAGTGTTTGAATTAGTATCCTAAAATTACAGAGCTTTCTATCTCAAAGTTTGTTGAGAGGCTCCTGGATGTAGTATTAGACTCAATAGATAGTAAACTTGTTATCACCACTGCACATTTTTTGCACTAATCATCTGCAAATAACTACATTTGGCCCGAAGATCTTAACAGTCTTTACAAGGATATTCACCTAGTAGATGAAGGTGGCAACATCATTAGAGTACGAGGCTCTCTGAAGTTTCTCTAGCATGCATCTATGAGTAATTGGGCCAAGTTAATGGGCCAGGGTGTCCGTGAATGGCCCTAGGGTGCCCGAATAGAATTCCTGTAGCACCCGAACCGTGGCTCGGTTCGCGAATCCGTCGATACCAGTGGATCTGTGACACTGGGTTTCACTTAGTGGATCCCCCACAGCGTCCCCCGAAGACCCAGACGCTATGCCAATGAGCCATCTCCGGAGCTACGATTTTGTTTAGTGAAGACCATCCAAATTTTCTCAAGGGGGCTATTTCTCATCCGAAGGCACCCGGTCGTGCGCGGCCACCGTGGACAGGTTCACAATGGCCACATGGACTTGTGGGAGGCGACGGAATCCAATTCCGCTTGCCGGTTTGGGTTCTGTGGCCCCGAAGAAAATACTCCAAGTGTCCCTGAACGACCCCGGGGTGCCCAACTAGAGTGCCCGTAGCACCCGAACTATGTCTCGGTTCGCAAATCCGTCGATTTCGATGGGTCTGGGATGTCGGGTTTCAGCTAGGGGACCCCCACAATGTCCCTCGAAGACCCTGAAGCTGTGCCAACGAGCCATCTCCGGAGCTAGGATTTTACTTAGTGAAGGCTATCCAAATTTGCTCAAGGAGGCCATTTCTTGTCTGGAGGGCCTCGGGCATGCATGGCCACCATGGACGAGTCCACAATGGCCACGACGACCTATGGGAGGTGACGGAGTCCAATTCCACTCTTCGGTTTGGGTTCCGTGGCACCGGGGAAAATCCTCCAAGTGTCCCTGAACGGCCCCGGGGTGCCCAACTAGAATTCCTGTAGCACCTGAACCATGGCTCGGTTCACTAATCTGTCGATTCTGGTAGGTCTGAGACACTGGGTTTCATCTAGGGGACCCCCCATAGCATCCCACGAAGACCTGAAAGCAGTGCCAACGATTTATCTCTGGAGCTAGGGTTTTGCTCAGTGAGGACCATTCCAAATTCGATAAAGGGGTGAATTTCTCATCCGAAGGCCCCCGGGCATGTGTGGCCACCGTGGACAGGTCCACAGTGGCCACATGGACCTGTGGGAGGCGACAGAATCCAATTCTACTTGCCTGTTTGGGTTCCATGGCCCTGGGGCAAATCCTCCAAGTGTCCCTGAACGGCCCCGGGGTGCTCGACTAGAATTCCCGTAGCACCCAAACTATGGCTCGGTTCAGGAATCCGTCACTTCCGGTGGGTCCAAGATGCTAGTTTTTAGCTAAGCCCCTCCCCCCCCACAGTGTCCCCTGAAGACCTGGAAGTGGTGCCAATGAGCCATCTCCAAAGCTAGGGTTTTGTTCAGTGAGGGCCATTCCAAATTCGCTAAAGGGGTGCATTTCTCGTCTGGAGGCCCCCGGGCATGCATGGCCATTATGGACAGGTCCATATTGGCCACGTGGACTTGTGGGAGGCGACGAAATCCAAGTCCACTCACTAGTTTGGGTTCTGGGGCCACGGTACCTAAACTGACGAGCAGACTTCGATTCCATCACCTCCTACAAGTCCATGTGGCCATTCTGGACCTGTCCATGGTGGCCATGCACGCCCGGGGGCCTCTAGACAAGAAATGCCCCCCTTTAGCAACTTTGGACTGGCCGTCACTAAGCAAAACCCTAGCTTCGGAGATGGCTCGTTGGCACTGCTTCCAAGTATTTGGGGGACGCTGTGGGGGGGACCCTATCTGAAACCCAGTGTCCCGGACCCACAGGAATCAACGGATCCATGAATCGAGCCATAGTTTGGGTGCTACAGGCATTCTAGTAGAGAACCCCGAGGCCGTTCAGGGACGCTTGGAGGGTTTGCCCCTGGGGCCACGAAATTCAAATCGGTGAGCTGAATTGGATTCGGTTTCCTCCCACAGGCCCATGTGGCCATTGTGGAATTGTCCACAGTGGCCACACATGCCCAAGGGCCTCTGGACGAGAAATGCACCCTTTTAGTGAATTTAGAATGGCTTTTATTGATCAAAACCCTAGCTCCGTAGATGGTTCATTGGCACCACATTCGGGTCTTCGAGGGACACTGTAGGGGGTCCCCTATCTGAAACCTGGCATCCTGGATCCACCAGAATAGACCAATCCATGAACTGAGCCACGGTCCGAGTGCTACGCGCATTCTAGTCAGGCACCCCTCATTCGTTCAGGGACACTTGGAGGATTTTCCCCAGGACCACGAAACCCAAACCGGCTAGCGTAATTGGATTCCGTCACCTCCCACAAATACATGTGGCCATTTTAGAATTGTCCATGGTGGCCACGCATGCCCGGGGGCCTTCAAACAAGAAATGGCCTCCTTGAGCAAATTTGGATGGCCTTCATGGAGCAAAACCCTAGCTCCGGAGATGGCTCGTTGGCACAGCTTCTGGGTCTTCAGGGGACACTGTGGGGGGTCCCCTAGCTAAAACCTAGTGTCTCGGTCCCATAGGAATCAATGGATTCACAAACTGAGCCACGGTTTGGGTGCTACAAGCACTCTAGTCGAGCACCCCAGGACCATTTAGGGACACTTGGAGGATTTGCCCTCGGGCCACGAAACCCAAACCGGTGAGCAAACCTGGATTCTGTCACCTCACACAGGTCCACATGGCTATTGTGGACCTGTCCATAATGGCCATGCACGCCCGGGGTCGTCTGGACGAGAAATGGTCCCTTGAGAAAATTTGGATGGCCTTCACTAAGCAAAACCCTATCTCCGGAGATGGCTCATTGGAACAACTTCTGGGTCTTCGAGGGATGCTATGGGAGGGCCGCTAGCTGAAACCCGATGCCGCAAACCCACCGAAGTCGACGAATTCATGAAACGAACCACGGTTCGGGTGCTACAGGCATTCTATTCGGGCACCCCAGGGCCGTTGAGGGACACCTTGGAGGATTTGCCCCAGGGCCTCCGATCCTCTGTAACTGCTTTGAGCAAAGTGTCGTCCAACATAATTCATCCTCTGCCATCAGATTTTTCTACTATGATTTGTTTTGAAACCTACACAAATATGATTGCACAATCTGGCAGCGCATATGCATATACAGAAAATGACACCTGCTACTAGCTTGTATTATTCCTTAAAGCATCGCATCAGTCATTTCATAAGCAAACTCACTCACTCATAATTTGAAATGAAACTTCAACTATAGGAGCTAGATAAAACTTATAAAAATAAATCAATAATTTCAAACAAAATAAGTCAAAAACCTAAACAAAACAAAATTATGAAAATAATTCAAAAAAATGAAACGATTGGAAAACATTGTCGACTAGGTAGGTATGGCGAGCATTCCCAGCCGGAACCTTCCTAGGCACACCTACAAGACTCCTCGGAACCGGGATTTGCTGCATAGTTGGAGTTCTATGCCCCCAGCAGGTGTCCCTGAAGGCCTTTTGGATGCGAAATGGAACGAGCCATAGAATGACGACCGTGGCTCCTATTGATGAACCATCGAATTTGTTGGATTCAGGACTCCAAGATAGTGCCAGGGATGACCCTCTCCTCTAGTCCCATGGCCCTGGTGTCATCTTGTACGTCCATCTTGGAAACTAGGGTTTTGTTGAGTGAGGGAGTGTGCAATTTTTGCACACAGGGGTAAACTATGCATAATCGTCCGCCGGGCACTTGTGGCAAGCATTCCCAGTCGAAACCTACCTAGACACACCTACAGGACTCCCTGGAACCATTTTTTGCTTCACGTTTGGAGTTCTATGCCCCTGGAAGGTATCCAACAGGTGTCCCTGAAGGCCTTTTGGATGCGAGACGGAACGAGCCATAGAATGACGACCGTGGATCCGATCAACGAACCATCGAATCCGTTGGATTTAGGATGCGGAGATAGAGCCAGGGGTGCTCCTCTCCTCCAGTCCCATGGCCCCGGTGTCATCTTGTACATCCATCTTAAAAACTAGGGTTTTGCTCAATAAGGGAGTGTGCATTTTTTGCACACAGGGGTCAACTTTGGAAAATCATCCACTGGGCTCTTATGGCTAGCGTTCCCATCCAGAACCTTCCTAGACACACCTGCAGGACTCCCCAAAACTAGTTTTTGCTACACAGTTGGAGTTCTATGCCCCCGGCAGGTATCCAGTAGGTGTCCCGAAAGGCCTTTTGGATGTGAGATGGCCCGAGCCATAGAATGATGACCGTGCATCTGATCGTCGAACCGTTGACTTCATTGGATTTAGGACGCTTGGATAGTGCCAGGGGTTCCCTTCTCCTCCAGTCTCGTTGACCTGGTGTCATCTTGTATGTCCATCTTGGAAACTAGGGTTTTTCTCAGTGAGGGAGTGTGCAAGTTTTGCACACGGGGGTGAACTCTACAAAATTGTCTGTCTGGCATGTATGATGATGATGATGGTGATGATGATGAAGACATTGATGATGATGGTGATGGGGATGGTGTTGGTGATGAAGATGATGACGACGGAGAAGATGATGATGATGGAGATGCTGATGAGGAACCTGGAGTTAGAGTTAGAGTTAGAGATAGAGTTAGGGTTAGAGTTAGAGTTAATGATGATGATCGAGATGGTGGTGATGATGAAGACGTTGATGATGATGGTGATGGTGATGGTGATGATGAAGAAGGTGGTTTAGTTCTAGGGTTTGGGTGAGGGTTAGGGCTAGAGTTATAGAAGGAAATTGAATTAGGGTTATATTTAGAGTTAACGATGATGATGAAGATGGTGGTGATGATGAAGACGTTGATGGTGATTGTGATGGTGATGGTGAGGATGAAGAAGATGGTTTAGTGCTAGGGTTTGGGTGAGGGTTAGGGATAGAGTTATAGAAGGAAATTGAATTAGGGTTAGAGTTAGAGTTAACAATGATGATGAAGACATTATGATGATGGTGATGGTGATGGTGATGGTGAAGAAGATGGCTTAGTGCCAAGGTTTGGGTGAGGGTTAGGTCTAGAGTTATAGAAGGAAATTGAATTAGGGTTAGAGTTAGATTTAATGATGATGATGAAGATGGTGGTGATGATGAAGACGTTGATGGTGATGGTGATGGTGATGGTGAGGATGAAGAAGATGGTTTAGTGCTAGGGTTTGGGTGAGGTTTAGGGCTAGAGTTATAGAAGGAAATTGAATTACGGTTAGAGTTAGAGTTAACAATGATGATGAAGATGGTGATGATGATGAAGACATGATGATGATGGTGATGGTGATAATGATGGTGATGGTGAGGATGAAGAAGATGGTTTAGTGATAGGGTTTGGGTGAGGGTTAGGGATAGAGTTATAGAAGGAAATTGAATTAGGTTTAGAGTTAGAGTTAATGATGATGATGATGATGGTAGTGATAATGAAGACGTTGATGGTGATGGTGATGGCGATGATGAAGAAGATGGCTTAGTGCTAGGGTTTGGGTGAGGGTTGGGGCTAGAGTTATAGAAGGAAATTGAATTAGGGTTAGAGTTAGATTTAATGATGATGATGAAGACGTTGATGGTGATGGTGATGGTGATGGTGATGGTGAAGAAGATGGTTTAGTGCTAGGGTTTGGGTGAGGGTTAGGGCTAGAGTTATAGAAGGAACTTGAATTAGGGTTATAGTTAGAGTCAACAATGATGATGAAGATGGTTTTGATGATGAAGACATTATGATGATGCTGATGCTGATGGTGAAGAAGATGGTTTAATGCTAGGGTTTGGTTGAGGGTTAGGGCTAGATGTTGATTTTTGAACATTAATTCAATATACTCTAGGATCTTTACTGAGAGAATAACATGTACAGTATATCAATGCATATCAATCATCATAAGATGCAAACATAAGAGACAATAGACACACAGAGTTTCCATGGGGAAAACCCTAAGGTGAAAAACCCCACAACTTCCTCAGAGATAGATAGAGCAATAGTACAACCAAAGTACACAGAGATAGACTCCTCCTAGTAGCTGATCCTCCTCCTCACATATGCACCACTTTCCGAGTGGTGGAAGTGTGAGTTCTGAAGTGATCCAAATAGAGATCAAGAGATCTCTATTTATACTTTTCCTGGCTACCCAATAAACTTATGCAGTCGACTTGTCTAGCTTAGCACAATAACCTCATGTTATATTAATATGGGTCGACCCCTTACAACGTGGTCTAATAAACCATCGGCAAGTTAACACACTTGCGACATTGTCAATACAAATGACGACACTTCTATATAGAGGAATAATACATCTCTATAGGAGTACAATAAATATATAAATGAAATACTTTCTGAAGTTACATATACATCAATACTCCCTCTTACCTAGCAAGGTATTTATCGACATAGATCAACTAGCACAAGTCTTCTTCTCTTGATCATCATCACTGATGCATCATCCTCGAATCATCGTCATCGTCACTACTACTGCTATCTCAATAAATCTCTGAATCTACTCGTCATAGGAAGTTCTACAGAGCCAGTCCTTTTTCATACTGGATGTAGGCCCACCATCTGTAGGTCTTCATCACCACTAGCCATACTATGGAAATCTCAGGACTTATTACGTGCATCACAAAACCTTAAAAGAGTCTCTTGGCTAGTAAGAACCCTAAAGAGCATCTGAGGCCTTTTTCATCCTATCTAGATCTCCAAGGCTGATTACATGTGACTCCACCACAAAACCTTGAAAGAGAATCCCAAGACTGATTACGATCACATGGCTCAACCTATCGGATCTCCCAGGGCACAAATTACATGTGGTCACCACAAAACCTCGAAAGAGCATCCCAGGACTGATTACGAGCACACGGCTCAACCTATTGGATCTCCCAGGGCATAAATTATATGTGGTCATGGAAAAACCTCGAAAGAGCATCCCAGGACTGATTATGAGAACACGGCTCAACCTATCGGATCTCCTAGGGCACAAATTACATGCCATAGGACAAAACCTCAAAAGAGCATTTGCCAGATATCCCAGGGCACAAATTACATGCCATAGGAAAAACCTCGAAAGACTATCTGCAAATCTCCTGGGGCACAAATTATATGTCCTCACAAGCAAAACCTTGAAAGAGCATTTTCCAGATATCCCAGGGCACAAATTACATGCCATAGGAAAAAACTCGAAATACTATCTGCAAATCTCCCAAGACACAAGTTATATGCTTATTTGCACAACCTGTTCCATGGCCACAAAGTATCAACCTGATACTCATCATACATCAACCTGATGTACACATGATCATCAACACTGCATCATCCTGCTGCATGCCATTTGCAGCAACATCCTGAAGCTCGTCATCCATGATCATCCTGATCATACAATGCATCTACCTGATGCATACCAAGTATCTACCTGATACATATCATCATACATGATCCACCTGATCATACCTGATACATATCAACATACATGATCTACCTGATCATACAATGTATCCACCTGATACATATACAGATACATGGTCCAAGCATCCAACATGATGCATATACATATACATGATCCAACTGATCATATCCAGCATCCAACATGATGCATACATACATACATATAAATGATCCAACTAATCATATCAAGCATCCAACATGATGCATACATACATACATATAAATGATCCAACTGATCATATCCAACATCCAACATGATGCATATACAGAGCAGTAACTGGAGCATTATCCTAATGCTCATCATCCAGCACTTACATCCACAACCATGGGAAGGATCCTCCTCTCACCATGCTTGGAATGGCTCCAGCAAATGTCTCCATCACTTCTTCCTCAAAGTGTCGTTGATTTGAAGAACACCAAGCCTCTTTCTGAAGTACTCCAACTTCACTCTGGCTAGTGGTTTCGTCAGTACATCTGCAATCTGCTCATCCGTCGCAACATACAAAAGCCTCACTGCTCCTCTCTGCACCATATCCCTGATATAGTGGAATTTGATCTCTATGTGTTTCGACCTGTCATGGAACACTGGGTTCTCAAATAGCTTCACACAACTCTGGTTATTACAAAAGATACCACTAGCCTCCAGCGGTAGATCAAATAACTCAGACAGTAGTTTATGTATCCATACTGCCTCACAACTAGCCGAACAGGCTGCAACATACTCTGCCTCGGCTATACTTAGTGCTATGCAAGACTGCTTCCTGCTAAACCAAGAGATCACACCTGATCCCATACTGAAGCAGCACCTAGAAGTGCTCTTCCTATCTAGATCACTACCTGCCCAATTTGAATCAACATAACCCTGCAGGTTAAACTTTTGATTCGCATCATACTTGAGCCCATAATCAACTATACCCTTCAGGTACCTCAGAATATGCTTTACAACAACCAGGTGAACACTCTTAGGATCCATCACGAACTAGCTCAATGTGTTCACCACAAAGCAAATATCTGGTCTCGTGTTCGTCAGGTACATCAAGGACCCAATCATCTGACGATACATCGTGACATCAACTGGCTTAGATGAAGCATCACACAGAAGCTTCATGTTCGATGCCATAGGTGTGGCCATGGCCTTGCAGTCCATCATCTCGAACCTCTTCAGGATCTCTACTGCATACTTCCCTTGTCCAAGGAAGATTCCATCTGCACTCTGCCACACCTCCATACCTAGAAAGTAGTGCATCATCCCCAAGTCCTTCATCTCGAATTCGGCACAAGCTTCCTCTTTGTATCGGCAATCAATCTATCATCTCTTGTTACAAACAGGTCATCCACATATAGAAGTAGTATCAAAGGATTGCCTTCCTCAACCTTGTAGTAAAGGTTGGAATCTGCTTTACTCTTGGTAAAGCCCAAACTAGATAGGAAACTGTCCATCCTACCATACCAAGTTCTAGGAGCTTGTTTTAAGCCATACAAGGATTTCTTCAATCTACACACATATGACTCCCTGTCATGTGTTTCAAAACCAAGTGGTTGTTCCACATACACTTCCTCTTCAACTACACCATTCAAGAAGGTAGTCTTGACATCCATTTGGTGTATCTTCCATTTCATCACTGCAGCCAGACCAAGTACTGATCTGATGTAAGTGTACCTGGCTACAGGAGCAATAGTTTCTTCATAATCTATTCCCTCTTTCTGAGAGAAGCCATGAGCTACGAATCTTGCCTTGTATTTTTCTATGCTGCCATCTGCAGCATGCTTGATCTTGTAACTCCATTTGGAAGTCACAACAGACTTCCCTTCAGGTCTTGGGACAACATCCCAAACATCATTCTTCATTATTGAGTTGTATTCCTCGACCATGGCATCCTTTTATTCTTTCTTTTCCACTGCTTCATAACTGGAAGGTTCTTTGTTCATGATATCACAGAGTAAAGCAACATAGCTGGTATGTGATCTTGTTCTCTTCTTTGCTCTATGTTCTTCTTCTGGAATGCCATATCTTTCTACATCTTAAATGATCTAACTAGCCCATGCAGGCTTCCACTTGTGAGAGTCCTTCTCACGAGGTGGATCTACAGGTTCTTGCGAATCTTCAATTTCACAATCAAAATTTGGAATTGCTTCAGTCATGGTAGTGTCTTGAAATTTAGTTTCCTTAGGTTCTTCATAATCTTCAACAGGTGTCTTCCTTGATTTGATGAATGTTGAGTTTCCATCAAATGTTACATCCCTGCTGATATCAATCTTCTTGAACCCTGGAAAGTATATTCTGTAAGCCTTCAAGCTTTCACTATAACCCACAAAGATACCATTCTTTCTTGAAGGATCTAGCTTGGTCCTCTTTTCCTTTAGGACATGAGTGTATACTGGACAACCAAATATTCTTAGATGGCTAACTTCAGGTTTCTTACTAGAGAAGACCTCTTATGGTGTCTTGTTGTCCAATATCTTGTGGGGTGTTCTGTTCTGCACATATACAGCTGTCCTAGTTGCTTCTGCCCATAGATGCATAGGTAGATCCTGGTCATGCAGCATTGCCTGTGATTCTTCCATGATTGTTCTATTCTTTCTTTTTGCAACTCCATTCTATTGTAGATTGTAAGGAGTATTCAACTCCCTCTTAATCCCTGAATCACTGCATAGCTTCTTGAAGTCACCTGAAGTGAATTCTCCACCATTGTTGGATCTGAAAGTCTTGATCTTCTTATCAGTTTGGTTCTCCATCAAGGTTTTGAATTCCTTGAACTTATCAAACACTTCATCCTTGTTCTTCAAGAAAGAAAACCCAAGTCTTCCTGGAGAAGTCATCAATGAAAGAGACATAGTAAACATACCCACTCAGAGAACTGGATGACATCAGACCGCATACATCAGAGTGGATAATTTCCAAGATACCTTTTGCCTTGCTTTCACTACTTGGAAATGCCTTCTTTATGTTTTTTCCTTTTGCACATCCTTTGCAAACACCTTCATGCTTGGTCTTGATTTCAAAAATACCTTCTACAGCTTTACTTGCGATTGGTAATGCCCTCTAGTGCATATGTGCAAGTCTTCTATGCCAAAGTTCACTTGGCTCCATGGAATCATGCACCATGGCATGTTCAGGCTGTCCCTTCAATTTATACAATCCTCCCTCTTGTTCTCCAATCACTACTACATCATCAATAGTTTTACCTTTTGGCCACATTAGAACTTGGCCATCTACAAATGCAACCCTCATACCTTTTGCATCCAATGCAGATATGGAGAGTAGGTTCTTCTTGAGCCCAGGTACATAAAGAACTTCTTTCATCTTCAAAGACTTTCTAGAATCTAGGTTATAGGAGGCTTCACCACTTCCTTTGATAGGGTATTGATAGTCATCCCCAAGTTTCACTTTATGGGGTGATTCATGTTCAGATAGATTTACAAAAGATTCTTTAAACATAGTCATGTGTTTGGAAGCCCCACTATCAATAAGCCAATCATTACAACCATGAGAAATAGTACCTGTGAGAGTAGAGATTAGAACATACTCTTCTTCGCTTGATGAGTAATCATCATCACTTTTTGCTCTAGCCTTCTTCTTTGGAGGTTCATCATCCTCAGCAGCATGAGCATGATATCTTCTTTTGTTGTTCTTCTTCTTCTTGTTGAAGTTGTTGTTGTTGTATTTCTTCTTCTTGGGACAATTTGAAGCAAAGTGTCCATTCTCATTGCAATTGAAGCATTTGAGATCTTTCTTATCTTTATGGTAATGATGGTGTGAATATCTCCTATTATGAGATGGCTCCTTCTTAGGCTTGCTTCTTTTGGTGTGACCTGTGAGGGCTTGGTCTTCACTTCCCATCTTTTCTTCTCGGGCTACAAGCCTAGCCTCTTCTTGTGAACACTCCTCCCACAGTATATTGAAAGAGACCAATTTCTTTCTTGCACAAATTCCTTGAATAAAAGAGTCCCATGGCATAGGTAGGCCATTTAGAGTGGTCATAACAACTTCACCATTGTCCACTACTTCATCCACAGCTTCAAGTTGTTCCTTGATCCGAGAGACCTTGGAGAAGTAAGATTGAATGGTTTCTCCATTCAATAGTTTGACCCCTTTCAATTGATTCTGCAGAGTCATCTTCTGATTTATGTTCTTCCCTTCAAATAACTTGGTAAAGGAATTAAACATCTCCTTGGTTGTCTTCAAGGATGACACATGTGGTATGAGATGGTCTTTGATAGAATCAACAATGATTCTCTTGGCCTTGACCAAGTTCTTCTTATGCAATCACTACTACATTTTAGGCCTTTAGGGGGGGTTGTCTTCCTCCCCCAAAAGTGACCTACAGGGGGGGTTTTGGCTTTAGGGGTGGTTTTGGAAAAACCGCCCCGAAAGGCACCAATGTTAAGAGTTTTTCCTTTAAAGGGCAGTTTTTTACGAGATTGGAACCGCCCCCAAAAGTTACTTTTGGGGCCGTTTTGTGACCCCCATCGTAGAGGTCTATGGAGGCGGTTTTAAACCCCCCTCGTAGACCCCTTCATAGAGACCTACGGGGGCATTTTTGAACCCCCTTCACAGAGACCTACGAGGGTGGTTGTGAACCCCCCTCATAAGCCCCCTCATACAAACCTATAGGGGCGGTTTGGAACCCCCCTCGTAGAGTACTATAGGGGCAGTTTCAAACCTCCCTCGTAGAGGCCTATAGCGGCGGTTGTGAACCCCCCTCATATAGTCCTATAGGGATGGTTTGGAACCCCCCTTGTAGAGGCCTATAGGGGCAGTTTAGAACCCCCCTCATAGAGGCTTATAGGGATGGTTTTGAACCCCCCTCGTAGAGGCCTATAGAGGCAGTTTGAAACCCCTCCCATAGAGGCCTATAGGGGCGGTTTGTAACCCCCCTTGTAGATTCCTATAGGGGCGGTTTGAACCCCCCTCGTAGTGACATATGAAGGCAATTTAAAACCCCCCTCATAGAAACATACAAAGATGGTTTGAAACCCCCTCTATAGCCATAATAAATCATAATAAAATATATTTGATTAAAAATACCAATATTGTATATCAATAGGGCATGGAGGAATCAAACCACCAACCTCCTGCTTGTAAGGCAAGTGCTCTTCCATTGAGCTAGAACCCTTTCAGAATTGGGGAGAGGAGAATATGAACACCAATATTGCATCATTTGTAATTCTAAGGAAAGACAATAATATTCAAAGGCAACCATGCTTTAAATCCAATTTATTTTTCAAAACACATTGAAAAGCACAAAAATATACCATAATAAGCCTAGAGCTCTTTCTAAGTTTTGGAATTGTTTGAAGAGACCCCAAAGATGTTTAACCACAAAAATCTACATAAGTGATTTCACATAGGATCTATATTGGTTAAGAAACTAGGATTTAAGTCCCTTGTTTACAGATAATTAACATTGATCATATACTAGATCCACAAGGTGTACTTCAAAATTGCTAAACACCATAACCATAAAAGCATTACAAGATTATACTAATCCAATGAAATTGAAATTAAATGAAAGAAATCATAAATTTTTTAATGAACTCACCTTCATTTAGTACTTATATTGGGGTAAAGATGGATCTAAACTAATTTTTTACTAGTAGTTGTATTTGACCTCTCCATACAGTGCAGTATGATTCAATAAAATGTTTTGAGAAGGTAGCCATGAACTTGTTGATCCTGTCTATCAAATCCAAATGTCCTCCAAAGCTGCAGATGCCCTGAATTCAAATCCGTCTATGAACACACAGTATCAGTTTTGTTTAATTAACTATATGAAATGCTATTAATCCTATTATGTTTGGGAAGTTGCAAAGATATATATAACTAAATTTATTTTTATAATTTTACATATATATATATATATATATATATATATATATATATATATATATATATATAAAGCCGACTTAACCCAGTGGGTTAGCTCAATTAGTTTGAAAGGACTTTTTCAAAGAAGACTTTGTTGTGAGGTCTCAAGTTTTGAGGTTCAAGTCTGGTTGAGTCCTGTTAGGTTACAAGTTGTTATTCTGGTTAGCAGTTGAGTTGCCCTCCATCTAGATATTCCAGGAACTGGGGAGATCCATGAGGTTTTCATTACAAAATAAATATATATTAAGCTGACTTATGCCACATCATTGTCATATTGCATTACCCATATCCCCATCTAGGATGTAATATGCACCCTCACTACAAAAATGTTTTATAAATTATTCCCAGCTTATGCTCCAAGAAGCATCAGAGTTGTAGAACTGACTCTCTTCCCGTTAATATATACTATACCCATTTCTCTTGTCTGCCTTTGGTACATACATATATCACATAACTTGCTGCAATACATGAATTTGTGCCTATCTCATAATAGATTGATCTCCGTGATCAGGTGTATAGTTTTTATGGCATTAATAATTATATTTTTTTTCTCCTAGTATTTTTCATTTATGCACCAGCTCAGATGCAACTTAGATACTTCTACATTTAAAGGGATTCAAACCAAGCAATCATTTTCATATTGGAAATAATTTTCAGTCTTTCCATAAATGAGTAAGGTTTAAAGCCCAAGGTGTTAGTTCAACTAATTGTTGTCATATCGCTGGGCATTTGGCTAGTTTGGTGATGGCAGGTAACTAGTTCAAATCCACACAGTTGAGAAACAATAGTCTATGCCAACAAGTTTACTAGGGATTCCATCCATGAATGTGAGTAAGTATCCCTTGGGATTCCCGCGAGGTTTTTTTTTGGAAAACAACAAGTTATCTTTAAAGAAACTGTCATAGGAGACATTCTCATACCATTTTTTATTCATATAAATGAAAAAGTATGTTTCTAGTCATCTGGCATTCCTGGGATATGGGTAATGTCTCCCAACTATAAAGAATACCTATTCAAACATTCACAATATGTGGTGTCATCATTGAAGTGACTAAACATTCCCCACCGTAATGTGAAGAATGTAGGGGGCATCACTGTAACCAAATCAAGATAGAATGAAGAATGCTTGCACCAAATCAGGTAATGGTAGACAGTATGTGAAATCTCTAATAGAATTACCTGTGCATATAGAATGAAAATATAGAATATATGCCTCAGAGTATCTTAAGAATCAAAGGCAATGCTTTAGGTCACTACGGTAAACACTGTTACTGTTTTTTCTGTTTTTGTAGGTTCTTTAAGCAACTTTGTCTTTTCTTTCTGTTGCATCAGATGTCATTGGCTTTATTCAAATTCATGGTCTCATTAAGCCGTAGCATGATTACATCACAAACATTTGGATCATTTTCCTTGATCCTTTTCATTGTCCTCGGAGGATTTGTGGTTTCTAGAGGTATCCTGTACTATGCTGTCGTTAGATCGATAAAAAGATCAATGAGAAAATTTTGAGACTTTTAACTTAAAGAAACTTACCATGCTAAGGGTACTTTATTCTAATTCATATTTCCAGAACAGAGAATATTACCCAAATGGTGGATATGGGAATATTGGTGCTCACCAACATCTTATGGTCAAAATGTTAAATCTGTGAATGAATTTTTGGCACCTAGATGGAACAAGGCAATCTAAAGTCCGTGCTCATTAAGAGTCTTTTCCTAATCTATAAACAAATTACAATGCAATTGCTCAAGTTTTATGGGAGTAATCCAGGATCATCCTGTGCAATGCTATCATTCATCTAAAGGAATTCTTATACATGTAGCCAAGTAGTCATAATTCCAAAAAAACACTGGGAGAAGCTATACTAGAAGCACGTGGACTGTTCATTGAGGAGAAAAGGTATTGGATTGGAGTTGGAGCATTGATTGGGTTCTGCGTACTTCTAAATATATTGTTTCCTGTGGCTTTAGCATACCTTAATCGTAAGTATTGTGCTTCTCTATGATGTTGAATTTTATTCAAAGTTTTACTCAATCAAAACTTTAAGATCTCAAACAAACTTTTTCATTTACAGCCCCTAAAAAAGCACAGGTTGCAATACCGGAAGTTGTTCTTGAAGAGGTGCAAGCAAACAAGGAAAGAGAAAGTGAACAATCAATGTCAGGAGGAAGAACATTGCCATTATCCTTGTCTCATGGTAAGGAAAGAGATTTCCATAATTTGATTGTTGTAAATGTTTCAATTCTTTACTCATGTGAATTACACTTATTCCACTAGTAACATGTGAAGAAACGGCTATTTTAGTATTGCTACTGCTCAACAATTCCAAATAAATTGACAGGGAATCTTGAAATAAGATCCCTTTAAGACCTGATGTGTACTATTGGACTATAAATCCAAGAGAATGAGATCATTGGTTCTCTAATTGAATGGATTTTTAATATAAGAAACATGCCTTGCAGTTTTTCAGCATAAGAAACACTGTTGTCGAACTAGCAGAAAAATCTTTGACTGTACACTAACAGATTCTGACGCTGATAGTTTATTTTCATTCATCAAAGAAAAGACAAAGTCAATTGTCTAAAATAAATTCATTGCATCAACCACATGATGAATTCAGCAACATTCCAATCCCAGGTTCTTGTGAGAAGGGCATGGTTCTTCCTTTCCAGCCATTATCAATTGCATTTGAGAACATCAACTACTTTGTAGACATGCCTCTGGTGTGTGTTGATTCCAATACATTTCATGAAATTGGAGTTTGATTTTACAGTAATTTTACAGTATAGTATGTTGTTTCCTCTCAACAAGAAGGAAATGTGGCTACCCTAACAACTTGATAGAAGGAATGGATTTCTGCATACTACTGGAAATGCAAAAGGCAAATTAGAATAAAAATTCAATTTTCAAATGATCATTGCATTACTTATCCAGTGTAGAATGAGGGAAAAAATTCCTGAGAGAAGTAAATATGGTTTGAACAGGCTTGGCCATGAAGTAGAGAAAATGAAAATTGAGGTCTTGAGGGTCTCGAAAATGAAAGGTACAAAAGAGATAACTTCCTAGACTGATTCATTCCTTATAGAGAAAAAAATCCATCTCATGTCTGAATTGCTAGACAAATTTGCTACTTCTGAAAGAGAATGTGACTAGAGTGCTAAAATTAATCCATTCATGCCACAAACAAATGAAGTGCTTGGAGATGATGAGAAGCAAATGAAGTATGATAGAGGCGAGGATATTGAAGAGCCCGGTATGGGTTCTAGAGGCTTCAACCCTTTTGGTGGTGGGTAACAATTCACATTTCATTTTGAGGGTGGTTTCCCTAATGGCTTTAACTATGGATTTCAATAAGTACATCAAGAGTAAGACATCCGAACTCAAGAGTAAGACTTCCCATATGGCCATTTTTGCTTCATATTCATTCATCTATTAGTAAACAGTTCATGCAATGACAAAGGCAATGCTCAGGGGGTTATGTATGACTTCCCTAGAGGTTAAGCTAGGTTTTAATTTTTGGAGCAGCTTGAAAGTTAACTCTTGAAATCAAGAGTTGAATCCAAATTATTTGTTCTACAACAAGTCTGGGTCCTACCTCACAAGAATGGTATAATTGTTGCTTGGGACTTTCAATGACAAATACATTACTTTGGATACTTGGGACTTTCAGTGGTAAAGTTTATGCATCCAATATTTACACAAGGTTGTTATATGATTGTTGCTTGCTACAAGTCTATCTCTTCTGCTACAGATAAGGAGTTGCTAGCTTTTATACTGCTATCTATACCTTGGGAGGCCACTGTTTGAATTCTGTCATTGTTTAGGGATGAGGATTCATAAAAAACATTGTATTTGTTGCCCAGAAAATGTCTTTTTGGTCCCGCCCTTAACCACAAACTTGTTTGAGTGATGAATTTACAATTAAAGGATCCACTTTTAGTTAACTGCACACTAAAATCATTGTCATAGGAGTCAAATATAGTAAAATGATCAAGACTATTGCTGCCTAGATTTTGATGAAGTAATGCCCAAACTGCACAGAACATGTCCAAAACTGGTCCAAGTTTACTGTAGTGGATGCTCCTTGAAATAGGATGCCTAGAAAGCTCTAGGGCCTACTGATACATGCCTAGATTGTGCCCAAATTAACAACTTCAGCCCATAACTTATTTTTAGTGTTGTTTGATGCCCAAAATTCATAATGGCTACAACTACAATGCCCAAGATGACTGCTTGCATGTTCAGAATTTGTGTTCTTTCCTTCTTAGGCTTGGTTAAGGGCCTAGAGGCTATAAGTGGAAAAATCACCTAACATTCATACCAAACCTATAGGCTATAAGCTACAAAATCACCTAACATTCATACCAAACCTATCTGAAGCTGATATCAAATCTATGAATGTAGAAAATGTCATACTAACCAAGTATGGTTTTTTTGGAAAGAAATATGTCATGTTTGTGCACATACACAAGCCTGGATTATGTCTAGAAAGGTTGCATCAATGGTGTGCAATGATCAACATTTTGGGAAAATTGTTTTAGTTTTGTAAGATTTACCTTTTTGCTTAATTTTGATTTATGGCCTTTGCCTCCCATCGGGTTTCTCTTCACAATGTGCAGTTTCTTTCTTCTATAGATACATCATTTCTCACTGGTGAAAGTTGAACATGAAGGACATTCTTGTGCAGTTTGAGTTGTGTTGATCAAGAGCAGTCCAACTTATTTAAATTCCCTTGCAGCTATAAATTTATTTATCCTAGAGGGATATTTAAAATCTTCTGAAAAAATTGCGATAATGGCTAGAGGAGGCGCACAGAGTGCACTTTGTATACTCAAGGAAGTGAAGCTAAAGGGTTACATTACATTTACTATCCTAAGAAAATGTCTTATAACTGGTCAAATAAGGTAGTCTTACACAAACATATCCAAAGCTAATAGAAAATCTATGAATGCACAAATTGTCAACTTTCCAAGTATGGTTGTTTTGGAAAGAATTCCATCAGTATTTGTCCATCTATGACCTTGATTTTTGTCTAGAAAGGTTGCATCAAGGGAGTGCAATGTTCACACTTTTTGAAAAAATAGGCATTGTTTTTAAAGATTTACCTTTTTGTTTAATTTTATTTTCTAGACTCAGCCTTCCATCACCAGTACACAAAACCACAACATCCATTCTCCATATTGCAATTCATCAAACTAGTCAACCGTTAGACATGTCAGTCATAATATCAGCTTTGTGGCACCAAAAACACATCTATCCAACCCAACAAGGGCCCAACCAACCTACCAGACACTAAAAAAGGATCCATAAATGTTGTCAACTATGCTGAAATAACTAGAAATTCTCTACAAGCCCTTCTTGTTTATTTTATGAGGTTGGTTGCATGCTTTCCTTGGCTAAATTTAGAACATAAACACCACAATCTTACATAAATCCAAGTTCACAATGCAGACATCTATTGATGGGAATAAAAAGTTCTGGCAACTAAAGCAAAAAGAATCATAAAAGGGGCACTCAAACATTAAATTTTATCATTTGTAAACACCATATCAATTCACATATGGTACCAAATTGTCTATTAGGTTAGATTAAGCAAACTAATCTAATAGCAGAACATTTACACAAACAAAGTCTTACATGTTGGGTTCTGTCTCCATGAATAGCTGTTGCAAGAAACCCATTGGAACACAACCAGTATTCCAATGAATCATCTCCCTTCTTTTTTTACACAAAGACAAACATCAGAGAATGCTACCATCACCAAACCACCATTCTTAGCATTAAAAATTTTACTTGTCAAACAATTTCAATAACCACCATCCTACAGTGATTCCAATGGTCAAACCCCACATCAAAATCAAGTCAATATTTTAAAGATCTGAAGCCTGATTGATATTGTAATGATTGATTAATCATTTTGTGATCTCATTATTGTACAACTCATGGCACATCACATCCAAAGTACACTAAAAAAAATAATGATGAGTGTTTTTAGGGTGGTTACCTTACCATGTGTTCCATTATCTTTTTGTGCATGAATAATATCCATCAAGTGGCTTCTCTTATCACCTTAATCAATAAACTCAACCTTCTACACAATAAGATCTGTACTTTACCCAACCCTTCCAACAGCTAGGAAAATATAATTTGCGTTAAAATCCGCAGCTAGCCTCTGCACACATATCAATCCAAACCATATAACTAAAAAATAGTTTCCATGTTACATGTTAAAATATACTTTGACACCTAAATTTTGAATTACTAGAAAGCATAAGAAAAATAGATGCCTCGAATAGTACCCCATTTGAAGTGCAACACTAATTGCCAAAATTGTTTAGCCAAGAGAATGCTCACAAAACAAATCCATCCACAAAGATGTTCAATACAAGCAAGCCAAATTAGAATAAATGAGATGAATTTGACGTATTCTAAGTAAAATGCTAATGGTTATTCAATGGGACTTCAATATAAAACAATAAGAAACAATAATTAGATTACATATATGTCAAAACTGTAAATTGAAATCCATTAAGGAACATAGTGAATAAATACTTCCAATTCAAAATAAATGTTTTCATAGTTTACAAAAATTACCCCATGAAGACTGATATTTCTTAAAATGCCATCTAACAATTACAATGAAAACCAAAGAAACATACCACACACTCCAATTATTACTTGAAACAGTAATTTAACTTGTAAGGTACATAATTTCAAATCCTGTCACTATGCTCAACATTGGTGTTGCCCGTGCATGAAACGTTTAAATACTGGTTGGAAATACCACTAATTCAACTAAAAGATACTTGACCCAACATCAAAATAAATAAATAAGAGACTGAATACTAGAAAAATTCATGTACAGTACCTGGATATTGCTTGGAAATGTGGCACTAAATAGCATGGTCTACCTTCTTTGTATAAGGTCTTGTAAGGGTTGCAAAAATAGATCTGATTCCTAGATCTATTGCACTCTTATATTTGCATGAGTGGAAGTTAAATAGTGTGCTCCAACGAAGAGATAAGGCTTCCTTAATATCTATGCCCTGCCTACTAGACATGCAAACTGTTGAGCATAACATGCAAATAGTTGAGGATAGATTACTGGAAATATAACACAATTACTCATACATAATCTGATGTGCCATAATGTTGAATCTAGGACAGAGGAATTGCACTCATTGTCCAGTTTGACCTGCTGCAATTGAATTTCCCATGTTTATAATTAAAAAATGCCCATGTTTTCCATGAAAAGTCTCTCTTATTCATCAGAGGGATTTGTAGATTTCCAGTCCTAGATCCTTCCATTATATCACTGTACTTATACCGTTGTTCTATCTTTTGGTTAGACTTAGCAATTCATTTAGCTAGACACGTATTTACGCTACACTCTTTTTGCTTTCATTATTCTTCTTTCAACATTATATAGGAGTTTCTTTCACACTACCACATTGTATTCCTAGTGGATATATCTTTTCAGTCTCACTAACCTACTTTTGTAGTCTTTTGTTGGACATTAATAAAATTATCTTATCTTATCTTTTAGAGAAGAAAAGTAAGGTCCATTGTTTTTACCTTGAGTTGTGACAGAAATGAAAATTTGCCATCTTCCATCTTTTTTGCCTCATCCTCACCTTCGACACCTTGAATTGGATTGTCCTAATATCAAGGTAACAAGTAGTAAAAAGACATATCGAGACAATATTTAGTCAAGCATAATGTAAGCCACCTTCTCATACAGAAATAACAAGGCTTCGATTTAAACCAAACCAGCCTACAACTACAAGGTATTAACAATACCATATTACCATCATTGTCATGGATAAAAGATTCCAGAAAAATAAGTATATTTTAGCTACTGTAATCATTACAATTACACATGATGAATACCAAGTGTTCAAAGGAACACTAATGGAAAGAACTCTAGCAACTAAAGCAGGCCAACAAGAAAACATGAAATTTGAATGAAAGATTTATAAAGGATCGTGCAATCACTGAGATTATGTGATAACATTACAAAGAAATGTTGATAGAAAGATATCAGAGATCTAAGTTAGACTTGCTATTGAAAAGTATCCATGCATATTCTTAATACCGATGTGCTAATAACACACATATTGACTTTATTGAGCTGAAAAATACCTAATCACAATGTCCATTTACCTTGGCATACACCCAATGTCTAGGGGCAAAAGGATAATGGAAAAAAAGGTTGCCCAAAAAAATTAAAAGACAGATTTGATGATGTAAACTTGAATTAATATACAAAGAAACCACCCACATCTTCGGTATAAGGCCTTCTGCAAAACATAACGTTTTGGGAAGTGCTTTGAGAAATATGCCCTACGTGATTCCACCATTAAAAGAAAACTTTCTTTGAGTTAGGAGACTGGTCTGAGCTGTATAAATTATGCCAAAAGTGTCTAGCACTTGCACCTAACCTCATCCCTCTGAAACTCATGGAATGCAAATGTGGCATACCACAACAAGGATTGACTGCTTGAGGACATCTTCACACACCATTGACCTCACCAATGAACCAATGGCCTGTTCACCAAAAATAAATAATAAAAAGCATAGATATCAAAATTCATAGGACAACAGATAACATATGGTCATAGAAGGAGACAAGTATATTTATAACTCTGCAAAAGAAAGCAATAATCTTCTTAAGGTTTCTCTTGGATTCCAATAGTTCTTTGTCAAGACATATTGTCAAAGTTACCTGAAACAAGGAAAGTTTTGTTGGAGAAATGGTTCTGGATAGGGAAATGGCCATCCTCAAAATTTTACAACATAGTGAAACAACAGAAGCCCACACAACTAAAAATAACTAAAAGCAGACCCAAGATTTTTCCTTTGTCAAGCATACCACCTCTTACAAGAAGCCCACTATATTCATAGAAAACAATCTATCATTGTGCAGATAATATAATGTGTATTTTGTGGTAAATCAATATTGTGCCAGTTGCATCCAATCAAATCAACACAATACAACATTCAGCAAGGCCCCTTACAACCTCAATTGCATAAATTTCCATTCAAACTCAGGCATTGAGCATATCCAATCAAATCTACACTATACAACATTAAGCAAGACTATTCAGAAAAATCTCTCGGCCCCAATTGCATAAATTTTCCCTTAAAATCTAACATATGAACAACTATGAGTGTAAAAGAATGGAATAATGCAATTCCTATGGGTTGTTCCATATAAATTCAAGAGCCCCGGCACCAACCCCGACCCCAACCCCAGCACCAGCTCCAGCTCTCGAGTTGGGGAGACCCTATTAAATCAATTTCATTTAAAATCCAATGTCTAAGACTTCAAATTTTCAATAATTAGCAAAATATGGAAACAACAGATAGAACATCTACCTGAAGGAAAATATTTAATGGAGTTGCATTAGGCCCAACCTGAGCTGTGGTTGTTTCCCTTGTCGCTCCCTCTGCTACTACCGATGCTAGTACAGTAGGGTTTGCATATTGACCAATAGAAGGCATTGGGAAAGCTACAAGACGAGATATTTCTGTTGTCTCAGGAATGCCCTGAACAAATAAACATATTAGGAAGTGAAATGATTTAACAAGCAAAAATATAACATATCAAGTCGAACTTGGGAAAATAAATATCATTACAGAATATAGATATTCAACACCACACTCTGGGTTGGTGTAAGCACAGGTAGGGCATGGACAACTATATCTCTATCCCAGCTATCCCCGGTCCCCCACCTGTGTCAAGAATTTCTCAAATATTAGGATCGAGGTTATTTCCTACAGTTAAATTGGATGATCATGGTTTGTGGAGACCTTGATCAACTGCTTGAAGGTGTGCCCAGGGAGACAATTTTGACAAAATTGCGTGTCCTCTACATCCACAGAGATGAAGAGGCAATTTTGACAAAATTGCATGTCCTCTACATCCACAGAGATGAAGAGTAAGAAATTTGGTGCCTTACAATTTGGGATTTTTGTTTTTGTTTTTTTTGAATTTAGTGCGATGGGTTTTTTTCAATTTTTTATATAGCCAAATTTTAATTGATAGTTTTTTTGTGTGGCTATGACACTCTTAAAAAATACAATTAGTACATGCCCGAGCAATGAGGATGTTTGTTTTCAATTGACATCAAATTTCTTTGTTTCAAGAATGTTTATTTTGGATTTAGTTAGCGCATAGCCTAAACACGGCTTCAACTTCTCGATGGCAATTTTTTGCGCGAATTCAATGGAATCGAGTAATAATTTTGAAGGAATTCTTAAAATCTCAAAGAAAAATGTTTAAAATTACATAATTTGGATGCCCTGAGGGTATTTGAGGGTGGTGAATCCATTTATGTATTAAGAAACATGATTTGAACAATACACAATTCATATTTTTCAAAATAAAATCATTCTATTTGACCAAAAACCCACTAAATAGTCCAAATCGCCGAATTTTTAGACTTATCCTTTTATTAGTGTGCATTGTCCACTCTAGGATTGAAGAACTTGAACAAGGAAAGACACTAGTAAGTGTCATACGTAAATGACTCTTCTAAACAACTTTGATCCTCCTAAAATCCCTAATGTAGCATGATATGGATTTCAAGTAGCATGGCTTGATGTTGAGGCCTCAACTAGCCCCAAGTCTTTAGACTTGGGGACCCCACTAAAGTTTTTAAACAAGCCTCGTCAATGGACTCTTCTCTTCAATGATTTTTTTAATTTTATTCTTGATTTTGATTAAGAGTTCATGGGTGAGATATTTGAATGAAGGTAAGCATAACCCGTGTACCTTTGAATACATTCTTGTTAGTTTTGTGTCAAGTTGAATCATGATCTTGGTTTGTATATCAATCTATCATATTTAATATTCCTTGAATTAAACACATCAAATCCATACTATTGTATCTTATGGATTTGTATTTAACTGACACTTATAACTTGCTTGACCCCTATGACGCAAATGTACTTACATTGCCTTACCATGAGAATGGTCATTGCACATAAATAGTGCAAGTGGGAGAGTATTTATTGGCAGGGATGCATGCATGCTGAGACAAGAAAATTGCAAAGGAGACATAAATGAGAGGAAGCAAATGTATCGCAGTGATGTCAAGTTTTGTTTGACAATGCAATAAGACATTTTGATGATCCACCAATTTGTGTGCCTAGGTTAATGGATTGTAATTCTATTAAAGGTATGTGAAGGGTTTTGTGCACATGTAACACAAGGTCACATTGTGATGTGAAAAAGTTGATATCACTGAGTTTTCATAACCTACCTCATTGACAATTTTCCATGTCTATAATATCATAATATCATTTTAGGGAAACACATAAAATTGCATTAAACAATTGTGTGATTTAAGGATGGGAGCTTAATGGAAAGTATGGTGATATGGGAATATGGAAGGGAAGATAATGATTAAAAGTGCATAAGCATAATCCATGGACTCATCTAATCTAGGTGGATCCATTCCTCGTCAGTGGAGATATTGCAATTGAGGTTCAAGCCAAAGCAATTATTTTAACCATGTTTTCCTCGTAAATGCATTTAATTATCTCATTTTATTTTAACATGGATTATCTCATGGACAACCTTTATACATTGGAAACCTAAATTATTTTCACAAGCCCCTCAGGGTGGAGGAATGGGCTATCACATATGAAGAATTGCCAGAAGCTAACTACTCACTATATGAAAAAGGGATGGGATATATTATATAAGAGACATTGCAAACTTTGTTGTATCTCACCACATGACAGATGTTTCAATTTCATGGTGTACTTAAGGAGGAGTTCAAAGCCGACAAAAATCGTGGGGAAGCAATCAAAGTCGATATGTTCCGAGAATGAGAAGTAATGCACGATATGTCTGACTAGAATCACACTACCATGCACATGCCAGAAATGATATTTCATTTTTGTTTGACATTTGTATTTACAAAGTCAATTCTAACTTTGTGGCCTTCACTACTAGATTTTGTTGAGGAATGGGAAACTCAAAGAAGGAAGCATCCATAAGAGATCTAACAAAAATGAGAGACCAACTTTCATTCTATTATAGAAGAAACAATTAGAAGTAGATGAAATGATGAATCTAACAAAGAAAAACTATAAAATATGTGAATGTAAGCCAATAAGCTCTAGAGGGGCTTCCGTAGGATTATGTGCAATATGGGATCCTCATATATTCAACCTTAAAAATCAGCACCATACCGAACACTAGCTATTGATAGCACTAACCAAATCAAGCATAGGGAAAACTCTCAACATATTCAACATCGTCATCATCATCATACAATAAATCAACATAATCATCGTCGTCATAGTCATGAAGTACATCATTGTCATCATCAATATAATTGTGATAATAATGAGCAAGGAACCCTACTTCCTTGCAGGAATGGATGATATAGTCTTAGAATTATCAATCATATCCATAAGCTCCATCATAATTATCATAATGAATCATCATGATGTTGTTAAGGTCAATAAGCTACCATTAGGGTCTATCAAATGTTGTTGGCGAAACTCAAATGCCATTAGAGAAAAATTAGGTGACATTAAGGTAATTTACCCCTCATTAGGATCAATCAATATCCAAAAGTGCCATGATTATGGTAATTATATGCACGTGTTTTAGAGTGCATGTGCATTACTATCATGCATGAATTTTAGAATGGATGTGCATTCTTGAAACATGTATGTAAAAATGGCATAAATCCCCACCTCAAACTCTTTGAAAAATGCTCTTTTATTTGTAGGTTATCTACCCTTTTCCTTGTCGAAAAATGGTTGTTACATACAATGTTTATGATTTTTGTGTGATTGGAAGGAAAATATTTGTTTATTTCTTGTTAACAAAGCATGTAAATATGGTGAACATATATGTAATCAATCAAGCATGTATTTTAGGAAAGTGTAGTCTATTGAAAGGCCAAATTATGAAGGAAGAGAAACAACAATGGTGGGTGAGTCTACAAGTATCTCAAGACCTCATGTTCTATTCATAATTCAAACTTTCTATCAATCAAATAATATTTCCATGCATTTAGGACATGGGAATCTATTGTTACTAAGAGATCCAAGTTGTCATGATCTGCTTACTTTTGCTTGTGAATGTTTAACTGCCTAGACTCATATTCCACCACTTTTCCTTCCTTCATGAGCACTCCCTAAATGCTCTCACCACTCACATTTATCCATACCAGGAAATCCTTATCAAAGCAAGGAAGTATCATTATAGGTGTTTTCATGAGAATTGTCTTTAAGTTCTCGGTATCTTTCTTCATGTATGGTTTTCCACATAAATTTGACACCTTTATCTTGTAACTTCAGCAAGGATCTTATAATTTTTTAGAATCCTTTGACAACTCTCTGATAATATCCAACTAGTCCAAGAAGCTTCTTACTTTGGTCACATTCTTTGGGGTTGTACAATAAGACATAGCTTCGATCTTATTAGGGTGTATCTTTAATCCTTCTTTAGATATGACAAGCCTGATATATTTAATCGCCTTCTTAAAGAATTTTCATTTTCTTTACTTAGCATATAGATGGTATTCACGTAGCTTCTACAACAATAGGAAGAAATGCGATAAGTGTTATGTTCCTCCTCATTTTGAGAATATATTAGGATGTCATCAATGAATACCAAAACACACTTGTCTAAATACTTTTGGAACACATCATTTGTTAGTTAAATGAAAAGTATGGAGCATTTTTCAATGCAAAGGGGGAAAATAGGAACACATAATGCCCATATATATTTCTGAAAGAAGTCTTTGGTACACTAATTTATTCCACTCTCATATGATGATACCCAAAACTTGAGTCGAACTTTGAAAAAACTTTTTCCCATTTGAGTTAATAAAGAGGATCGTCAATTTGGGTATGATGTACTTGTCCTTAATTGTCACTTTATTCAACATTCTATAACCAATGCACATCCAAAAGGTTACATCCTTCTTATTGACTAGCAATATGTGTGCTACCCAAGGTGAAAAACTTGGTCATATGAACCCTCTATCTAATAATTCTTGTAATTGCATCTTGAATTCATCCAACTCATTAGTTTGCAATACATTCTAGGCCTTAGATATTGAAATTGTGTTATGTTATGATTTATTGTTTCCATTTTTGTCCATTAGAAGCGACTTGAGTCACCCTTAACATAAAGGGAAAAACAATGAGAAGAAAGGGTGATGGAATGAAAATAACTAGCATGTTGAAATTGGAAGGAAAATTTTAGGGGGGGTCTTTTTATAACCGCCCCCAAAACCCTAAACCGCCTTCAAAAAAACCTTTAGGGGGGGGTCTTTTTAGAATTGTCCTCAAAAGTCTTGATAATTGGGCTTTTAGGGGGCCTTTTCAAACAACCGCCTCCAAAAGTTCAATTCTGATGACTTTTAAGGGGGGTTCCAAATAAACCGCCTCCCAAAGTTCAATTCTCATGACTTTTAGGGGGAGGGTTTGACAAACCGCCCCAAAAAGTTATGAGAATTGGGCCTTTAGGGGGGGTTTTCAAACAACTGTCTCTAAAAGTTCAATTCCCATGAATTTTAAGGGGGGTTCCAAAAAAATCGCCTCCAACAGTTCAATTCTCATGACTTTTAAGGGGGGTTTTGACAAACCGCCCACAAAAGTTATGAGAATTGGGCTTTTAGGGAGGGTTTCAAACAACCACCTCCAAAAGTTCAATTCTCATGACTTTTAAGGGGGGTTCCAAAAAAACCGCCTCCAAAAGTTCAATTCTCATGACTTTTAGGGGGGTTTTGACAAACCGCTCCCAAAAGTTATGATAATTGGGCTTTTAGGGGGGGGTTTCCAAAAACCACCCCCAAAAGTCCAATTTCCATGACTTTTAGGGGTGGTTTTAAAAGACCGCCTCCAAAGGTCTGAAAAAATTTTTAGGGGGGGGTTTACCAAGACCCCCGCAATCCAAAACCGCACCTAAAGGGCTATTTTGTTGTAGTGAATGCTTTAGCTTCTTCATCCTCTGGGACAGGGACTTCAGAACTGATATATGTATCCAATTCATTTTCTTTCAGGATTAACCCAATCCTATACTTCCAGGCTCGGAAGTTATCAGCCCCTTCAAGCTTATCCTCAAGCTTGGTGTGGTGAGACACCTTTAAAGAGTACTTCAAATGGAAATAGAAAAGATTTAGGTCTTACCACTTGATTTCCTGAAAACTGGATCTGGTCCCAGATTAGGGTTTTTCAGAGAAACCCTAAAAATTCAAAATGTGAATTTCAACTTTCTGAAAGGATAGAAAGATGATTCTTGATGAGCTTATCAGCCTGGTATACTCAGAATTTGAGTTCTGCAAAGTTTCACCCTTCAAAAATTCCTTTGAGTCTTTCTGGATTCACTAAGGAGGACCCTGAATCAGGGTTTGAGTTTCCCGAAGTTCTACCCAACCAAAAATCTCGATCCAAAGCTATAAACTTCGATTTTTCCAAGGCGCTTCCAGCTGTGTCTTCAGATTCCAGAAATTCCTATTTTTTAGGAAACCCTAAATTTTAGGGCCAAAACTGAAAGTGCTCAGAATTGAATTCTTATTGGACAGATAGATTCGCCTTGATGAGTAGAGTCAATCTACTATACTGATTTTCCAAAATATTTGGAGAGAAACCCAATAAACAAGAAACCCTGGTTTCCGTCACTGCACAATGTCTTCTTCTCAAGTTAGCTCTGATACCATGTTGATTTTTTAGAATTAATTCAATATAATCTAGGATATTTACTAAGAGAATAACATGTACAGTATATCAATGCATATCAATCATCATAAGATGCAAACATAAGAGACAATAGACACACACAGTTTCCGTGGGGAAAACACTAAGGTGAAAAACTCCACAACTTGTTGAGAGATAGATAGAGCAATAGTAAAACCAAATTACACAGAGATAGACTCCCCCTAGCAGTTGATCCTCCTCCTCACATGTGTGCCACTTTCCGAGTGATGGAAGTGTGAGTTCTGAAGTGATCCAAATAGAGATCGGGAGATCTCTATTTATACTTGTCCTGATTGCCCAATAAACTTATGGGGCCGACTTGTCTAGCTTAGCACAATAACCTCATGTAACATTAATCCGGGCTGACCCCTTACAAGGTGGTCTAATAACCCATCGGCAAGTTAACACACTTGTGACACTTGTCAATACAAATGACGAAACTTCCGTATAGAGGAATTGTTGATGTATATGTAACTTTGGAATGTATTTCATCTATGTATTTCATATATATTTTTTCTACCCTTATAAGAGATGTGTTATTCCTCTATAAGGAAATGTCGTCATGTGGATTGACAAGTATCGCAAGTGTGTGTACTTTTCGATGGTTTATTAGACCACCATGTGTGGGGTCGGCCCTGAAATATATATTATATTGTGGATGTATCTAGATAGGCAAGTCGTCCCCATAGTGTAACTGGGAAAATAGGTTAAGTATAAATAGAGATCAGGAGATCTCTATTTGGATCTTTTGGAAAGTCACACTTCTCTCACTCAGAAAGTGGCGCACTAGTGAGGAGGAGGATCATCTGCTCTAGGAGACTATCTCAAGTGTATTTTGGTTGTACTTTGGTTGAGCCATTGCTCTCTCTATCTCTGAGGAAGTTGTGGCATTTTTCACCTTAGGGTTTTCCCCACGGAAACTCTGTGTCTCTTGTCTCTCATGCTTTTGATTATTGTAACGCTTGTCATGCTTATTGTGATTGTTATGCATTGATATACTATATATGTTATTCTCTTAGTAAAGATCCAAGAGTATTGTGAACTAATGCTCAAAACTTAACATTGTATCAGAGCTAACCTAAGAAGAAGACATTTTGCAGTGACAAAAACTTGAGTTTCTTGTTTATTGGGTTTCTCTCCACATTTTTTTGGAAAAGCAGTATAGTATATTGACTCTACTCATCAAGGAGAATCTATCTATCCAATTAGAATTCAATTCTAAGCATTTTCAGATTTGGCCCTAAAAATTAGGGTTTCCACAAAAATAGGAATTTATAAAATCTGAAGACATAGCTGGAAGTGCCTTGCACAACTCAAAGTTTAGAGCTTTGGATCGATATTTTTGGCAGGGTAGATCGCTGGGAAACTCAAACCCTAATTCAGGGCTCTCCTTAGTGAACCCGAGAGGACAAAAAGGCAAATCTGAAGGGTAAAATTTTGCTGATATCAAATTCTGAATACACCAGGCGGATCAACTCATCAAGGTGCATATTTCTATCATTTCAGAAAGTTGAAATTCACATTTTTAATTTTTAGGGTTTTTTCGACAAACCCTAATCTGGGACCAGATCCAGTTTTCAGCATTTCAAGTGGTAATACCTAAATCTTTTCTATTTCCATTTGAAGTCCTCTTTAAGATGTCTCACCACACCAAGCTTGAGGATAAGCTTGAAGGGGCTGATAACTTCCGACCTTGGAAGTATAGGATTGGGTTAATCCTGGAAGAGAATGAGTTGGACTCATATATAAAAGAAGACATCCCTATCCCAGAGGATGAAGAGGCTAAGGTTTTGCATAAGAAGAACTTGGTCAAGGCAAAGAGAATCATTGCTGATTCTATCAAAGACCATCTCATACCCCATCTGTCTTCTCTAAAGACACCCAAGGCTATGTTTGACTCTTTGAGAACATAAATTGGAAGATGACCCTGCAGAATCAATTGAAAGGGGTTAAGATGTCGAATGGAGAAACCATTCAATCCTATTTCTCCAAGGTCTCTCATATCAAGGAACAACTTGAAGCTGTAGATGAAATGGTGGAGTATGGTGATATTCTTATGACTACTTTGAATGGCCTACCTAGGTCATGGGACTCTTTTATCTAGGGGATCTGTGCCAGAAAGAAGTTAATCTCCTTCAGCAAATTATGGGAGGAATGTTCTCAAGAAGAAGCAAGGCTTGTGGCAAGAGAAGAGAAGATGGGAAATGAAGATCAAGCTCTCACAGCTCACACTAAGAAGGGAAAGTTCAAGAGGGAGCCATCCCATCACAAGAAGAAATATTCTCATCATTTTCACAAAGACAAGAAAGATCTAAAGTGTTTCACTTGTAATGAGAAGGGTCACTTTGCTTCAGAATATCCCAAGAACAAAAGGGACAACCACAACAACTCTAGCAAGAAGAAGAAGGGTAACAAAAGAAGGAACCAAGCTCATGCTTCCAAAGATGATGAACCTCCAAAGAAGAAGGCTAGGGCAGAAAGTGATGATAGTAATGATGACTCATCAAGTGAAGAAGAGTATGTTCTAATCTCTGCTCTCACAGGTACTATCTCCCATGGTTGTAATGATTGGTTGATTGACAGTGGGGCTTCCAAAAACATGACTGGGTTTAAGGAATCTTTTGTAAACCTATCTGAACATGAATCACCTCATAAGGTGAAACTTGGGGATGATTATCAATACCCAATCAAAGGAAGTGGTGAAGCCTCTTACAACCTAGATTCTAGAAAATCTTTGAAGATGAAAGAATTCTTTTATGTACCTAGGCTCAAGAAGAACTTACTCTCCATCTCTGCATTGGATGCAAAAGGTATGAGGGTTGCATTTGTGGATGGCCAAGTCCTAATGTGGCCAAAGGGAAAGACCATAGATGATGCAGTAGTGATTGGAGAGAAAGAGGGAGGTTTGTATAAATTAAAAGGACAACCTAAAAATGCCATGGTGCATGAATCCATGGAGCCAAGTGAACTTTGGCATAGAAGACTTTCTCATATGCACTATAGGGCACTTCCAATTGCAAGCAAGGCTGTAGAGGGTCTTCCTGAAATCAAGACCAAACATGAAGGTATTTGCAAAGGATGTGAAAAAGGTAAGAATATTAAGAAGGCTTTCCCAAGCAGTGAAAGCAAGGAAAAAGATATCCTAGAAATCATCCACTTAGATGTATGTGGTCCTATGTCATCCAGTTCTCTAAGTGGGTATGTTTACTATGTCTCATTTATTGATGACTTCTCCAGGAAGACTTGGGTATACTTCTTGAAGAACAAAGATGAGGTGTTTGATAAGTTCAAGGAATTCAAAACCTTGATGGAGAATCAAACTGACAAGAAGATCAAAACATTCAGATCCGACAATGGTGGAGAATTCACCTCAGGTGACTTCAAGAAGCTTTGTAGTGATTCAGGGATTAAGAGGGAGTTGACTGCTCCTTATAATCCTCAACAGAATGGAGTTGCAGAAAGGAAGAATAGATCAATCATGGAAGCAGCAAGGGCAATGTTGCATGACCAGGATCTACCTATGCATCTATGGGTAGAAGCAGCTAGAACAACTGTATATGTGCAGAACAGAACACCCCACAAGATATTGGACAACAAGACACCAAAAGAGGTTTTTTCTGGTAAGAAAACTGAAGTCAACCATCTCATAATATTTGGTTGTCCAGTATACACTCATGTCCCAAAGGAAAAGAGGACCAAACTAGATCCTTCAAGAAAGAAGGGTATCTTTGTGGGTTACAGTGAATGCTCGAAGGCTTACAGATTATACTTTCCAGGGTTCAAGAAGATTGATGTCAACAAGGATGAATATAAGTTCAAGGACAGGTAATCTAGGAAGCAAATATCAAGAGGGAGCACACTCCAGCAGCTCTTGCAAGGATGCATATTTTCAAAGGGAGTTGACCATCTTCCTACATTCCACAATAGAAAGTTGTAGAAGAAGCTAATTCAGCAGCTCCTGCCAGGAAGCAAAGACTCAGAGGGAGTCCACCCAACAAACAAACAAAGATAAGTATTTCAATTATAATTTCTTGCCTATTTTTGTTTAAATAATATTATGCTTATGTTCCTAGACTTAGGAGATGTATTGTGCATATTAGAATGATTGCATTAATGAACAGTATACTACTAATATGCATGTGATGGGTAAGTGGCCTATGGCACTGTACAACATTCCAGTGCTACTTATTTAGAATGAAACCTATTTGCTGACATGTTGGGAGTAGTGAAAACTCTTAACAATGTTCTAGTAGAGACTGGAAGGCATCTAGAAAGTTGTGGAACATGGATAAATGTTGTATTGAAGCATTGGCTAAGATAACTGCATGACTACATGACATTTTTTTTGTGTAAAGAATTTGTTCTGAAAATTAGGAGATGTTTCTAATCATGCAATTTAACTTGTTTTGTAGGAAAGACCATATATCTTCACCTACAAAAGAAGGACTACAACATTTGTTCCAGAAACAAAGATATCTATCGAAGATATTGTAGTTCCCATGATCTATGATGAAGAAATGGAATGCCATGATCCGTCGATCATGAAGAAGATGTTTTAGATGCAGTCCCAAGACCTGACAGGGAGTCACATGTGTGCAGATTGAAGAAAGCTTTGTATGGCTTGTAACAAGCTCCCAGAACTTGGTATGGTAGGATGGACAGTTTCCTATCTAGTTTGGGCTTTACCAAGAGTAAAGCGGATTCCAACCTCTACTGTAAGGTTGAGGAAGGGAATCCTGTGATTCTACTCCTGTATGTGGATGACTTATTTGTAATAGGAGATGACAGACTGATTGCAGATACTAAGAGGAAGCTTGCTGCTAAGTTTGATATGAAAGATTTGGGAATGATGCATTATTTCCTAGGTATGGAGGTATGGCAGAATGCAGGTGGGATCTTCCTTGGTCAAGGAAAGTACACAGTAGATATCCTGAAGAGATTCGGGATGATGGATTGCAAAGCCATGGTCACACCTATGGCATCAAACCTGGATCTTCTATGTGATGCTTCATCTGAGCCAACTGATATTTCTATATATCGTCAGATGATTGGGTCCTTCATGTACCTGATGAACACGAGACCAGATATTTGCTTTGCTGTGAACACAATGAGTCAGTTCCTGACAGATCTGACGAGTGTTCACTTGGTTGTTGTAAAGCATGTTCTGAGGTACCTGAAGGGTATAGTGGATTATGGGCTCAAGTATGAAGCAAATCAAAAGTTTAACCTGCAGGGTTATGTTGATTTAGATTGGGTTGGCAGTGCTGCAGATAGGAAGAGCACATCTGGGTGATTCTTCAGTATGGGATCAGGTGTGATTTCTTGGTTTAGCAAGAAGTAGTCCTACGTAGCACTGAGTACAGCTGAGGCAGAGTATGTTGCAGCCTATTCATCTTGTTGTGAGGCAATATGGTTACAGAATCTACTGTCTGAGTTATTTGATCTCCCGTTGGATGCTACTGGTATCTTTTCTGATAACCAGAGTTGTGTAAAGCTATCTGAGAACCCAGCGTTTCATGATAGGTCGAAACACATAGAGATCAAATATCACTATATCAAGGATATGGTGCAGAAAGGATCCATGGAGATCCTGTATGTTGCGACGGACGAGCAGATTGCAGATGTGCTAACGAAGCCACTAGCCAGGGTGAAGTTTGAGTACCTCAGGGAGAGGCTTGGTGTTCTTCAGATCGATGACACTTCGAGGAAGAAGTGATGGACACATTTGCTGAAGCCATTCCAAGCATGTTGGAAGGAGGATCCTTCACATGGCTATGGATGTAAGCGTTGAGTGATGAGCATCAGGACGATGCTCCAGTTACTGCTCTATATATGCATCATGTTGGATGTTGGATATGATCAGTTGGATCATTTATATTTGTATGTATGTACGCATCGTGTTGATGCTGGATATGATCAGTTGGATCATTTATATTTGTATTTATTTACACATCGTGTGGATGCTGGATATGATCGGTTGGATCATTTGTATGTATTTGTATATGCATCATGTTGGATGATGGGTATGAACGGTTGGATCATTTGTATGTATTTGTATATGCATCATGTTGGATGCTTGGACCATGTATCTATATATGTATCAGGTGGATACATTGTATGATTAGGTAGATCATGTATGTGGATATGTATCATGTATTTGTATCAGGTGGATAAACTGTATGATCAAATGGATCATGTATGATGATATGTATCAGGTAGATACTTGGTGTGCATCAGGTGGATGCATGATCAGGTTGATCATGATGATGAGCTTCAAGATGTTGCTCCAGATGATATGTACCAAGATGGTACAAGTGATGATGATCATTATGATCATGGGCATCAGGATGATGCCTCGTGCGATGATGATCCATTGGATCATGAGTATCAGGTTGATACTTGGAGGTCAGAGATGATACGTGGCAGGTTGTGCAAATATCATGTAATCAGTCCTGGGAGATCTTGTCGGTCGTGCTACTGCACATAAATGTTCCTGGGGTACTCTTTCTGGTATTGCTATGTAGTATGTAATCAGTCCTCAGATATCCAATAGGTTGAGTTGTGTGCTCGTACTCAGTCCTTGGATGAGGTATTACTACGGAGACATGTAATTAGTCCTGGAGATCTGAGAGGTTGAGCTGTGTGCTCGTAATTAGTCCTGGGATGCTCTTTAGAGATCTTGTCGGTCGTGCTGCGGCACATAAATGTTCCTGGTATGCTCTTTAAAGGCTTTGTCTATCCACATGTAATCAGTCCTGGAGATCCGAGAGGTTGAGCTGTGTGCTCGTAATAATTCCTGGGATGCTCTTTAGAGATCTTATCGGTCGTGCTGGGGCACATAAATGTTCCTGGGATGCTCTTTAAAGGTATTGTGGAGGAGATGCATGTAATCAGTCCTGGGAGATATTTCTGGCCGTGCTTAAGCACATAAATTTTCATGGGATACTCTTTCCAGTATTGCATCCACACATAAAATTAGTCCTGAGAGGCCACCTCTATCAGACTGTTCGCACAGATGATGAAGACCTGCAGGTGGTGGGCCTACATCCAGTATGAAATAGGACTGGCTCTGTAGAACTTCCTATGATGAGTAGAGTCAGATATTGGTTGAGATAGCAGCAGCAGTGATGATGATGATGACGATGCATTGATGATAATTATCCTGAGAAGAAGACTTGTCTAGCAGTACTCTGTCGAGAAATACCTTCCTAGTTAAGGGGGAGTGTTGATGTATATGTAACTTCAGAATGTATTTCATCTATGTATTTCATATATATTTATTGTACCCTTATAAGAGATGTGTTATTCCTCTATAAGGAAGTGTCGTCATGTGGATTGACAAGTGTCACAAGTGTGTGTACTTGTCGATGGGTTATTAGACCACCATGTGTGGGGTCAGCCCTGAAATATATATTCTATTGTGGATGTATCTAGATAGACAAGTTGGCCCCATAGTGTAACTGGGAAAATAGGTTAAGTATAAATAGAGATCAGGAGATCTCTATTTGGATCATTTGGAAAGTCACACTTCTCTCACTCAGAAAGTGGTGCACTAGTGAGGAGGAGGATCATCTGCTCTAGGAGACTATCTCAAGTGTATTTTGGTTGTACTTTGGTTGAGCCATTGCTCTCTCTATCTCTGAGGAAGTTGTAGGGTTTTTCACCTTAGGGTTTTCCCCACGGAAACTCTGTGTCTCTTGTCTCTCATGATTTTGATTCTTATGATGCTTGTCATGCTTATTGTGATTGTTATGCATTGATATATTGTATATGTTATTCTCTCAGTAAAGATCCAAGAGTATTGTGAATGAATGCTCAAAATTTAACAGGAATAATACATCTCTATAGGAACACAATAAATATAAATGAAATACTTTCCGAAGTTACATATACATCAACACTAGAGTTATAGAAGGAACTTGAATTAGGGTTAGAGTTAGAGTTAACAATGATGATGAAGATGGTGCTGATGATGAAGACATGATGATGATGGTGATGGTGATGGTGATGGTGATGGTGAGGATGAAGAAGATGGCTTAGTTCTATGGTTTGGGTGATGGTTAGGGCTAGATTTATAGAAGGAAATTTAATTAGGGTTAGAGTTAGAGTTAATGATGATGATGAAGATGGTGGTGATGATGAAGACATTGATGATGATGGTTATGGTGATGGTGATGGTTATGGTGATGGTGATGGTGAGGATGAAGAAGATGGTTTAGTGCTAGGGTTTGGGTGAGAGTTAGGGATAGATTTTTAGAAGGAAATTGAATTGGGGTTAGAGTTAGAGATAATGATGATGATGAAGATGGTGGTGACAATGAAGATGTTGATAATGATGGTGATGGTGAGGATGAAGAAGTTGGCTTAGTTCTAGGGTTTGGGTGAGGGTTAGGGCTAGAGTTATAGAAGGAAATTGACTTAGGGTTAGAGTAGAGTTAATTATGATGATGAAGATGGTAGTGATGATGAAGACGTTGATGGTGATGGTGATGGTGATGGTGATGGTGATGGTAAGGATGAAGAAGATGGTTTAGTGCTATGGTTTGGGTATCCTAAGAGTGTAAGACTCTAACTCTAGAGCGCCTTGTTTGCATGGATAAATGGGCCAACTAAGTGCACCTGTACTGGGATTATCTGAGGCATGCAAGCATGTATGCTCCTAGAGATCTACCCCCCTTAACTTTGACTGTAATCCTCACATATGAGTGCCTAGGGAACTGCACTCTCTCACTGTGCATGCAAAACTAAATAAAGAAAAAAATGCATAATTAGAACTGAACTGCTAATTTAGGAAAAACATCTAAACTGGAAATTAATGGAGGATGGTGCATGCATGTGCTCCCTATCTCTCTCATCCATAAATGCTAGTGCATCCTGTTACATCTTGTTTTCACACCCAAGTGGAAAAGTCCTAATCCTCTAATTCTACAAGTGCGACTTCTGAAGATGTTTGCCACTGTCACCTCAGCAAAGATTTCCCCGAGTTTTAGGCCTACTTTAAAGGCCAAGGGAGGATTCTAGATCAAGGTTGGAGAAAAGGTCTTAGGATTTCAAACTTGTTTGAAGATTAAGATGTGTTTTTCATTAAGTTAAAGTCCCATGTGAGTGCTTAATTCAGAAAGTTACAAGTGAATTAATCAAATAGACACCTTTCAGAAATAAATATTTGCTCATGTGTAAAATGAAAGATCATTCATGGATAAATAAAGATATTCACAAAACTTAAATCAATAATGAACCATAATGTTGTAGAATCAAAATTCACATTAAAACATGTTGGTTTATTTCCCAAAATCACCCACAAATGATATTATATAATAATGCCAAGGTTATAGTTATTAGTTTATGAGTGATAATTGAATGAGACCCTCTTGGAGAGAGTAAAATCTTTGCAAAAGGGTGTCACCCAATCTATTAAGGGTCCAACTAAGTTGTAGTGATTTGAATCACTTCAATAAATATGGCTGAAATCTTATCTTCACAAACTTAATTAATTAAATGTTTTGCCATATGATCCATGAGCATATAAATATAAAAATATGTGCTGGAAATAAAATCAGTAAACCACTTGCGCATGTTTGGTAACTTCTAGAATTTAAATGATTAGATGATTGTAAACATTCATTCAATAAACCATAAAAATTTAGGATATGTTGTGTGTAATTGCTTAAGACAAATTTGTGAAATAATAACCATTCAAATAACATGCAATTAACATTATGATCCATAGATGAGAGTTGTCGATCGTGATAGACTAGTCATTATATATGTGGCGAGGGTCCTATTTCAAATGGATTAATTTAGGATAATCAAATTATTTTAGGTGTTGTATATGAAGTGGTTATGGACCTAGTAAGTCCAAGGGTGAAACCTATAGATCTCGAGGATGGAAGGGTTGTTTTGGAAAAGGATGGTAGTTGGTTGAAGGTTAGAGATGGAGGAGACAATTCTTTAAAGCATGTTGATAATAATAAAGGTGAATCCAACAAAGGGATGCAGGTAAATGATGTTGGTAGTGTCAAAATGAAGAGGAAGAAGTGTGTAAAACATAAAATCTCTCTTATGAGGTTAGTCCTAGGAAAGGATATCAAAATTCATGAGGTGGTGGGAATGGATTCCCATGCTCTTGTTGTAAGATTTCATGGTAAAAAGGTGGGGGAGTTGTCTCTAAGGGTGTAGTTATAGGAAAGATGGGCTCTTAGGATTGGGTACATTCCAAATTTATTTATATCAACTACAAGTTACCTAGGGTTTCTTTTCATATATCAAGAGGATTTTAGGAATATTTTGGCCCATGATTGGAAGTGGGAGATGATTTTTCTTATGCTATACATTTTTTTGTAGCCCTAAAGTCACAAAACTTTGTAATGTAAATATCACTCCTTAGTTTGCTTGGTTAGGTATGTTGTTGTTGAAATGAAAAGATGCAAGACCCATTCAAATATAAGGGACTCATATTGAGGTCTTCTTATAGATTTGTAGTTTCCTACAAGCTTGATTCACCCAGTGGAAAAGTATTTGAATCCCTAGAGTGAGGATCTTGAGTCCCTTTATTTCCATGACATTTACATCATCAAATAAAATGGCATCTCATTGTTTCAATTTGCAAAGAGGTGCTAAATAGCAGTTAAGTTAGTGTGCATGTTATTTAATACACTTTAGAATGTTGATCGTTAGAAAAAGGAAGAAAGAGAAATCTTTTTCATGATTAAATTGCTTACAAGATTGAATGTGCCATGTTCTTTTGCATTGAATGAGTAATTATGTTTTCTTGACTGAATAGCTATGTTCTCAGAATGATATCACTTGATTGAAATCAAATAAATCTTGAGTGAAATGAGTTAAATGAGTATTCTTGATGCCAAATGTTTTACCAAGTTGTATTTGAATCAAGATAATAGCAAGGCCCCATAGACCATATTTGTAATATTATCGCTCTTCCTTATGGGCCTTACATCATTTTCAAAAACTTTAGTGACAATACATGTGATAAGTTGTTTTACGTTGTTTATATGTCTTTCCTAATAGCATGTTCTAGGAGTAGTAGTATGATTACTTTCAGTCTCAAGTATTAGAATAAATTGGAAATCCTGTGATAATAAACTAGGGTAATAAGGACATGAGAAACATCAGGTTCTTTAATTTCTAGAAGCTTGGCCACTATGATTCTCTTTTTCTTGAGAGTTTTGAACAATGCAGTGAAAATTCATAGCAATAAATAGTTTTCCTATTGGTCTCGGTGGATGCAAAAGTGACAAGTACAACATCTCAGTGAACTCAATTGATGCAACAAAGTTAGCAGAAGCATAGAAGTGATTTGACCACCTTTACCATTAAAAGAACCTATTAGTAGAATACGGGGGAAAGTGATAATTAACATGGTAATATATTCTCAAATTTTAAGCTTGAAGAACACATGGCATAAGGGCATGGCAGCAAAGGTTGATTTGGTAGACAAAGTGATGGGCATTGGAGCCATTGGCACACCTATTGAGCCAAGAGTCAAATGACCCATACTGTGGTCATTTGAAGATGATTTGGACAAGGAGAGTACATGGAAAAGATAAGTTGGATGACATGGTGACAAATGGAAAAGCAACAATAACACACATGGCATTGGTAAAACACAGGAAGAGAAAGAAAGCATTGGATGGTAGTCTGAGGATGAAGGACACCGCAGGCATCACCAAAACCCCAGCTGCGGGCTCATCATTGGTCACGTAAGAATGACAGATTTTGGAAATTTCTCTCTCATTTGTATAATCATTAGAGGTCTAGGATGCCTAAAGTGAACATGGACAAATGTTTCTAGTTTTCTTAGGTTCTCATGTTTTATAAGGTTTAATTTTTGTTTGGTTGGATTATATGAATTTATAGCTCTCAAATAATTTAGACAATATGATAAGAACTATTGTAAAATACGATGACAATATGGTAATTACTTAGTGCTAATTAATTTGTAATTATTGAACACAAATTACGGGTAACATGATCTAATTATTCAAAGTAAAGAAGTTACCTGTGTGTATGGTGCCGCAATCTCCTCTACTGCTGCCATGGCTCCATCAAGGTTGAAGGAACCGACATCCTGCCACCTTGGGGATGGAGACCCGGCCCCGAATAACTGTACATTAAAAAAAATAAAGTCAACAATGTGTAATTCAAAGTTAAATATATTAAACAATATGGTACCAAATAAAATACAACAAATACTTGAACATTAAATAAAACAATAGCAAACCTGATCCATGAAGCTCCCTATGGCATGTTGTTTCATATCACCATGGCAATAATGACCACAGTGAGAACAACGATGTGTTGTTGTTCCAGCAGAACTAGAAGACCCTGCATGGGTTCCACCTGTACCCAACATGTCCCGGCCACCACCCATAGACTGTGCAGTTGTATGTGTCTCATTGATGTCCTCCCGACTCTGTGAAGACATGGACACAAATTTGGTATGTCTAAACAAGTCATGTGTGCCATGTCTGACGGATTCATGAATCTCATCTAGGCCGCTACCAAAACTAGGTGGCTGAGGAGGTGGGTTTGGCTCTCTCCTAGGTGTAGGAGGTCCTCTAAGTGGGTTGCGGTGCGCCTGAGAACGATATTAGTCAGAGCCAAGACCGACACCTTGAAATTCAATGATGTCAAAATAGCTGACATGATACCCTAGCTCAAACTTAGCCCACAATTTCTGAAGGAAATACTGTGGGACCTCCAAATTGTTGCACGGGGGCACGGGGTCTTCACTCAATAAACCACTATCATAGCATGTTCGTTCGTGGAATATGAAATAATACCCCTAATTTCACTAAATATTGGAAAATAACTTCCAAAATCATTTTTTTAACCCCCTCCCAATATACCTTCCCAATTTAAAAAAAAAACCCTATTTTCACTAGATATGTGAAGGATAATGACCAAGACTCAATTACCTCTTGTTTTTCCATTATAAGAACAAGACTCCACTCCAAAGCATGGAACTAGACTTCCATCACAGGCATCATCTCAAAAAATAAAATATAGGCAATGCTTTCCCTATGTTTGAATTGCACTTACCAGATATTCCTGGTGACAACCATTAGGTCCTCATCCCCAGTAATGATATGCCATGAATATCACTACCACGAATAGCATATTTTTCCATGGGTGTACTCACCTTGCATTCTAATAATTATTTAACACCCATGATGTCGACCCCCCACAATCTCAAGGAATTTGATAAACCTTGAAACGATCAACTCATAGTTCATCATTTTATAGCTACGCATTTACTCCCCTACCTTCAGTAGTCAATGCCATCAAATTCCTCGACACATGTTATGATAAAGACACACAGTTGACGAATCATCCCTCCATGAGAAACCTACCACCTGCAATCTTCTTCATACCACCACCCCCACCAAGACACCAATGGGGCCCCCACCCTTCGACGCAACCAATTCTATCCAATCATTCCCGCAGAAACAATCTATGTGGCATTGATTCATGGGGCACCTGTCTTTGAGTTTGAAAAACAACCCTCACATCATTGTGGAAAAGGTTCCATGACTCACTCAGACCTAACAGAGCTTCGCCCATCATCAAATAGAATCCCCAATTCACCTAAAACCACGGGAATCCCACCCATCATCAAATTGGTCCCCCGACACCTCCAAAACCCTGGGGACCCCACCCATTATTCTAATTTACGTACAAACTGTTACCCAATCCACTCAAAACAGTGGGAAAATCTCTATTCTTTTGGAAGCAACCCCTGGCCTCCTTTGATCGATATCATTGATTCTCCCTATCCCCAAAATTATGATTTTGTCAGTCACCATCACCCTCAGTGTCGTATACCAAGCAAATCCCTTCATCTATAGATTGTTTGCCTCCATTGCACTCAGTTCCTTTATTTTGAAGAATGCTACCCTCCATTACTCCCTAAGTTGACATTAATTAAGGGAAGTCTTGAGTCTCACGCTTACCTGCCAGTCTTGTGCCAGGTCTATCAATCAAACAGTAGGTTACAAAATTAGCTTGGTTCTTAGGATAAGACCCTCATATTATCATGTACTTCATCTCTTGTTGACATCAACTCACTATATTCTGAGAGTTGCAGTAGTTGCAGTTGTACCTTGGGGTCCCTTTCAATCACTATAAGGGATCGCCTCACACTAAATAGGGAGAGCCCTCAGTGCTTCCTAACTTATTAGTCTGTCCTATGCTCGATGTCAACACATCTGGCGCATCAAGTAGAGTCATACGTGCAATGTTCACATTTATAAATTATGGTAGAACTAGTTCATAAAGGTGCCACATCAAACACCCTCACTAGTATTTTGGTCCCCCACCCCAATGGGATTATCATGGCTATCCAAAGTACTGCTTCTTCAATACCTATAACATCATTTCCAAGTTCAATTACCATGGCATGGATTTAAACTACCTTCCTCCATGTGCCTATAGTATATTGAGTGAGCCCCTCGGTCTCCTCTTTTTGTAACAACTTTGACATATTTTCACGAGCATGGGTATGCCTGCCTCGCTTGTATAAAAAACTATTCTTTGATGGATTCACCAGCAATCTTTCCCCATGGGAGGTCCTTATTTGTCCACACATGCTTCACAACTTCTAAGAACACTAGAGAGCACAAAAGAAATGATGATGCATTATCGACCCCGTAGTACCTTCTGGACCACATTCATCAAGGGGCATCTATTAACGCATAAATATCACACACATGCAACAATTTTTCAATTCACACAGTAAGGTGTCATCAACATATAACATGCAGCTCACCAAATACATCCTCATCAGATCCAAGAAGCAATATGAGTCCAAAAAGGTAAAAAAACAGTCAAAGGACACGACCACACAGCCTTTTCTATGATTAGGTGCGCTATTGAGCATATTATCATTATGCACCCACACAACTCCTATGTATATTTCCCTTCGATATCCATGTGACTATCAAAATGGTGGGACCACAACCACCTGCGATGCATTGAAGGCTCATCAAAGCCCCATCACCTCCAAGAATTTGAATTTGATCTCCTTATGTGCTTAGGTTCATTGAATGGACCCCTTTTGTGTACTTTGGATCCAAATCATGGAGTTAATGGGTTCATACTTGGATCTAGTTGTTTCTTGGCCACCTCTTGGCCTATAAAAGGAATACATGGGCATGCATCTTAGAATATAGACCAGGAGCAAGATTATGCTGCAAAAAATGTATTTGAGCTTCCTCATAGCCCATCTCTTTCATAGGTTGGAATTCTCCAAGCTCCTTTGCCTCCTTCCTACAAGGGGAAAGTGCTTGTCTCCATTGGTTCTTTTATCTATCTAACATCTAGTGTGAATAAAATAGGTCTCCCTAAGGGATATTGTTGGCTTCCCTTTGAAGCCTTCACCTCTCAGGTGACACTACATGTATTTGCTTGACCATTAAGCAATCTAAAGTGGTCCATGCATTGGTTCTTGTTTTGGTTTGCACCCCCTTGTTCCCTTTTATCATTTTTAGTTATATTTTGTTGTTTTTTTTTCTATTTCACTAACAAAGCTTTGCAGGATTTACATTGGGGTTATCACATTTGTTTTTTGTTTCTAAATATTGGGCCTGGTCAACAACCTCAAAGGATTCCACCCAAAGGGGGATAATTTCCCACAACGGGGGCTATGATAGTGGTGAATGGACCTAGCAAGAGAATTCAGACAGTCACTCATGGGGATATGCTATTGGTGATTAGCACCGGGTTTCTCACACATTTCCTACTCCATGAGGGCGTGATCTATTCTATATTAGAGTGACTTGAATTTTTTATTTGATAGGGGGTTTCATTCCCTTGTGGAATATACAAGTGTAATCTAATGTTGAATTTGACATAGGCTCTAAGACGTTTCCATGACTTCTTAGAGTAGGGTGAAATCAACATTAGAGCTCTATGCATGAATAGATGTGCATTTGAGGAGATGAACATCAACAAGGAAAACTTTTATTTGATGAAGAAATAACCAAGAAGTCAAGTCAACCATTGAAGAAGTCCCAGATAGCATTGAAGAAGTCACAGAATAAAATTGAAGACAAGAATACAAGTCAGCCTAAAGATAAAATGAAAGATGAAGAACAAAAGAACAATTCGACCCCAGTGAAATTGAACAAGTTGTTGCCAAGAGAAAAAATTCAAGTGAACATAAGAATATAAATAAAGTGTTCACACACTTTGTTCTTATCATCAACATAATCACTTCTCTTCTCACTTGTGCGCATATTTCAAGGAAGGCATAGAAAAGGCAAGGAGAAAATCATTTTGGGCTCTTTCTCTTCTTAGAGGTTCGCTATTCGTCCCTATATATTCGCTAGGGTTTCTTGTGAAAGAAGGGAAGACTCTTATGTGCTAGGGTTCGTCTTCATGAATGGTATTGTACTTACATTAGACTAATTTATTCTAAGAAAAGTTGGTTGGGTTTTCTCTCTATTGGGTTTCCTAAGATAAATTCTTGTGTCTCTTATGCAAGGCTATCTTTTTATGATCCTTTTTTTCTACTACATTTAAGTTGATATTTTCATTATGCAATTATTCAAAGAAATCCGTGGGATGAAATGAATGCTTGAATTCATTGTGAAATAACTGTCAAGATATTAAAATAGATTAAAATTCAACATAGTATTAGAGCAGTGTTGAAGACAACCGTAGCAAAAAACTGACGAAAATAAAGGTCCAAACAATTAGGCTCGAAAAAGTAGGTCTAAAAAAGTAGGGCCGAAAAAGAAGTTCCGAAAAAGTAGGCCCCAAAAAGCATGTCCGAAAAAAGTAGACTTGGAAAATTAGGGTCCAAAAAACATAGGCCCGAAAAATTAGGATTTGAAAAAGTAGGTCCAATAAATTAGGGCTTCCGTGTTTGGACCTTTCCAGCCTAAGTTTGGACTTGAATTCAGTGTCCTAAAGGTCAACCTTGTAGGGCGCATCTTTCTGTGGAGCTAGATTTTATTATTATCAAATTTCAATTTTGACCTATTTTTTGTTGGGAATAGGGTTCTCAAATCACATTTCATATTTCTGTCAAGATGGTGTCTAGTCTAATACTAGAAGACAGGTTGGATGGTGCTTAAAATTTCATATCTTGGAAAACTAGGATACTCTTCATCTTGATGAAAATGAGATCCAGGATTATGTAAAGAAAGGTGTCTAAGAACCAGAAGATACTGAGGAGAAAACCAAACACAAGAAGAATGAAGAAAAGTATAAGAGGATCTTGATAGATTCAGTAAAAGATCATTTCATTCCACATATTGTTAAGTTGAAGAGTGACAAAGAGATGTTTGATGCCTTGGTGGGATTGTTCAAAAGTAAAAATACTAGCAGGAAAATAGTCTTGAGGAATCGACTCCATGGCATCATGATGACCAAATCAGATTCATTTGCCACTTATCTTATGAAGGTCTCGTAGTTGAGAGATCAAATTAAATCCATTGGAGGCACTGTTGATAATGATGAACTTGTTATGATAACTCTTAATGGACTTCCTTCTTCATGGGAATCATTTTTCTAGAGTATTTATGGAAGAGAAGAGTTACCCAAGTTTGATCAACTATGGACTGATTGTTTCCAAGAGGAGAACGGAGTATTGTCCAATAATAGATTGCAGAGACCTCATAATGAAGATAATCAATCTCTTGCCACTCATGCAAGGAAATGAAAAGGAAGAATAAATTTTGAGAAGAAGAATAGAGGTGGAAGATCTCCAGAACAAAAGAAGAATAGAGGTGGAAGATCTCCATAACAAAAGAAGAATACAGGTTGAAGATCTCCAGAACAAAAGAAGAATACAAGTGGAAGATCTCCAGAAGAAAAGAAGAATACAAGTGGAAGATCTCCAGAACAAAAGAAGAATACAGGTGAAAGATCTCCAGAACAAAAGAAGAAGGATCTTTCAAGGATCAAATGATTCAATTGTCATACATATTGTCACTTTGCTAATGAGTGTCCTCTCAAGAAAAGGAAGGGAAATCAACATGCATCAATAGTCGATGTTGATGAGCTTCCACCTCAAAAGAAGAAAAAAGAAGATAAACTTGATGATATTGCAGGTGAAATTCGGAAAGAGTGTTTCTTCTAATACATTCATATTCATGTGCACCAATGACAATATCAATACTAGGTTATTTTTGTACTATGTGACTGGCATTGAAAGCCAAGGATGAAGTTTTTAGCAATTTCCAGGAGTTCAATGCTTAGGCAAAGAACTTGGCGAAAAAAAAGTTTAAGGTTTGGAGGAGAGTATACCTCCAAGGAATTTAGTGATTTCTGCAAGGAAGCAGTGATCAAGACAGAATCAACAAAAAATATAAGTATTTAAATGATTTAAGTAATGTGTTTTATTTACTTAATTTGAACAGATATATTGTTGAAAAATAACATAACTGTTTGATTAGTATTGGTTAACTATTGTGGAAAAATTCTATATTGCAGGACATGTCCATTATGAAGGTTGTCAAAGTAATGATCCATGATCAATATTTACCAATGTTATTATGGGAAGATTCATCCAGTACGAAATTTTATGCTCACAAGAGTGATTCATATCTCTTGTTAATAACAAAATTGAGTCATATCTTTTGTAAGTCAAGAGTGAGTCTTGAATGTGTTAATTTTAGTCTAAAATCACAAGCAAGATCACTGAAAGAAACCCAATCACAAGATAGACAAAGATTTACCCTGGGAAACCCTCATGGGGTAGAAAACCCAGAAAAGCTTTCCTCAATATAGATGATCAACAATTACAAAGATGTAATCCCGAACAAGAGCTCCTTCTCCTTCTATGGATATCTCTCTCTCTCTTATGTGCCAATGACAAGTGAGTGAATGAGTGAGTATAATGAGGAACACACCTCCTATATTTATACTCATCTTCTAACTAAATTTTCACACTAACTAGGCTGACCTCTCCTAAAAGAGTATAATAACCCCTAAAAAGATAAATTAGGGCCGACCCCACAAGGGAGCTCTAATAACCCTAGTTACCACATTCTCTCAGAGGAATAAACATCTCCGCATACATGATAAAGTCCTGACGAAGGAATGAAACATATCCGGAATAATACAAATATAATATTCTTATAAGTTACAATATTTCAACACTCCCCCTTAAAGAGAAAGGATTCATCAACTACATGAAACATGATACATCTATAAATCATTAGAAGCTTTCTCTAGCATCATCAGTAACTCAACTAGTTACTAGAACATATTCAAATATTTAATGCTGGTGTAGGGACCCCCCTTTTGGACTTACTTACTTAAAAATTATTAGAAACTTAAAACACAATATAACCATTATGATGCATAATTATTAATAAAACTTTTCAAATTCGAGAACTAACAAAAACACAATACCTAAATCTATTGTTGGAGGAGTAGTTGTCGTTGTCAGTCCGATCCCGCTTTCCCTTGATGTCTGCTTCGCTCGTTGTGCCCCTCCAGCAGAAGCTCGTTTAACCATTGGCGAAGCAACCGTTAGCTTCGCCACCCAACCATAGGCTCATGCTTTCAGTCGCATGGCCTCCCCCGAGCTTCGGGTCGTAGATCTCACACACTCACTTGGGAAACTCAGCTTGGGATTCCCCCCCCACCAAAGTTTCCAGCCAAACCCTCAATAGTAGCATGTCGTGAGGTAACTCAAAATTACAATAGTCATCTAGAGTCTGGGTCCTTTACCCATTCCCAAAGCCTTCCTTTTAAAGGAACATTCCATGCGACACATGTCGCTTCATGCATAAATACATATTTTATTAAATTTCCAATTTAATAATACTCACCCATCCATGTGTCAGTTTTTCTAGGAGTTGCACCATCATTCCTAAGATTGTTCATGTTTGTCCCCTAGATATTTTACTTAACTCCTAGTTTTGAGGTGTAAGTGGAGTTTACTAGGAGTCCATGCTTAGGATTCTACTTTGCTCCTAAAATAAGGATTTATATTATTTTAAATGCTCAAAATATTCTTTTATGTGTAAATGCCTAAAGTACTCAAATGCATTTCTAAGTAATGTTCTAGGTGCAAACTTATATGTTTTTATGTAGTTAAGTTTAACAAGCATTTTCACTAGGACCCCCGGTGCCGCTCCATTGGGCTTCCCCGTTCCTTAATTTCATTTCCCCGACATGGCACCACTCCGTCGGGTCCAGTCATTCATAGTTTCCATTCTTCGGCAAGGTACCACATCATTGGGTCCTTACGTCCACTCTTTTCGTTCTCAACAGGGTACCGCACCGTCGGGCCCTTCTGCCGTCATCCTTTTTTTTGACTTGTGGGAACTTCATGTAGGGATTTCAGGAGCCATTACCTTCTATCCTCCGTCTACACGCTATTAGGGACTAATGGTGTTGAGGAGTGAGTCCGTTCTCACTGCGCGCACCCCAACTTGTACGTGACCAACTCCGTCGTGGCCCACCTCGTACACCCTCACACTTTCCTCTTGAGCAAGCGGATCAGTGCTTATTTTCTCAAGCGTGGTATTCCGTCATAAGTTGACATCGTCGTCACTCTCCCTGTGTGTGATTTACCCGTACTCTACGACCCTTCATATTCCTTTGTGTGTCCGTCGATGAACTGTTTCACCTATCGCTACACACATTTCTCACAAACGTAAATTAGTAGCAATGTCCTCAATAATCACAATTTGATTTATAAATATGTTGTTTCATTAAGCATCTATAGTTTACTCAATCGTTACTCATTCGTGTAATCACATAAGCAATTGCACAACTAGTCATTAAGCATCATTCAAATGTACAGTTTTCATATCAAAGTTAATTGTTAAACAACATGAAATCATCCATTCATAATAACTACCCAAATGCACATATATCAATCAATCGTAATCATAAATATACTCAAAATAAAATCATAGGGTTATTTTATTAATGTTTCAAATAGTCGGGTCACTCAGCAGGTGCCCTCAATGTCTACAGTAGTCTAGGGGCACTACATACACCCCTACTTATTTAGAACTTCGTCCCGAAGTTCTAAATAAAAATGGAAATCTATGATGCATCTCAGTTGCGTCCTCCCAAGTCGCAGAGCTAGGACTGTAACTATCCTACTGCACTTTGAGTTGATCAATCAAGGCTAATTATTAAGCATGATGTAATCAATCAATTATCCCACTCCACACATATAATTTAATTCCTTAATTCATTTATCAATTATTGTTTTCATTCACATCTTCAGGTTTTCCTCAATCATTAAGACATAACAAGGCTCAAGAGACCATTATATCAAAGTTGTTCAGCCGGGTCACTTGTCAGGTGCCCTTAAGGTCCACAGTCATTCTAGGGGCATTACATGCACCCCCTCTTAAATAGAACTTTGTCCCGAAGTTAATTTTTTTTATTTTTTTATTGTAATTTCGATGCTAGGCTTTTCTTTAGTTTCCCATTTTCATCTTATTGTCTTTCTCTTCTATTTTTCTCAGGAAATCATTGCCATAAGTGTTGGTGGTTCTAATCATTAGTTTTCTATTTCATTTAGAATGGTTCCAATACACCCTCGGGACTTAATCGTATCTTTGCATAATACATATCCAATCATTCCTTCATAACTGTCAGTACCAAATTAGAATTTCAATACCTTCTAGTCATCTTTAAAGGTTTACAATGTCCAAATTATCTACAAGATGCATCACGTCAATAGCCACCCCATAGTTTATCAAAGCATAATAAATCCGAGCAAGGATTTTAAATCAATTGGCTATCCTCCCCTCAAAGATGAGAAGGTAAACATCATAAAATATAGATGGGTAAGATATAATCACGGTTTTAATAAATCAGGAGAGACCCTCAAATAGTCCAAAAAACAAATTCCATAAGACTGTACTTCCAAAAGCCCCTAAATGTTGGTTCTCAATTTGATAGGATTCGAGGCATCGAAACTTAATGACTTAATCGAAAGTTTAAATTTTATCCCTTAGTCTTTTCATCAGTATCATTGCGTCCAAGGTAATGAGCTTATCACATCCTTACTTCATTTCATCATTTCCATTGTCATAGGACCACTTCGTCGGACTCAACAATTCAAACTACATGTGTTTTCTTTACCTCAACGAGTTCCACCTCGAGGCTAGTTGTCCTTTCATCAAGGGTTGACTATGTCATTTGTTAGCTGCATTACGTTCAATTTATTGTGTTTGATCATCTCCATACATCTTTTTACGAAAATTGTCTTTGTCTGGTCCTTTCGGTGGACTTTCCCAATTAAGAATTCTTCATTTACCATTGTCATGGTAACGTCGAGTTGTGCTTTTCATTCGTTTGAACAACATTGTTATGATGGGGAAAAATAAAAATAAAAATAAAATAAAATTAGTTTCATTGGGTTTAGCTCTTCCTACTAGTAACATTGATCTCCTTTTTTTTTCAGTGCTAGAAGTTACACTCTTACTCCAAGTGCATAGTCCTATAGCACACCTCTTCAACTGTCTTATGACATAAAATCTCGAAACTCACATGTAATTATATTTGGCAAAAATTCCAAGAGTCTAATTAAGAGTCATTCTTCAAGTGTTGAATTATAGCCCAAACATTTATCATTTAATCTTAAGAGCACATATACCATTAATATTTCTATTAGTTTCTATTTTCTATACTATTTTTCACTTATCTGTTTTTAAATGATCCTATAATTTAGTTCTCAAAATAGGGACTATAATTGACTCACCGGGTTGCAAACATGGTTTCTCGATAAGTTATAAGGTACATAACTATTTGCTACACATTTAATTCTCTTATACACATGCACCTCAAACTAACTACAACCTATTAAGACTAATGCAATTCCTTTATATTTCAGGGTTCTTACCATCATACACTAACCATACTTCTCTCATAGCCCTCCAATTAAATTGAACTTATGAAAGTTAAAATATACTTCATTTTAACTTGACCTCAAGATATATTATTTCCTATTATAAATATGATTCTAACATGCTTCCCAATCTAAAACTACATTAGAAATTATATTTCTTTTTAATTCTACAACAAGGTACATTTGTTCCTTACATAAATGTAAATCTAGCATACTTTTTAATGTACGACTATATAGGAGTGATACTTCATTCTATATTTATAACAAGATATATTTCATCCTTATATGAATATAATTCTAGCATACTTTTAGTTATAAAAATATATAGGAATTATACTTCATTTTATATCTGCGACAAGATACATTCATTTCTTATATAATTATATTCTAGTTTACTTTTCAATGTAAAACTATATAAGACTACTGTATAGCTTGTATTTAGTTTGACATTGAAAAGTATGCAATGTAATCATCATACAAACATAACAACAAATACATAAATGTAACCTATCCCGATGATCGATCCAGCTGTCGTCGAATGTTTGTTGATCCAGTCATTGCCATCGGTCTCCTCCAAACCTTTACAATTTTACCGTAGATCCCTGATAGAAATATGAGTTTGGTGCCCTCAAGGCTCGACCAGCTCTGATACCAAATGTAGGGACCCCCCTTTTGGACTTACTTACTTAAAAATTATTAGAAACTTAAAACACAATATAACCATTATGATGCATAATTATTAATAAAACTTGTCAAATTCAAGAACTAACAAAAGCACAATACCTAAATCTGTTGTTGGAGGATTAGTTGTCGTTGTCAGTCCGATCCTGCTTTCCCTTGATGTCCGATTCGCTCGTTGTGCCCCTCTAGCAGAAGCTCGTTTAACCTTTGGCGAAGCAACCGTTAGCTTCGCCACCCAACCATAGGGTCATGCTTTCAGTCGCATGGCCTCCCCCGAGCTTCGGGTCGTAGAGCTCACACACTCACTTGGGAAACTCAGCTTGGGATTCCCCCCCCACCAAAGTTTCCAGCCAAACCCTCAATAGCAGCAATTCGTGAGGTAACTCAAAATTACGATAGTCATCCAGAGTCTGGGTCCTTTACCCATTCCCAAAGCCTTCCTTTTAAAGGAACATTCCATGCGACACATATTGCTTCATGCATAAATACATATTTTATTAAATTTCCAATTTAATAATACTCACCCATCCATGTGTCAATTTTGCTAGGAGTTGCACCATCATTCCTTAGATTGCTCATGTTTGTCCCCTCGATATTTTACTTAAATCCTAGTTTTGAGGTGTAAGTGGAGTTGACTAGGAGTCCATGCTTAGGATTCTACTTTGCTCCTAAAATAAGGATTTATATTATTTTAAATGCTCAAAATATTCTTTTATGTGCAAATGCATAAAGTACTCAAATGCATTTCTAAGTAATGTTCTAGGTGCAAACTTATATGTTTTTATGCAGTTAAGTTTAACAAGCATTTTCACTAGGACCCCGGTGCCACTCCGTTGGGCTTCCCCATTCCTTAATTTCATTTCTCCGACATGGCACCACTTCGTTGGGTCCAGTCATTCATAGTTTCCATTCTTCGGCAAGGTACCACGTCATTGGGTCCTTGCGTCCACTCTTTCCATTCTCGAGAGGGTACCGCACCGTCGGGCCCTTCTGCCGTCATCCTTTTGTTTTGAATTGCGGGAACTTCATGTAGGTATTTCAGGATTCGTTACCTTCTATCCTCCGTCTACATGCTATTAGGGACTAATGGCACTGAGGAGTGATTCCGTTCTCACTACGCGCCCCCCAACTCGTACGTGACCAGCTCCGTCATGGCCCACCTCGTACGCCCTCACGCTTTCCTCTTGAGCAAGCGGATCAATGCTTATCTGCTCAAGCGTGGTATTCCGTCAGAAGTCGACATCGTCGTCACTCTCCCTGTGTGTGATTTACCCGTACTCTACGACCCTTCATATTCCTTTGTGTGTCCGTCGATGAACTATTTCACCTGTCGCTACACACATTTCTCACAAACGTAAATTAGTAGCAATTTCCTCAATAATCACAATTTGATTTATAAATATGTTGTTTCATTAAGCATCTATAGTTTCCTCAATCGTTACTCATTCGTCTAATCACATAATCAATTGCACAACTAGTCGTTAAGCATCATTCAAATGTACAGTTTTCATATCAAAGCTAATTGTTAAACAACATGAAATCGTCCATTCACAATAACTACCCAAATGCACATATATCAATCAATCGTAATCATAAATATACTCAAAATAAAATCGTAGGGTTATTTTATTAATGTTTCAAATAGTCGGGTCACTCAGCAGGTGCCCTCAATGTCTACAGTAGTCTAGGGGCACTACATACACCCCTACTTATTCAGAACTTCATCCCGAAGTTCAGAATAAAAATGGAAATCTATGATGCATCTCAGTTGTGTCCTCCCAATTCGCAGAGCTAGGACTGTAACTGTCCTACTGCACTTTGAGTTGATCAATCAAGGCTAATTATTAAGCATGATGTAATCAATCAATTATCCCACTCCACACATATAATTTAATTCCTTAATTCATTTATCAATTATTGTTGTCATTCACATCTTCAGGTTTTCCTCAATCATTAAGACATAACAGGGCTCAAGAGACCATTATATCAAATTTGTTCAGCCGGGTCACTTGTCAGGTGCCCTTAAGGTCCACAGTCATTCTAGGGGCATTACATGCACCCCCTCTTAAATAGAACTTCGTCCCGAAGTTAATTTTTTTATTTATTATTATTGTAATTTCGATGCTAGGCTTTTCTTTAGTTTCCCATTTTCATCTTATTATCTTTCTCTTCTATTGTTCTCAGGCAATCATTGCCATAAGTTTTGGTGGTTCTAATCATTAGTTTTCTATTTCATTTAGAATGGTTCCAATACACCCTTGGGACTTAATCGTATCTTTACATAATACATATCCAATCATTCCTTCATAACTGTCAGTACCAAATTAGAATTTCAATACCTTCTAGTCATCTATGAAGGTTTACAATGTCCAAATTATCTACAAGATGCATCACATCAATGGCCACCCCATAGTTTATCAAAGCATAATAAATCCGAGCAAGGATTTTAAATCAGTTGGTTTTCCTCCCCTCCAAGATGAGAAGGTAAACATCATAAAATATAGATGGGTAAGATATAATCACGGTTTTAACAACAGGAGAGACCCTCAAATAGTCCAAAAACCAAATTCCATAAGACTGTACTTCCAAAAGCCCCTAAATTTTGGTTCTCAATTTGATAGGATTTGAGGCATCGAAACTTAATGACTTAATCGAAAGTTTAAATTTCATCCCTTAGTCTTTTCATCAGTATCACTGCGTCCAAGTTTATGAGCTTATCACATCCTTACTTCATTCCATCATTTCCATTGTCATAGGACCACTTCGTCGGATTCAACAATTCAAACTACATGTGTTTTCTTTACCTCGACGAGTTCCACCTCGAGGCTAGTTGTCCTTTCATCAAGGGTTGACTATGTCATTTTTTAGCTGCATTACGTTCAATTTATTGTGTTTGATCATCTCCATACATCGTTTTACTAAAATCGTCTTTGTCTGGTCCTTTCGGTGGACTTTCCCAATTAAGAATTCTTCATTTACCATTGTCATGGTAACGTCGAGTTGTGCTTTTCATTCGTTTGAACAATATTGTTATGCTGGGGAAAAATAAAAATAAAAATAAAATAAAATTAGTTTCATTGGGTTTAGATCTTCCTACTAGTAACATTGATCTCCTTTTTTTTTTTAGTGCTAGAAGTTACATTCTTACTCCAAGTGCATAGTCCTATAGCACACCTCTTCAACTGTCTTATGACATAAAATCTCGAAACTCACATGTAATTATATTCGGCAAAAATTCCAAGAGTCTAATTAAGAGTCATTCTTCAAGTGTTGAATTATAGCCCTAACATTTATCATTTAATCTTAAGAGCACATATACCATTAATATTTCTATTGGTTTCTATTTTCTATACTATTTTTCACTTATCTGTTTTTAAATGATCCTATTCTTTAGTTCTCAAAATAGGGACTATAATTGACTCACCAGGTTGCAAACATGGTTTCTCGATAAGTTATAAGGTACATAACTATTTGCTACACATTTAATTCTCTTATACACATGCACCTCAAACTAACTACAACCTAGTCAGACTAATGCAATTCCTTTATATTTCAGGGTTCTTACCATCATACACTAACCATACTTCTCTCATAGCCCTGCAATTAAATTGAACTTATGAAAGTTAAAATATACTTCATTTTAACTTGACCTCAAGATATATTATTTCCTATTATAAATATGATTCTGACATGCTTCCCAATCTAAAAGTACATAGAAATTATATTTCTTTTTAATTCTACAACAAGGTACATTTGTTCCTTACATAAATGTAAATCTAGCATACTTTTTAATGTACGACTATATAGGAGTGATACTTCATTCTATATTTATAACAAGATATATTTCTTCCTTATATGAATATAATTCTAGCATACTTTTCATTATAAAACTATATAGGAATTATACTTCATTTTATATCTGTGACAAGATACAGTCATTTCTTATATAATTGTATTCTAGTTTACTTTTCAATGTAAAACTATATAAGACTATGGTATAGCTTGTATTTAGTTTGACATTGAAAAGTATGCAATGTAATCATCATACAAACATAACAGCAAATACATAAATGTAACCTGTCCCGATGGTCTATCCAGCTGTCATCGAATGTTTGTTGATCCAGTCATTGTCGTCGGTCTCCTCCAAACCTTTACAATTTTACCGCAGACCCCTGATAGAAATATGAGTCCAGTGCCCTCAAGGCTCGACCGGCTCTGATACCAAATGTAGGGACCCCCCTTTTGGACTTACTTAAAAATTATTAGAAACTTAAAACAAAATATAACCATTATGATGCATAATTATTAATAATACTTGTCAAATTCGAGAACTAACAAAAACACAATACCTGAATCTGTTGTTGGAGGAGTAGTTGTCGTTTTCAATCCGATCCCGCTTTCCCTTGACATCCGCTTCGCTCGTTGTGCCCTCCAGCAGAAGCTCGTTTAACCATTGGCGAAGCAACCGTTAGCTTCGCCACCGAACCATAGGCTCATGCTTTCAGTCGCATGGCCTCCCCCGAGCTTCGGGTTGTAGATCTCACACACTCACTTGGGAAACTCAGCTTGGGATTCCCCCCCACCAAAGTTTCTAGCCAAACCCTCAATAGCAGCAAGTCGTGAGGTAACTCAAAATTACGATAGTCATCCAGAGTCTGGGTCCTTTACCCATTCCCAAAGCCTTCCTTTTAAAGGAACATTCCATGCGACACATATCGCTTCATGCATAAATACATATTTTATTAAATTTCCAATTTAATAATACACACCCATCCATGTGTCTGTTTTTCTAGGAGTTGCACCATCATTCCTAAGATTGCTCATGTTTGTCCCCTAGATATTTTACTTAACGCCTAGTTTTGAGGTGTAAGTGGAGTTGACTAGGAGTCCATGCTTAGGATTCTACTTTGCTCCTAAAATAAGGATTTATATTATTTTAAATTCTCAAAATATTCTTTTATGTGCAAATGCCTAAAGTACTCAAATGCATTTCTAAGTAATGTTCTAGGTGCAAACTTATATGTTTTTATGCAGTTAAGTTTAACAAGTATTTTCACTAGGACCCCGATGCCGCTCTGTTGGGCTTCCCCATTCCTTAATTTCATTTCCCCGACATGGCACCACTCCGTCGGGTCCAGTCATTCGTAGTTTCCATTCTTCAGCAAGGTAGCACGTAATTGGGTCCTTGCGTCCACTCTTTCCGTTCTCGACAGGGTACCGCACCGTCGGGCCCTTTTGTCGTCATCCTTTCGTTTTGACTTGCGGGAACTTCATGTAGGGATTTCAAGAGCCATTACCTTCTATCCTCCGTCTACACGCTATTAGGGACTAATGGCGCTGAGGAGTGAGTCCATTCTCACTGCGCGCCCCCCAACTCGTACGTGACCAGCTCCGTCGTGGTCCACCTCGTACGCCCTCACGCTTTCCTCTTGAGCAAGCGGATCAGTGCTTATCTGCTCAAGCGTGGTATTCCGTCAGAAGTCGACATCGTCGTCACTTTCCCTGTGTGATTTACCGGTACTCTATGACCCTTCATATTCCTTTGTGTGTCCGTCGATGAACTATTTCACCTGTCGCTACACACATTTCTCACAAACGTAAATTAGTAGCAATGTCCTCAATAATCACAATTTGATTTATAAATTTGTTGTTTCATTAAGCATCTATAGTTTACTCAATCGTTACTCATTCGTCTAATCACATAATCAATTGCACAACTAGTCGTTAAGCATCATTTAGATGTACAATTTTCATATCAAAGTTAATTGTTAAACAACATGAAATTGTCCATTCACAATAACTACCCAAATGCAGATATATCAATCAATCGTAATCATAAATATACTCAAAATAAAATCATAGGTTTATTTTATTAATGTTTCAAATAGTCGAGTCACTCAGCAGGTGCCCTCAATGTATACAGTATTCTAGGGGCAATTTTGAGTTACCTCACAACTTGCTGCTATTGAGGGTTTGGCTGGAAACTTTGGTGGGGGAGGGAATCCCAAGCTAAGTTTCCCAAGTGAGTGTGTGATCTCTATGACCCGAAGCTCGGGGGAGGCCATGTGACTGAAAGCATGAGCCTATGGTTGGGTGGCGAAGCTAACGGTTGCTTTTCCAATGGTTAAACGAGCTTTTGTTGGAGGGGAACAACAAGCGAAGCGGACATCAAGGGAAAGCGGGATCGAACTGACAACGACAACTACTCCTCCAACAAAAGATTCAGGTATTGTGTTTTTGTTAGTTCTCGAATTTGACAAGTTTTATTAATAATTATGCATCATAATGGTTATATTGTGTTTTAAGTTTCTAATCATTTTTAAGTAAGTAAGTCCAAAAGGGGGGTCCCTACAGCTGGAATATCAACATCTTCAGTACTGCGTCTTCATCTTCTGTAGCATCTGAACAACTACAACAACATCATGATCTGAATCTCTCGATCAACGGCATCATCATCTGGATCTCTCAGTCAACAACATCATCATAGTAGCATACTCTGCAATACACATGATCCAATTACGGGATGATCAATCCCTCTCACTTTAAGACATAGGTCCAAGGATGATACAATCCTGATCCACTTACGGGATGATCAATCCCTCTCAATTTAAGACACCTGACATGTCTATGGATGATGCAATCCAGATCTAATTACAAGATGATCAATCCTTCTCATTTTAAGACACCTCTAATGTCTATGGACGATGCAATCCAGATCTACTTACAGGATGATCAATCCTTATCAATTTAAGACACCTCTCATGTCTATGGACTACGCAATCCAGATCTACTTACAGGATGATCAATCCTTATCAATTTAAGGAACCTCTCATGTCTATGGATGATTCAATCCAGATCTACGTACAGGATGATCAATCCTTATCAAATTAAGACACCTCTCATGTTTATGGACAATGAAATCCTATCACATACATTTTGAACCAATTGTTCAGGGATGATGTAGTCCTATCATGTACATTTTGAACCAACCGTTCAGGGATGATGTAGTCCTATCACGTACATTTTGAACCAACCCTTCAGGGACGATGCAGTCCTATCACATACATTTTGAACCAACTGTTCAGGGATGATGCAGTCCTATCACGTACATTTTGATCCAACCGTTCATGGACAATGCAGTCCTATCACGTACACTTAGACAAAATCCTAAGGACCACATAATGACCTCATCATCAGTATCATCGACCTCGTCATCGGTATCATTGACCTCATTGTCAATTATCAGGTATCCTCATCATCGTTACAAGTATCCTCATCATCAATACAAGTATTCACGTCATCGATACAAGTATCCTCATCATCAATACAAGTATCCTCATCATCGACCTGACCGTCAATGCAGGCAATCTCATCATCAACAACCATATCACTCCCCCTTTCGAGGAGGGTCCTTCTGAACTACACCAATATTGTCTCGAAAATACTCAAACTTTACTCGAGACAGAGGTTTGGTCAATACATCAGCAACTTGTTCGTTAGTGCTCACATACTCGAGCTTTATAGCTCCTTTCTACACCATATCCCATATATAGAAATCTTGGATCTCTATGTGCTTTGACTTATCATGGAACACTGGATTCTCTATCATCTTGATACAACTATGGTTGTCACACAGGATCACAGTGGGGTCCATCTCTAAGTCAAACAATCTTGATAAAAAATTCTGAATCCATATCGCTTCACAACTAGCGGAGCAAGCAGCTGTATATTCTGCTTCAACTATGTTGAGAGCCACAGTAGACTACTTCCTGCTAAACCACGATATCATAGTAGATCCCAGACAATAACATCTGTCCGATGTGCTCTTCCTGTCAGATACACTTCCTACCCAGTCATCATTTATGTATCCATACAATCTGAAGTCATGATCTCCAAGATAATATAGACCAAAGTTTATCGTACCCTTCAGGTACCTCATCACATGCTTTGCATCTATCAGGTGAACAAGTCTAGGTTCCACTAGATACTAACTCAAGGTGTTCACAGCAAAGAATATATCTGGCCTAGTGTTCATCAGATACATCAGTGACCCAATAATCTGTCTGTACAGAGTTACATCCACTAACTCTGATGAGTCATCTGTTAACAGCTTTAAGTAGTAATCCATGGGAGTCGCCATGGCCTTATATTCCAACATATCAAATCTTTTCAATATTTCCACAACATGCTTTCCCTGGTTGAGAAAGATTCCTTTTGATCCTTTCCATACTTCCAAACCTAGGAAGTAATGCATCAATCCGATATCTTTCATCAAACTCTGCAGAGAGCTTCTTCTTGCACTCGACAATATGTTTCTCATTTCCAGTCAGAAATAAACCATCCACATATAGCAACAATATGACAGGTTCATCATCCATAACCTTGAGATAAAGGTTAGGATCAGCTTTACTCTTAATAAAGCTCAAGCTTGTCAAGAAACTGTCAATTCTTCCATACCAAGCTCTGGGACTGTTGATGTATATGTAACTTCGGAATGTATTTCACATATATGTATATTGTATTCCTATAGAGATGTTATTATTCCTCTATACGGAAGTGTCGTTATTTATATTGTAAGTGTCGTAACTCATACTTGATGGGTTATTAGACCACCTTGTTTGGGGTCGGCCCTGTATAAGTCATGTGGGTCAAAGGGTTATTAGACCACCCTATTGGGGGTCGTCCATGTGGGTCGAAGGGTTATTAGACCACCCTATTGGGGGTCGGCCCAATCAACATTATGTTATGTGGCTAAGTTCGAGCCTACATGAGTTAGGTAAAAAGGCAAGTCAAGTCAAGTATAAATAGAGTGCGGGAGGCACTCTATTTGCTCACTCACTTCTCAGATTGAAGTAAATTCTGAAAATTTAACATGGTATCAGAGCTAGCCTGAAAGAAGGCATGATATGGCATGTATGACACTTGTTACACTTACGATGCCAGGGCTTGATATAGCAAAAACCAATCATCGTATCACTTTCGCTATAAATCCGTTTTGGATAATTTTTCCGATCTGAAATTGTTACAGACTGAAGCTAAAATCCCCATGTACCTTGTGTCCAAAGAACAACCTCTAATTCATTGTACTTTTTGATTTCTGATCTGTACAATATAGGGTTTCTGCCTCTTCCAAATTTGAGTCAAAATCAGGTGACCTTGGGAAAAAGGTCATAACTTGGGCTAGGAAGCTCCAAATGCAATTTTGTGAACATTGACAGGTAGTACACAGACTGTACTATCTCAGAAAACGTTTTCATAGGCCGAAGTTGAACCAGTGACACGTGGAACGCCGTACAAGTTCGCTCTCCTGTATTATCCCATAAACAGGTCACGTTGCGACAATTGGCATAACGCTCTCTCAGAGAATCCAATTGAGGTCATACCTATTAGGATGGAAATATAACAGGCCGAGCTATCTCAGGAAAGGTTTTCAGAGGCCGAAGTTGAAACAGTGACACGTGGCACGCCGTACAAGTTCACTCTCCTGTATTATCCCAAAACAGGTCACGTTGCGACATTTGTCATAACTCTCTCTCAGAAAATCCAATTTAGGTCAGACCTATCAGGATGGAAAGATAACAGGTCAGGCTATCGCAGGAAACTTTTTCAGACCCTGTGGATCAAAAATTTAGGATTTACACCAGAAACAATCAGGTACATATTTATGTCAAAACAGAATTATTTTTTGGTACCTTCATTCATGGCTCCCGGAATTTAGGGCTTTAGAGAAAGTTGGAATTTTTGTAATCGGAGACCATGGCTGAATGCTACTCATCAAAATAAAAATTTAGAGACCAAGATAAGAATTTTTGGTTGGGCAGAAGGTCGGGCTTGATCAAACCCTAGTTCGGGACTTTGATCAGAAAAGTGGAAAATTAGGGCTTCTGTAAAAATGGGAATTTTTTAAATCTGTGACCACTGCTGGAAGCTCCTCAGAAAAATAGAAGCTTAGAGATTTGGATCAAACCTTTTGATGGGGCAAAAGAGTGGGCTTCATCAAACCCCAGTTCAGGGTCACGTCTAGTGAATCTAGAAGTTTCAGAGGAAAAATTGAGAAGTGAAACTTTGCAGTTTTCAAATTCTAAATATACCAGCTTGATCAGCTCATCAAAGCGCATATTTCTATCCTTTCGAAAGTTTGAAATTCAAAGTTTGAATTTTTGGGGTTTCTTTGACAAACCCATATCCAGCTCCAGGTCCAGTTCTTTCAAATCAAGTGGATAGGTTTAATCCTAGAAGAAGATGGATTGGTCATCTGCATAAGTGAAGGAGTTCCTGTTTCAGAGGGAGATGAGGCTAAGGCTTTACATAAGGAGATTAAAAGCGATCTCGACAGGTATGACTCATCGAGGTATGTTTTGAGATTTGTTCATGATTAAGTTTATGGTATGTTTTTCTTCATGTTATTACGGTTAGTACAATCTTGATTTTAGATTTGTCGTATCACCTTAACAAAATTATGAATGCATGATAGAAGATATTCATTGGTTAGGGTGTTGACACTTATGATTGTACTAATGCATTATGGTGTTGTATGAGGTTTATGTTGTCTACTAACATGAAAGGTACACCAAGAAAGACAAATCATGTTCCAGTTCAAGAACATATGATCATGATGACATGAGGATAAAGACTCATCCATTGTCATGGATCTCATAGAAGATCCATTTACGAGGTATGTATAACTTGGTTTTATAATGGCTAACCTATGAGATATACAGGTTACTAGCACAAGTCATTGAAGAAGAACAAGAAGACATCATGTGAGTATGTTAGACATAACTAACTAGCATGCTAATCCAGGTATGTTTTTCCTATATCAAGATAGAATCCTACCTTGTGTTAGGATCTTATACTGTTGGTGATAATGATTATTCATGAAGTCATAGGTTTGAATAATCATAGTTGTATGCATATTATGTTTCTTACCATAATTGATGATATGACTAACCAGAAGAATCATGAAGGTATAGGTTTGAATAATCATAGGTTTTACGCATATTATATCTCTTATCTTGATTAATGATTCAACTAACCCGAAGAGTCATAGGTTTGAGTAATTACAGGTTTAGACATGTTATGTTTCTTATGATTTGACTAACCATAAGAATCCTACATAAACCTTGAATGCTAATGCTTATTATTTTCTGTTTGAAATGATCATGACTATACATGCTTAAGATTATTGTGTTTTAATAGTATACTAATGAATGTATGATTTTATATGAGTTCACAAGGATAACACAATCATGATACTAATAAGCATGCATAGGGACCAAGGATGAATATGAGCTCAAGAACAGGTAATTCAGGAAGCAAAGATCAAGAGGGAGCACACTCTAGTTGTTCCTGCAAGAAAGCAAAGGAGCACACTTAAGTAGTTTCTACAAGGATACAGATATTCAGAGGGAGTTGACCATCTTTCTACATTCCATAATAGAAAGGTGTAGAAGAAGCTACTTCAGCAGCTCCTACAAGGAAGCAAAGACTCAGAGGGAGTCCACCCAGTAACCAAACAAAGATAAGTATTTTTAATTATCATTTCTTGCATATGTGCTTGTTTAAATAATACTGTTCAATGATGTATATATTGATGTTCCTAGAATTAGGTTGTGTATTATGCACATTAGATAATTGCATTGATGAACAGTATACTACTAATATGCATGGGTAAGTAGCCTATGGCACTGTACAACATTCCATCGCTACTTATCTAGAATGAAACCTCTTTGCTGACATGTTGGGAGTTGTGCACACTCTTAACAATGTTCTGGTAAAGATTGGAAGGCATCTAGAAAGTTACGGGATATGGATAAATGTTGTATTGAAGCATTGGCTAAGATAATTGCATGACTGTATGACATATTTATTTATGTGTAAGAATTTGTTCTGAAAATTATGAGATGTTTCTAATCATGCAATTTAACCTGTTTTGTAGGAAAGACCGTATATCTTCACCTACAAATGGACTACAACATTTGTTCCAGCAACAAAGATATATATTGAAAATATTGAAGATATTGAAGTTCCCAGGTTCTGGGATGAAGAAATGGAATGCCATGATCCATTGATAATGAAGAATGATGTTTGGGATGTAGTCCCAAGACCTGAAGGGAAGTTTTTTATGACTTCCATATGGATCTATCAAGATCAAGCATGCTGCAGATGGCAGCATAGAGAAATATGAAAGTGATGAAATAGAAGATACACTAGATGGATTTCAAGACAGCTTTCTTGAATAGTTGTATGCGGATAACCTGTTTGTTACAGGTGAAGATAGATTGATTGCCGACATGCAGCGGAAGCTTACTGCCGAGTTCGAGATGAAGAACTTGGGGTTGATGCACTATTTGTTTTTGGCATGGAGGTGTGGCAGAGTGATGGAATCTTCCTTGGACAAGGGAAGTATGCAGTAGAGATCCTGAAGAGGTTCGGGATGATGGACTACAAGGCCATGGCCACACCTATGGCATCAAATCTGAAGCTTCTATGTGATGCTTCATCTCAGTGAGCCAGTTGATGTCTCTATGTATCGTCAGATGATTGGGTCCTTGATGTACCTGACGAACACGAGACCATACATTTGCTTTGCTGTGAACACATTGAGCCAGTTCCTGACGGATCCGAGGAGTGTTCACCTGGTTGCTGTAAAGCATGTTCTGAGGTACCTGAAGGGTACAGTGGATTATGGGCTCAGGTATGAGGCGAATCAAAATTTTAACCTACAAAGTTATGTTGATTCAGATTGGGCTGGCAGTGCTGCAGATAGGAAGAGCACATCTGGGTGTTGCTTCAGTATGGGATCAGGTGTGATCTCTTGGTTTAGCAGGACGCATTCCTACGTAGCACTGAGTACAGCTGAGGCAGAGTATGTTGCAGCCTGTTTAGCTAGTTGTGAGGCAGTATGGCTACGGAAGCTACTGTCTAAGTTATTTGATCTCTCGTTGGAGGCTACTGGTATCTTCTGTGATAACCAGAGTTGTGTGAAGCTGTCTGAGAACCCAGTGTTTCATGACAGGTCGAAACACATAGAGATCAAATATCACTATATCAGGGATATGGTGCAGAGAGGAGCTGTGAATCTCCTGTATGTTGCGACGGACGAGCAGATTGCAGATGTGATGATGAAGCCACTAACCAGGGTGAAGTTCGAGTACTTCAGAGAGAGGCTTGGCGTTCTTCAGATTGAGGACACTTCGAGGAAGAAGTGATGGACACATTTGCTGAAGCCATTCCAAGCATGTTGGAAGGAGGATCCTTCACATGGCTGTGGATGTAAGCACTGGATGATGAGCATCAGGATGATGTTCTGGTTTCTGCTTGGATATGATTAGTTGGATCATTTTTATGTATGTATGTACGCATCATGTTGGATGCTGGATATGATCAGTTGGATCATTTTTATGTATGTATGTACGCATCATGTGGATGCTGGATATGATCAGTTGGATCATTTTATGTATGTATGTATGCATCATGTTGGATGCTTGGACCATGTATCTGTATATGTATCAGGTGGATACATTATATGATCAGGTGGATCATGTATGGTGATATGTATCATGTATTTGTATTTGTATCAGGTGGATACATTGATGATCAGGAGGATCATGTATGATGATATGTATCAGATAGATACTTGGTATGCATCAGGTAGATGCATTGATGATCAAGATGATCATAGATGACGAGCTTCAGGATGTTGCTCCAGATGACATGCAGCAGGATGTTGCAGTGATGATCAGGATGATCATAGATGATGAGCTTCAGGATGTTGCTCTAGATGACATGCAGCAGGATGTTGCAGTGATGATCAGGATGATCATAGATGACGAGCTTCGGGATGTTGCTCCAGATGACATGCAACAGGATGTTGCAGTGATGATGATCAGCATGATCATGGATACATCAGGATGATGTATGGTGAGTATCAGGTTGATACTCTGTGGCCGTGGATCAGGTTGTACAGATGAGCATGTAATCCGGTGCCCTGGGAGATTTGCAGATGGTCTTTCGAGGTTTTTCCTATGGCATGTAATTCGGTGCCCTGGGACATCTGTCAAATGCTCTTTCGAGGTTTTGCTCTGGGAGGACATGTAATTCGGTGCCCTGGGAGATCTACAGATAGTCTTTTGAGGTTTTGCCTATGGCATGTAATTCGGTGCCTTGGGATATCTGGCAGATGCTCTTTCGAGGTTTTGTCCTATGGCATGTAATTCGGTTCCCTGGGAGATTTGATAGGTTGGGCTGTGTGCCCGTAATCAGTCCTGGGATGCTCTTGCGAGGTTTTTCCATGACCACATGTAATTCGTTGCCCTGGGAGATCCTATAGGTAGAGTTGTGTGCTCGAAACAGAGTGGGATGCTCTTGCGAGGTTTTGTGGTGAGGTCACATGTAATTCGGTGCCCTGGGAGATCCTATAGGTAGAGCTGTGTGCTCGTAACATCCTGGGATGCTCTTTCGAGGTTTTTGTGACGCACGTAATCAGTCCTGAGGATTCCACAGTATGGCCAGTGATGATGAAGACCTGCAGGTGGTGGGCCTACATCCAGTATGAAAAAGGACTGGCTCTATAGAACTTCCTATGACGAGTAGATTCAGAGATTGATTGAGAGAGCAGCAGCAGTGACGATGATGATTACTCAATGATGATTATCCAGTGACGATGATCCAGAGAAGATGACTTGTGCTAGAAGAACTGTGCTGAGAAATACCTTCCTAGTTAAGAGGGAGTGTTGATGTATATGTAACTTTGGAATGTATTTCACATATATGTATATTGTATTCCTATAGAGATGTTATTATTCCTCTATACAGAAGTGTCGTTATTTATATTGTAAGTGTCTTAACTTATACTTGATGGGTTATTAGACCACCTTGTTTGGGGTCGGCCCTGTATAAGTCATGTGGGTCAAAGGGTTATTAGACCACCCTATTGGGGGTCGGCCCATTCAACATTATGTTATGTGGTTAAGTTTGAGCCTACATGAGTTAGGTAAAAAGGCAAGTCAAGTCAAGTATAAATAGAGTGCGGGAGGCACTCTATTTGCTCACTCACTTCTCACACATGCACTCAAGGAGGAGTGGCACACTTATGGAGGAGGAGGATCTGCTGCTAGGTTGTGTCTATCTCTTATGGTTGGTTGTATCATTGCTCTATCTATCTCTGAGGAAGTTATTGGGGTTTTTCACCTTTATGGTTTTCCCCAAGTAAATCTTTGTGTCTCTTGTGTGCTTGCATTATTGTCTCCATGATTGATATGCTGTAGATATGTTGTACATGTTGTTCTCTCAGTTAAGATCCTAGATCAGATTGAAGTAAATTCTGAAAATTTAACAGGGAGCTTGCTTCAACCCATACAAATCCTTCTTCAGTTTGCATATGTGGGTTCTTCTATCTTCAACCTCAAATCCTTGTGGTTGTTTTATGTACACTTCTTCCTCAATCACACCATTCAGGAAGGTTGTCTTCACATCCATCTGGTGTAATTTCCACTTCATCATGGATGCAAGTTCCATGATGGTTCTAATGGAAGTGTACCTTGAAACTGGTGCAAATGTGTCTTCATAGTCAATTACCTCTTTCTGAGAGAACCCTTTGGCTACAAACCTTGCCTCAGATACTTTTCAATCCTACCATCTGCATCATGCTTTATCTTGTATATCCATTTCGAGGATACCACACTCTTGTCCTTTGGTTTGGGAACTATATCCCAAACATCATTCTTCATTTTTTACTAGTACTCCTCTATCATTGCCTCTACTCACTCTTTCTTATGAGATGCCTCTTCATAACTAGTGGGTTCTTGATCTTCAAGATCACACATGAAATCCATATAGCTAGATAATGACTTTGGTTTCTTGCTCACTCTAGTGGAGCCTTCAGGATCTCCATACTTTTATGCTCCTTGTATAATGTATGTTTCCCATGCTAGCTTTCTCTTTCTTGATATGTTTATGGTAGGTGGTTCTTGTGGTTCTATCATGTCATTGTCTTCAAGTGTTACATCTTTAGGAGTTGATGCAGCGTTTGCAATTCTGGGAGGTGCATCTTCCTCATATACTTATTCATATGGACACTTCCTAGATCTCTTGAGAGATGCCTCCTCATCAAATGTCACATCCCTACTAATTTCCATATGATGGAATCCTGGGATGTATATTCTGAATGCTTTGGATGCTTCACAATATCCAACAAATATTCCCTTATTTCCAGAAGGATCCATCTTAGTTCTCTTTTATTTTGGTATGTGAATATATACTGGGCATCCAAATATCTTGAGATGGCTTACCTCAAGTTTCTTACCTATGAACACTTCTTATAGGGTCTTGAATTCAAGAGCATTATGAGATAGTCCATTCCGAACATAGACTGTTGTCCTGGCTGCTTCAACCAATAGATACATAAGTAGGTCTTGATCATGTATCATTGTCCTTACTGCTTCCATAATGGTTTTATTCTTTCCTTCCGCAACACCATTATGTTGAGGATTGTAGGGAGTGGTTAGTTCCCTCTTGATTCTAGCCTCTTTAAAAAAGACTTCAAAATCCTTTGAAGTATATTCTCCACCAATATCTATCCTGAGTGTCTTGATCTTCTTTTCTGAATGATTTTATATCAAGACTTTGAATTCCTTGAATTTCCCAAAGACTTCATTTTTTCCCTTTAGGAAGTATATCCAAGTCTTTCTTGAATAGTCATCAATAAATGTAAGATAGTATTCATAACCACTTAAGGATGTGAAGGGCATTGGTCCACATACATCTGAATGTATCAATTCCAAAGTTCTTTTAGTCTTTGTCTCACTCTTTGGAAATCAGTTCTTGATATTCTTACCTTTTGCACATCCTTTGAAAGTGCCTTTATGTTCAATATTCAAATACGACAATCCTATTACTACTTTACTCACATAGGGTAATTATTTGTAGTCAATGTGAGAAATCCTTCTATGCCATAGCTCACTTGGGCTAGTGGCTTCATGAACAAAGGAAGCTTCTGGATGTCCCTTGAGTTCGTATAGACCTCCTTCCTCTTCACAAATAACAATTGCATCCTTAATTTGTTTTCCTTTGGACCACATGAGTACTTGTCCATCTATGAATGCAACCCTATAACCTTTCTTATCTAATGCTGAGATATAAAGTAAGTTCTTCTTCAAACCTAGTACATATAACACTTCCTTCATCTTCATGGGGGTTCCAGAAACAAGCTTGTAGCTTGGTTCACCAATTCCCTTGATGGGATATTGATAGTCATCTCCTAAATATACCTTCTGAGTAGAGGTCTTCTCTTCAAGTCTTGACAGAGTTTTCTTTTGTCCTATTATGTGCTTTGAAACACCACTATCAATGAGCCATGTATCTTCTCCAGGTGTTATAGACCCAAAGAGTGCAGAGAATAGAACATATTCTTCTGCATCTTCTTCTTCTATTTTAGTTCTTTTCTTTTGAGGCCTTTCCTCTTCTTCTTCTTCACTATCATCTTCTGCTAAATGTGCTTGATGTCTTTTTGTGAATATTCTTCTTCTTCTTTGAAGGACAATTTATAGCAAAGTGTTCTAGTTTGTGACAACTGTAACATTGAATTGAGGAGAGGTCTCTTTCTGGAATTACTCCTCCTTTCTTCTGAAATCTATGTGAAGGTTGAGACTCCTTATGGCCATTCTTCTTGGAGTTGAAATGACTCCTTCTTTTGGTGTGAGTGGCCAAATCTTGGTCATCTTCTTTGAGCAAGGCTTCTCTATTGGCTACCCTAGCTTCTTCTTGAATGCAATCCTACCATACCACATCAAACTTCATATTTTCTTTTCTTGCACACATGGTTTGGATGAATGAATCCCAAGGTCTAGTGAGACCATTGAGAGCAGTCATGACTAGTTCATCTTCATCAAGGGTGTCTCTAATGGCTTCTAGTTGTTCCTTGAACTGGGAGACCCTTGTGAAGTAATATTGAATAGATTCTCTTTTATTCATTTTGGTACTCTTCAATTGAGTTCTCAAATTAATCTTTATGTTGATGTTCCTCCTTTCATACATTCTTCCTAGGGCATCATACATTTCCTTTGGGGTATTCTTGGATGCCACTCAGGGAATCAATTGGTCCTTGATAGAATTAGCAATGATTCTCTTTGCCATAATCAAGTCCTTCTTGTAATTCTCTTTAGCTTCATCTTCTAGCTTAGTGCTTGGAGCCATCTTATCTAGGAGGTCACAAAACTTGAAGTTTCTCAAAAAGTAGAATAGATCTTACCAGGAGATGTGCTTGTGCCACTTACCCAAATTTTGAGACTATTTATTTTTATTTGCAAAAGCATTATATTAAATTATATTTACAAATTTTTGTAATTATGACCAAATATTGGTCAAGGATGATTGTAATGACTGATTATTATTATTTAATAAATTAAAACAGGAGACAAACACCCAAGGGAACTATTAAATGAGTGTTCACTGACCCACTAGGAGGAATGGAAGGTGTTAGAAGGCATGGGATAGATGTCAGCATTTGCACTCCACCACTAGTTGTTGGTTATGGGACAACTACCCCTAAATTTGTGGCATTATCCCCTAGGTGGGTGGAAGAGAGATGATGCTCATTAATGACCAAGTTAACCACTAAAAGGCCCAGGTATCCTAGAAAAGGAAATTTGAATTGAGCAGGAAGCTCTACATTATTTTCTGCAGAAATAATTCCTCAAGTGCATCAGGTGATCACTGAGAGATTCGAATAGGGAGGCTAAGTGGAAGTGCATTATGAGGCTACTGAAATAACCAGAGGTGCTGGTGCAGGTATTTTTTACTACTAAGTCTATCTGACTAGATGAATAACTTTGTTGCTACAAGTGGATTGACCTAAAGCTTCTACAGACTCTTCTTCCTAGTGGTTTAGTGAACAGGCTCGGGGGTCCTAAGGCAAGTAATTTGGTTGTCTTCAGGAATAGGTTGGGTGGAACAGGCTCCTTGGGTTGTTTGTTTCTCCTACAGTCAATCAAGTTCTACTTTTCTATCTTATTGTTTACAGTTAAATGATTTTTTGCATTGTAGATTTATTATTTACAGTTATACAGAAGAAACTGTTTCAATTTCTAACTTAAAGATGATATGGTTTAAGGAGGGTTAAGTAAATAGGATGAATGATTAAAATATTTTCTATATTTTTCCCATGTTGTTTTCTATATAGTACTCTAGTACATAAAAGCGGAATTAATATAGATGAATGAAGGGAATAATGCCAAATGATTAGATAGATTAAAACTGTAGGGATTCCTTTAAATTCTTCCATTTCAATTATGTCTAAAACTCAGGAAATAGTATAGCATATTATAAACAGATGTATAGCATTTCCTCTACTTCATAATAAAATAAAAACACTTTATTTTTGCACAAATCTAGATTTTCAAAATCAACTCTATCTATTTTCGGATGATAATACTATGCATTCCATTATTATAAATCCAATGGCTTCAGGCATTTTATATTTTAGAAATATAGTAGCTGCAAATATTCTTCTATACAGAGTTGTTACTTATAAACGAGAAATAAACACTTATTATTTTCATCACTACATATCACTATTCTATTTTATTTTCATTTCTCACATTTTGATTTAGTATAGATTTCAATCATTAAATATAAACACTTTCACTATAGAATCAAAACCCTAAGATTTTTCAGACCCTAGTTTCTAAACATTCATTTAGCATACAGTTCAATAATTTTCATAGAAAGCCATTCATGGAAAAGACAAATAAGATTTCTAAAGTTATGGCCGACATAGGTTCAAAACCATAAATAGCATTTTTAATTAACCTTACTATCTATCATTCGTGTTGAGAATACTAGCAAGGCACTTAACCTTACTTAACAGAAACATGAAATTAGTATCATTATCTAACAGGGAGTTTATAACCCTAGTAAGAAACATAAACAGTATTGAAAACCAATAGATGAACAAGTTAAGGCACGGTTCTCAGGTTTGAATTCTCGATACTATCAGAGTTACCAATGAAACCTACAGGGTAGGGTTTCGTTTGTTGAAACAAGATCGAACCCTATGGCATATAGCCATTTTAAACATATAATAGATCAAGTTATACAACATCATCTTCCAAACTCAAATTTTAAAAACGATATGAAGTACAGGGTTTATCTACCAAAAAGTATGCAACCTACAGCTCTCGGCCAGAGACAACTTTTGTTGTTCTAAACCAAATCACCAATTTATACAAACAAATTTTCCATTTAATATTTAAATAAAATTATAACATTTCAATACAAAACTTGCCCATGTTTTGCAGAAGCGAGTGAACCCTTGGCTCTAGGATTTCATGTTCAACAGTATAGTCAAAATTTTGACATAGTTTACATTGAAGACCTTTCAAGGTTCCAAAACCACAAAGGGTCATTCCATTAACAACCAGCATTGTAAAAACAAGTTCAAAGTCATTTTTAAACACCACAGCAAAATATTATTGAGCTGAATAGCAACATAAAAACTGAGAATTTATCCTCTTACATTATTGTTCAAAATAAAACTTAAACTCGGCCATTACTCTACATAGGGTCTTGTTTCCAACTCTCGTCACACCATATTCATCGGCTAATTCAGGACAAAGGAGAACCTACGAGGTTTCAAGAACCACCGAGGCTTACCAGGAGGTTGTTGCAGCATCCTCATTTCGAGTTTCGCCCATAGAAATCCTTCAACAAAGTATCACCTACCACAAAAACCAGAGCAAGGTTAAATGAAGAAACATGCAGAGTTTAAACTTGAAACATTACGAATACCACTATCTTTTGCACAACCGAAGACATTACCTTAATTAACACAGTATTGGAGTTAGAAACACCTTCAAGCAGATAGGATTTCGAAGCCATCTACCAATTGCAGAGAGTAATCGTTAGAACCCAAAGAACAACCACTCATGGCTAGGAGAATCAAACGTCGGTTCAACTTTGCAAACTAAAAGAAAAACCTTTTAACTACTTCAAAAATTGTATTGCGGTTCAGCTCTACAAAGAATACAGAGCCTAGAATATTATAAGTTCTTCCCTTATAGGTCCAAGGGTCAAAACCGAGGAAGGAGTCCTCCAAATAACCTTTTTCCAAACCCTAAGTTTTAGCAGGATGTCTGCCTCTCTAAATTGCCACTAACACATGAAATGAGAGCCGAGAATCACTTCATCGAAGAGGTAGTGGTGAGTTTAGGGTTGAAGTCCCAAAATCGAGATAGATATAAATCAACGAACACGATTTAAGCCATCCTAGAACCACATTCTATGAAGCATTCAAGCATTAATGTAACATTAATAACCTTACCATTGTAAATCCAGCTCATAAGTGATTCACATATCGACTATGCATAACTCGATTACCTGCAATGCCATCTACCAAGTTTCCACATGAAGTTGGCTACGTTGATGAGCTAGCAATACTTTCAACCACAAAGATTAGCTAGGAGTATTAATACCTAGACGAGACACATTTAATCTTCCAACACATGACTACAGTGATTTTAATACCTGCCATTACCGTGTCAATACGTTATATGATATCCTTGGTTATAATCGTTAAAATGTAAGGTAGCATCTAGGGTTACAATATATGGTACATTACATCTTCCTAGTGCTGGTCTTTCAAATACACAATTCATAACATATATTTATAGTTAACCAATAACTAAGTTCATATTTCATATAAAGATTTGATACTTAGTGTATAGTTAGGATACATTTTTTGTGTAACATTCTAATCTTTGTATATTGTTGCACATTATATGATAATGCACAAATAGTATAATAGGAGAACACAATCCTATAAGTATAGTAAAATTCACATTAGAACTATGATGAAAAAATCATAAAAGACAATACCATATTAGCATAATTCTATATTTTTAAAATGGATAATTATAGGAGCTACTATAGTTCTTTGACTATTTCAAGTAAATCCATATGTATGTCGGAATCCAACTCACATAGTATAAGTTTAATATGTAAAACCACACTACTCCTTGCAGTATGACAAATGACGATAGGATTTTAATAGCGTTGTTAAGATCGTAAGCTAACACGTAAACAAAAAGTAGGACAAAGACCCATACCTTTGATAACTTTCATGCAAGACAGTACTAAGAGTTTTTCACATTAAGATTGACAATGAATTGAAAAATGTATTCACTCTTAAACACTTGAATTGTCATAGTATTCTTACCTGCGTTCCTGCAAAGTGAAACATGTTCAAATTTCTTAGCTAAACGAAGCTAAGTAAACCTCAGGGTACCTCATAGGACCCCTTTGTCATCATTCAAAAACAAACTGTCATCACTTTACCAAGAAAATTATCATAATACAAACCTATGTACAGCATGTAGTTTACATTTAAACTTAAGCAGATCTGAAGATGTATTCTTGTGTTATGATCATAAAATGTCTTTGGTTAAGAGATTAGCATCCAATTAGTCTGCATTAGCAATTACAACTAGCATCATATTTTGTTTTGAGAATTTCGATGTGTCGTTATCATTAATTATTTTAGTTAAGAGATTTAACTATTATTATATGTTCCGCATTAGCAAATTCAATAATTATTGCTAATTTAAAAAATTTTAAATTTTTGTAAATTTACGGAATGTTACATGTGGTATCAGAGCTCATGTTCAAACTCTCGGCCTGAAAGCATCCAAAGAACACGGAACAGAAAATTTTATCACAGTAGAAATCTTACTAATTTAATTTAAACTATTTTTGTTATACAGAAATTCGTTTCTAAGCTACAGGTATGGAAGGATTAGCTGAACATATGGAGGACAGATTTCGACCAAACAGTCATAGCATGGGACAACATTATGAAGAAGAAGTCCATGGCGAATTTTATGACAATGCTTTAGAATTGTTATGTGCATTTCAAGAGTTAAAAGCAGAAATCAGATCGGTAAACAGGACAATGAGAGAATTCTGAAAGCATAAGAGGAACCTAACCAAGTACTATTCGATTAGTGCCCAATTGATGAACAGGATAGAGGGATTGAAAATACCTCCAAGATTGAATACTTACCTCATCGAGACAGGGGTAAGAAAATGAAAACTGATGATGCGGATAGCATTTCAACATCATCAGAAGTTGTCAATGATAAACGCAAAAATAAACGTAATTATTCAAGTGATAGCAGTGAAGGAGATTACAAACCCAAAAGAAAAAGTCACAAACAGTATGAACAGAATTATGGGGAGTTCAAGAAAATCAAAGCCCCAACCTTCAATGGTTAAACTGAGAAACGAGAGACAGCCAAAGCATGGTTGTCCACCATGAAGAAGTACTTTCAAATCTATGATTGTTCAGAATCATTAAAGGCAAAGATGGCAATATACAACCTGATCGGTAAGGCAGACATTTGGTGGCAAGACATCAAAAGAGTGAAGGGCATCAAGGACAAGGATGTGAATTGGAGCACTTTTAAATGGTACTTCAAGAATATTTTCTTATCTGAGCAATATTATGAAAAAAAACTCCAAGGAATTTTATGATTTAAAACTGGGAACTATGAACATGAAAGATCTGAACAATAAGTTTCTAAATTTGCTAAGGTATGTTCCATACCTCGAGGAAGAGAAACCAAAGATTCAAAGATACCTGAGTTGTCTACCTTTCAACATCAAGGACCGAATAGAGTATCACAATCCAAAGACCTTAGAAGAGGCCATGAGGAAAGCAACTTTCTGCTATGACACTAACCGGAAAAGAGAAGAGATATCTAAGTGGAAAAATCATAAACCCAGCAACTTTGAGCTGAAAAAGAAAAATTTCAGGTTCAGTGGAAATTCTGGCTTCCAAAAGAAAAACTTTTCGAATCGGAATTTTCAAGGAAACAATCCCATAAATAATCAGCAACAGAATTTTACAGCTCCTAGAAATACTCCCAATGTTACTATAACTAATGACCAAAAGGAACCTATAAAATGTTTTGAGTGTCAAGGTCCTCATTATGCTTCAGAATGCCCCAAAAGGAAGCAGGCAGCTAATAATATTCATTCCATACAAGCTGAACCTATTGTGGGAGACTTGGCAAGGGAGATGCCCAGAATTAATGCAGCTCTAGACAATAGGCAAGCAAAGCATCAAGTCTCTATGGTAGAGATTGAAGGTATGCTACAAAACCACCCTGTTACTATTTTGATTGATCTAGGTGCTAGCTTGAGTTATATATCACCAGATATTGTAGAAATTTTTAATTTGAAAACAGAAAAGTTCAATAAATCCTAGTTAGTTAGGCTAGCAACAAGGACAGAAAGAAAAGTATTTGATTTTGTTGAAAGTTTTGTTTTATCTATGAATCAGCTTAAGACCCAAACCAAGCTAAATGTTTTACCTTTAGGATCCTACGACATTTTAATTGGAATGGACTAGTTAGAAGCACATCATGTTATTCTGAATTGTTATAAGAAAAGTTTTACCTGTCTAAATGATGAAGGAGAAACAGTAGAAGTGAAGGGTATTCCTAGAAGGACATCACTTAGACAGATTTGAGCTATGCAAGTGAAAAGAGAAGTTAGAAAAGCATGCCAGATGTTTTCTCTGAATGTAGTAAATGAGGAATTAAGTACTAAAGAGGACAAACTGAAACTAGAAGATATACCTGTCTTAAAAGAATTCCAAGATGTTTTCCTTGAAGAGATTCCAAGATTACCCCCTAAGAGAGATCTAGATTTTACTATTGAATTAATAACAGGTGCGGTACTGAATTCTAAAGCTCCATATAGGATGAATATACTGGAATTAAATGAGTTGAAATCACAGTTGAAGGAATTGATTGATAAAAACTATACAAGACCCAGCGTGTCTCCTTGTGGAGCACCTGTTATTTTTGTTAAGAAGAAGGATGGCACTTTAAGACTTTGCATAGATTATCGTCATCTAAATAAGATGACAATCAAGAATCGATATCCATTTCCCCGCATCGATGATCTATTTGATCAGCTGTGTGGGGCAACGATATTTTCAAAGATTGATTTAAGGTCAGGATATCATCAAGTTCGTGTGAAGGATGAGGATATTTTTAAAACAGCCTTTAGAACTCGTAATGGACATTATGAGTTTGTGGTCATGCCATTTGGGTTGACCAATGCCCCGGTAGTATTTATGTGCTTAATGAACAATATTCTGCACAAATATTTGGATAAGTTCACCATTGTGTTCATAGATGACATTCTAGTATATTCTAAAAGTAAGGAAGAACATGATGAACATCTGCATATTATTTTACAAGTTCTAAGAGATCATCGGTTATATGCTAAGTTTAGTAAGTGTGACTTTCACAAGGATAAGATTCAGTATTTAGGAAACATAATCTCTAAAGAAAGAATCTCAATTGACCCCGATAAGATAAAAGCCATTAATGAATGGATGGTTCCTAATGATGTGTAGGATGTACGATCGTTTATGGGGATTACCAAATATTATAGAAAATTCATAGAAGGTTTTTCAAAGATTGCAAACCCCATAACCTCCTTGTAGAAGAAAGGGAAGAAGTTTGTATGGGATCAGAAATGTTCAGACAGTTTTAAGAAGTTGAAGGAATTACTAACTACAACACTTATTCTGAGGATTGCAGATCCTAATAAGGATTTTATAGTATGCACCGATGCATGTAATGACGGACTCGGTGGAGTCCTAACATAAGAGGGACATGTTGTTGCATATGATTCTAGAAAGCTGAAATTACATGGGAAAAATTATTCTACTTATGATATGGAATTATTAGCAGTGATTCATGCCTTGAAGATGTGGTGTCACCATCTTATTGGCAGAAAATTTACTTTGATGACAGATAATATGGGGCTGAAGTATTTACTAAATCAAACAAATTTGAATGCTAGACAGGTTAGATGGCTAACTTTTCTGAGTAAATATGATTTTGAAATTCAGCACATAAAGGGTAAAGAGAATAAGGTTGTTAATGCTTTAAGCCGTAATGCAAGGATAAATTTTATTTCAGCCGTCAATACATAGATAACAGATTTAGAAAATCTGATTTTTAAAGGGATTAAAACTGATGAAGAATATAGAAAATTACATGAAAAGACAGCAGAAAGCAATTCTAAAAATTCTATGGCAGATTATAGTTTGAAATAAAATGGATTGTTCCTCTACAAAAATAGATTGTATATACCCAACATACCAAAGGTAAAAATTCTGATTTTAGATGAGATGCACAAAAGTCATTATTCTGGTCATCCAGGTTATCAGAAAACCATCACCATGTTACAAAAAGAGTATTATTGGCCCATAATGAAGGATGAAGTAGCATAATATATAACTAAGTGTTTTGACTGTCAAAAAGTAAAAGTTGAACATCAGCATCCAGCTGGACTGTTATAGCCATTACCTATACCTAGCTGGAAATGGGAGATCATAAGTATAGATTTTATTACTGGGCTTCCCAAAAATCAGAAATAAAATGACTCCATCATGGTGTTAGTGGATAAACTCGGCAAGGAAACACATTTTATACCTATAAAGATTACTCATAAGGCCCCAGATATTGCAGAAATATTTATGAAACATATTTTTCGATTGCATGGAATACCAAAGGTGATAGTTTCAAACCGTGATTCTAAGTTTACTGGAAACTTGTGGAGATCTTTGTTTAAAGGGTTGAATACAACCTTAAACTTCAACCCAACATTTCATCCACAAACGGATGGACAGACAGAAAGAGTGAATCAGATATTGGAAGACATGCTATAGATGTATGTTAAGGATCACCCTAGTAAGTGGGAGGACTACTTGCATTTAGTAGAATTTGCATATAACAACCATTATCAAGCATCAGCCAGGCTTAGCCCTTTTGAAATTCTTTATGGTAGAAAATTTAATACACCAGTTTCTTGGAATGATTTAGTTAATAAAGTTATTTTAGGACCTGAATTGTTGAAGGAAATAGAACTAACTGTGCAACAGGTACAAAGAAATCTTAAAGCTACCCAAGATAGGCAGAAAAGTCAAGCAAATCTAAAAATGACTCATAAAGAGTTCCAGGTTGGTGAACATGTTTTCATTAAGGAAAGACCAAAGAAGAGTTCATTAAAACTGGGAAGTTGTGCCAAGCTAGCACCAAGGTATTGTGGCCCTTTCGAAATTTTTTCAAGGGTTGGACCCGTGGCATATCAACTAGCTTTGCCATCAAATCTAAAAATACATAATGTTTTTTATATTTCAATGTTGAAGAAGTATGTGCATGATGCTACTCATGTTGTAAATTGGAATGATGTACAGGTGCAACGAGACGGTGATTTTTAGGTGGAACCGGACTGTATCCTTGAAAGAAGGGAAACTCTACTTCGGAATCGCACCATTGGGCAGTTAAACGTGCAATGGAAGTACCTTAGCCCATAAGAGGCAACCTAGGATTTGGAGAGTAGTATGCGGGAAGCATACCCAACTTTGTTTCAAGAACAATCATAGAGTGAATAAACAACATCGAGGACGATGTTGAGACTTAAGGGGGGGTGTATGTCACCTACCCAAATTTTGAGACTATTTATTTTTATTTGCAAAAACATTATATTAAATTATAATTACAAATTTTTGTAATTATGACCAAATATTGGTGAAGGATGATTGTAATGACTGATTATTATTATTTAATAAATTAAAGCAGGAGACAAACACCCAAGTGAATTGTTAAATGAGTGTTCACTGACCCACTAGGAGGAATGGAAGTTGTTAGAAGGCATGGAACAGATGTCAGCATTTGCACTCCACCACTAGTTGTTGGTTATGGGACAACTACCCCTAAATTTTTGGCATTATCCCCTGGGTGGGTGGAAGAGAGTTGGTGGCTCATTAATGACCAGGTTAACCACTAAAAGGCCTAGGCATCCTAGAAAAGGCAATTCAAATTGAGCAGGAAGCTCTACATTATTTTCTGCAAAAATAATTGCTCAAGTGTATCAGGTGATCACTAAGAGATTTGAATTGGGCGACTAAGTGGAAGTGCATTGTGAGGCTGCTGAATAACCAGAGGTGCTGGTGTAGGTCTTTTTGACTTCTAATTCTATATGACTGGATGAACTACTTTGTTGTTGCAAGTGGATTGACCTAAAGCTTCTATAGACTCTTCTTCCTAGTGGTTCAGTGAACAGGCTCGGGGGTCCTAAGGAAAGTAATTTGGTTGTCTTCAGGAATAGGTTGGGTGGAATAGGATCCTTGGGTTGTTTGTTTCTTTTACAGTCTATCAGGTTCTACTGTTCTATCTTATTGTTTATAGTTAAATGATTTTCTGCATTGTAGATTTATTATTTATAGTTATATAGAAGAAACTGTTTCAATTTCTTACTTAAAGATGATATGGTTTAAGGAGGGTTAAGTAAATAGGATGAATGATTAAAATCTTTTCTGTATTTTTCCCATACTATTTTCTATATAGTACTCTAGTACAGAAAAGTAGAATAAATATAGATGAATGAAGGGTAGAATGCCAAATGATTAGATAGATTAAAACTGTAGGGATTCATTTAAATTCTACCATTTCATTTATGTGTCTAAAACTCAGGAAATAGTACAGCATATTATAAACAGATGTATTGCATTTCCTCTACTTCATAATAAAAGAAAAAAACTTTATTTCTGCACAGATCTAGATTTTCAAAATCAACTATATCTATTTTCGGATGATAATACTATGCATTCCATTATTATAAATCTAATGGATTTAGGCATTTTATATTTTAGAAATATAGCAGCTGCAAATATTCTTTTATACAGAGTTGTTACTTACAAACGAGAAATAAACACTTATTATTTTCATCACTACATATCGCTATTCTATTTTATCCTCTTTTCTCACATTTTGATTTAGTATAGATTTCAATCATTAAATATAAACACTTTCATTATAGAATCAAAACCCTAAGATTTTTCAAACCCTAGTTTCTAAACATTCATTTAGCATACAATTCAATAATTTTCATAGCAATCCATTCATGGCAAAGATAGATAAGATTTCTGAAGTTATAGCAGACATAGGTTCAAAACCCTAAATAGCATTTTTAATTAACCTTACTATCTATCATTCGTGTTGAGAATACTAACAAGGAACCTAACCTCACTTAACAAAAACATGAAATTAGTATCGGTATCTAACAGGGAGTTTATAACCCTAGTAAGAAACATAAACAGAGTCGAAAACCAATAGATGAACAAGTTAAGGCATGGTTCTCATGTTTGAATTCTCGATACTATCAGAGTTACCAACGAAACCTACAGGGTAGGGTTTCGTTTGTTGAAACAAGATCGAACCCTGTGGAATATAGCCATTATGAACATATGACGGATCAAGTTATACAACATCATCTTCCAAACTCAAATTTTAAAAATGATACGAAGTACAGGGTTTATCTACCAAAAAGTATGCAACCTACAGCTCTCAGCCGGAGACAACTTTCGTTGCTCTAAACCAAATCACCAGTTTATACAAACAAATTTTCCATTTAATATTTAAATAAAATTATAACATTTCAATACAAGACATGCCCATGTTTTGCAGAAGCGAGTGAACCCTCGGCTCTAGGATTTCATGTTCAGCAATATAGTCAAAATTTTGACAGAGTTTACATTGAAGACCTTTCAAGGCTCCAAAACCACATAGGGTCATTCCCTTAACAACCAGCATCTTAAAAACAAGTTCAAAGTCATTTTTAAATGCTGCAGCAAAATATTATTGAACCGAATAGCAACATAAAAACTAAGGATTTATCCTCTTACATTACTGTTCAAAAGAAAACTTAAACTCAGCCATTACTCCGGATGGGATCTTGTTTCCAACTCTCATCACACTGTATTCACCGGCTAATTCATGCCAAAGGAGAACCTACGAGGTTTCAAGAACCACCGAGGCTTACGAGGAGGTTGTTGCAGCATCCTCATTTCGAGTTTTGCCCATAGAAATCCTTCAACGAAGTATCACCTGCCACAAAAACCAGAGCAAGGTTAAATGAAGAAACATGCAGAGTTTAAAATCGAAACATTACGAATACCACTATCTTTTGCAAAACTAAAGACATTACCTTAATTAACGCAGTACTGGAGTTAGAAACAACTTCAGTAGACAAGATGTCGAATCCATCTACCAATTGCAAAGAGTAATCGTTAGAACCCAAAGAACAACCACTCATATCTAGGAGAATCAAACACTGGTTCAACTTTGCAAAGTAACAGAAAAACCTTTTAACTACTTCAAAAACTGTATCGTGGTTCGGCTCTACAAAGAATACAGAGCCTAGAATCTTATAAATTCTTCCCTTACAGGTCCAAGGGTCGAAAGCGAGGAAGGAGTCCTCCAAATAACCTTTTTCCAAACCCTAAGTTTTAGTAGGCTGTCTCCCTCTCTACATTGCCACTAACACACGAAATGAAAGCTGAGAATCACTTCATCGAAGAGGTAGTGGTGAGTTTAGGGTTGAAGTCCCAAAATCGAGACAGATCTAAATCAACAGACTAGATTTGAGCTAGCCTAGCACCACATTCTACGAAGCATTCAAGCATTAATGTAACATTAATAACCTTACCATCGTAAATCTAGCTCGGAAGTGATTTAGATATCGACTATGCATAACTCGATTACCTGCAATGCCATCTACCAAGTTTCCACATGAAGTTGGCTACGTTGATAAGCCAACAGTACTTTCCACCATGAAGATTAGCAAGGAGTATTAATACCTAGATGGGACACATTTAATCTGCCAACACATGACTATAGCGAATTTAATACCTTCCATTACCATGTCAATACGTTATATGATTTCCTTGGTTATAATCGTTAAAATGTAAGGTAGCAACTAGGGTTACAATATATGGTACATTACATGTTCCTGGTGCTAGTCTTTCAAATACACAGTTCATAGCATATATTTATAGTTAACCAATAACTAAGGTCATATTTCATATAAAGATTTGATACTTAGTGTATAGTTAGGATGCATTATTTGTGTAACATTGTAATCTTTGTATATTGTTGCACATTATATTATAATGCACAAGTAGTATAATAGGAGAACACAATCCTATAAGTATAGTAAAATTCACATTAGAACTATGATGAAAACATCATAAAAGATGATACCATATTAGCATAATTCTATATGTATTTTTAAAATGGATAATTATAGGAGCTACTATAGTTATTTGACTATTTCAAGTAAATCCATATATATGTAGGAATCCAGCTCACATTGTATAAGTTTAATACGCGAAACCACACTACTCTTTGCAGTATGACAAATGATGATAGGATTTTAATAGTGTTGTTAAGATCGTAAGCTAACACGTAAACAAAACGTAGGACAAAGACCCATACCTTCCATAAGTTTCATGCAAGACAGTACTAAGAGTTTTTCACATTAATATTGACGATGAATTGAAAAACTTATTCACTCTTAAACACTTGAATTGTCATAGTATTCTTACCTGCGTTTCTGCACAGTGAAACATGTTCAGATGCCTTAGCTAAACGAAGCTAAGTAAACCTTAGGGTACCTCGTAGGACCCCTTCGTCATCATTCAAAAACAAACTATCAACACTTTACTGAGAAAATGATCATAATGCAAACCTATGTACAGCATGTAGTTTACATTTAAACTTAAGCAGATCTGAAGATGTAATCTTGTGTTATGATCATAAAATTTCTTTTGTTAAGAGATTAGCATCTAATTAGTCTGCATTAGCAATTACAACTAGCATCATATTTTGTTTTGATAATTTCAATGTGTCGTTATCATTAATTATTTTAGTTAAGAGATTTAACTATTATTATATGTTCCGCATTAGCAAATTCAGTAATTATTGCTAATTTAAAAATTAAAAAAATTATAAATTTACAGGATTTTACAGCTTGATTGAATTGAGATGACTGGTGTACTCTGCTTCTGGAAACTTCAACTTTTCACCCTTCAAATCTGACCAGCAACTTTCAGATCCGCAACAGGTTTTCTGGCTTTCTGGTTCACACGTTTTTTGGTTTATTGGTGCACACGTTCGCAACTTTTATGGTTCACTGGTGCATAGTTTTTCTGGTTCGCTAGTTTTCTGGTCCAAAAGTCAAACTAGGGTTTGACAAAGCCTGGGGTTCTACCTAATAAAAAGGTTCGATCTAAGGCTCATAATTTTTATTTTGAGGAGGAGCATCCAACCATGCTCTCAGAATCCAAAATTTCCAACTTTTGCACAAACCCTAATTTTCACCAAAGGAGTAGAGAGAGGTATTTTCACCTTGTGAAAGATGTCCTATTCAGACTAGCTCTGATACCATGTTAAGTTTAGCCTAAATTCACAAGCAAGATCACTGGAAAAAACAAAATCACAAGATAGACAAATATTTACCCTGGGAAACCCTCATGGGGTAGAAAACCCAACAAAGCTTTCCTCAATATAGATGATCAACAATTACAAAGATGTAATCCCAATCTCTCTCTCTCTCTCTCCTATGCATCAATCACAAGTGAGTGAATGAGTGAGTATAATGAGGAACACACCTTCTCTATTTATACTCATCTTCTAACTGAATTTTCACTTTAACTGGGTTGACCTCTCCTAAGAGAGTTTAATAACCCCTAAACAACTAACTTAGGGCCGACCCCACAAGCGAGGTCTAATAACCCTAGTTACCACATTCTCTCGGAGGAATAAACATCTCTGGATACATGATAAAGTCCCAATGGAGGAATGAAACATCTCTAGAATATTACAAATATAATATTCTTAGAAGTTACAATATTTCATAAGAATGGACAAGAGTGATTCATATCTCTTGTAAGTAACATAATTGAGTCATATATTATGTAATACAAGAGTTAATTATATCTCTTGTGGTGGTCAATACACGGTGAGAGACATGAGTTTGATATTGGGTGAGTCATATCTGAAGAAGTGTCCAGATGCAAAGAGTGCATGATACTCAAATGCAAAGGGAGCAGGGTGTCTATATGCAAAGGGAGCATGATATTGAGGTGCATACGGAGCAAGGTAATCCAACACAGAGGGAGTTGACCTCTAAGTTCGAGATGAACGATCTTGGCCATATGCATTTTTTATTGGGATTGGAGGTTTGGTAGAGTCCCAGAGAGATCTTCCTCAGTCAAGGAAAGTACACAATTGATATCTTGAGAGATTTGAGATTATGGACTACAAATCCATGGCTACACCTATGATGACAAATATGAAGAATCTAAGTTATTCTATTTCAAATTTAGATTTGAAGGATCCCACTATATGCAAGTAGAAAAATATGAAGAAGTTGAGTGATTCCGCTTCATATTCAAATTTGGTGGATCCCATTATGTATAGGTAGCAAATTGGATCTAGTTAACATCAAATCAGCTATTTGATTCACAGTGAACACCCTAATCCAATTTATGGTTGAGTCAAGGCATGTACATTGGGTTGTAGAAAATTATGTGCTTACGTACCTGCATGGTAGAATTGGATATTGTCTGAGAGATGTATCAGGTGATGAAGAGAGGATGCCGTGATATACATATTCTGACTAGGTGGGGAGTGCAGTGAACATAAAGAGCACCTCAAAGCATTTCTTCATCTTGAGATCAGCTATGATATCCTAGTTTAGCAGGAAGTAGACATATGTTACACTCAATACAACATATGCAGAGTATATCGCATCTAGTTTCGTATGTCGTGAAGAAGTGTACATATGTTTTGATGAGGTGACTAGATTGAACTTCATCCAAGACATGGTGTATAAGGGAGCAATGAAGCTCCAATACATATTCACAAATGAGTAGATAGATGACATTCTCACCAAGCCTCTGTCTAAGACGAAGTTTGTTTACTTCATAGACAAGTGGCATGATGGAGAATGCCTCCCTTGGTGAAAGGGAGTGTTGGTTGTTATACATATGAGAAGTATGAGGTAGACATTCACTAACGAGGCTATGTTAGTGGTCAATGGCCCGGACATACCGATGAGAAGTATGGGGAAGACATTCATTCATGAGGCTATGCTAGTGGTGAATGGTCCAAACATACAAATGAGAAGCATCAGGAAGACATTTATTCACGGGGCTATTCTAGTGGTAAATGATACATTCACTCATGGGTCTATGCTAGTGGTCAATGGCCCAAGCGAAGTCTTTCTCTAGATAGCCATTTTGGTTAGGAGGTGGTTAGGAGTGGAAGAATCAAGATGCATATTACGAACATTCTTACCAAGGCAGCTTGGTGTGATGCATAATGTCTCCCTTGCTAAGAGGGGGTGTTGATGTTTCTCCAGGCTATAGCATTGGGAAGACATTCTCTTGGATTGGTCTTACTGACTTTACCAAGGGGGAATGAAACATGTATTCATGGGGCTATGCTAGTGGTGAATGGCCCTAGCAGCGAAAGTTAGACAATCACTCACGGGGCTATACTAGTGGTGATTGGCCCCAGGTTTCTCTCACATTTCCTACTTCGGGAGGGAGTGATCTATTCTATATTAGAGTGAGTCTACTTGTTTATTTCATAGGGGATTTCATCCCCTTGTGGAATATACAAGTCTGATCTAATGTTAAATTTGACATAGGATCTAAGAAGTGTCTGGGACATCTTAGATTAGGGTCAAATCAACATTAGAGCTCCATGCGTGAATAGAGATGCATGTGAGGAGATGAACATCACCAAGGACAACTTTTCTATGATGAAGAAATAACCAAGAATTCAATTCAGCCACTGAAGAAGTCCTAGATAGCATTGAAGAAGTCATAGAAGAAAATTGAAGACAAGAAGACATGCAGGATTGAATATAAAATGAAATATGAAGACCAAAAGAACAATTTGGCCCCAATGAAATTGTACAAGTCGACCTTAAGAGGAAAAATTCAAGTGAACATAAGAATATATAAATAAATTGTTCGCACACTTAATTCTTATCATCAATATCATCACTTCTCTTCTCCACTTGTGTACATTTTTCAAGGAAGGCCTAGCAAAGGAAATGAGAAAATAATTTTGGGTTCTTTCACTTCTTAGAGGTTCGTTATTCCTCCCTAGAGATTCACTAGGGTTTCTTGTGAAACAAGGGCACACTCTTATGTGCTAGGGTTCATCTTCATGAATGGTATTGTACTTGAATTGGACTAATTTCTTCTAAGAAAAGTTGGTTGGGTTTTCTCCCTATTGGGTTTCCCAGGATAAATTCTTGTGTCCCTTGTGCATGGCTATATTTTTATGATCCTTTTTTTCTACGCAATTTAAGTTGATAATTTCAGTGTGCAATTATTCAATGAAATGTGTGGGATGAAATGAATGCTTGAAGTCATTGTGAAATAATTTTCAAGGTCTAAAAATAGATTAAAAATTCAACATGGAATGTGCCACATGATCCTGTTTATAAATAAGGGCGTTAAGCCCTAATTAAACCTTCTTGAGCTCAAGTGCCATGAACAAATCTTAGTCACAATGACATGAGCCCTCACTAGGGGTTTTTTCCTTAAGAGTTCGATATGAGTGCCATTAATATGTTCCATGCATAGTGGATGGTTCTCTAGGCCTTAACCATATTCATGGTAGGGAAACAACATTTGAAGGCCCTTGACATTGGTTGTGGGAGGGAAGCATTATCATCAAGACCTAAATAGAGCTTGTTAGGCTCAAGCACCATTGACGAACCCTCAAATGTCCACATATGACCTCTATTGGTTAATACTAAATTCCAAGTACAAGCAGCTTACAAATTTTTTTCAATAAATTCCATTAACCGAGGTCTTAACAATAACATATGCATTATATTTTATAGGAAAAATAACATAGAGATGTTAAAAGAAAGTGAATTTATGTGAGCTATACAACTCTTCTATAAATAAAAGTCAAATATTCTTGACACTTATTTGGATCCTACATTTCATATTTTTACACAATATTATTATAGATTGTGCCTGTACCTCTAACAATTCCTCCGAGTCAACATATTGTTGTTTTAGCTTAGGCCATGCAAGAGCATAAATCTTTGAGAATTCTTAGTTGTTTATCAATGGGGCACCTCAAAGGAAGAACAATATTATTAACATAAAGAAGAAGGATCGTAATTATTCCAACGAACTACCACTAATGCAACCTACTTCTTCCAAACATGCCACTAAATTATCAATATAAATGCAAGAAAGTATAAAGATTAAAAGATTAAAGAACAACTATACTTAATTCCTATATTACAATTAATTTAATTAATTTATGTTTAAAAAACCTTCCTTTTCCAAAAAATACTTCTATTTAATATATCAAAAGTTTTTTAAAGCACTTAAATTAACATTAAAGATAAATTTTATTATTATGACATTCGGCTATATAATAATCCTAAAAGTAACTAAATAGTCAAGGGTAGAATAATATAAGTTTCTAAATCGTCTCATCCTTTAGTCATTTTTCCTAAGATTATCTAACCATATGTTAACATTCTTTTATATAATTTAATTAGAAAAGACTTAATCATTTTTCCTAAGATTATCTAACCGTATGTTAACATTCTTTTATATAATTTAATTAGAAAAGACTTAATTTAATTAGTAGTCAATGGTTGAATAATATAAGTTTCTAAATCCGAATGGTTGAATAATATAAGTTTATAAATCCGTCTCATCCTTTAGTCGTGTAACCACATGCTAATAGTTTTTTATATAATAAATTTATATAATTTAATTACAATTTTTTTTAATTATAATAATCTTATAATTGGAGGAACCATATAGATCCTACTTTTAAAATAAGAAACCCAATATTAAATTTCAAATTTATAGCATTAAAATGATCATTTATACAATATTAATATTTAGTCACTTTTATCACATTTAAAGTTGTATTTTCAACTATTTTAAATTAAAAGTAAAATAAAAGCTCCATCTTGAAGTTATTGTTCACACATAATAATAATACAAAATATGTGCCTCTCCTCATACCTGAAAGGACGAGTTATCGTTTTAATCATTTTTTAGTTGCTATGTGAGAAATCTTTATATTTAAATTTTAAATTTTTAATATATATTAAAATCTTTTTTTATTTACAGGTATTTTTTAACATTACCATGGTCGGATATTTTAACCACATAATTTTTCAATTTCAATGAGAATGATGGATATCAAAGCTTCAAACGACGGATAACAGTAGAAATTTTAGATTTTAGACAAATTTCGGAACATTTTCCACATTACAAACCAATTTGTGACGGTGTAGTTGAAGTGTTAGGGCATGTGATAATTGGCATTCAAATTGTCATTTATGAGTGATGGAAAATTTTCTGGTAAAGTACAGTTTCATCAGTTTTGATTATTTTTTGGAATTTTGATGATCTGGGTTGTCTTAAAATGGGCGAAAATTCTTAAGGACACAATTCTATAGTATAATTCCATAGTAAATAGAGAGAACTACAATTCCGCCAGTACAAATCGTCAGAAAAGCGAGGCAATTTCAATGCCAGTTATCCCCAGCCAAGTGGTAACGACATTTGACAGTTAAATTGGCCTGTGACGGGCAATTCACCCGTCAAATTCCATCACTAAATGATAACCTCGATATGATTACCTAAAATATTAATTTTATCATTTCGGGATTTGTATGGTGACCAATTTGATACGTTGAGTCAATCTTCACAGATATTAAATAAAAATAATAGACGTATATTAGTTTATCTTTATCTCGCCGTATGATGCCAAACATGTCAAATCTGAGATCCAGCGATAGAACCCAACGTCATTCGATTTTGGCATATTCACCACCCCAATCATTTTTAATTGCCGCCCAAAAATAAAGTAACCGGCCAGCGTACACGTGGCTTATTTGGAGCCTTGTAATTCTTCAAACATCGATCCACACCCAGTCATAGAGGATGTGACGATTGAGAGCGTTTTTAGATTTTTTTAATCGATTATTTTTCAATGAAGAATCGAGGACAGTCAAGATTGGAGAACCATTTAGAAATAAAAGGGATCGATCACACGGAGAGCCACAAGCCTTTCATATCCATCCTTGTCATTATTTCACAGCTACTCCCAGGCCCTTGCCTCCTCTGGTGGCTTGTATCCTCGGCATTGAGTCGGCAACAATGCTATCTAAGATCCACCCAGGCGACCCAGAACTCTCCAGGCCTGTTGTGATTGACAAAAGGTTTTGTAAAGATTCCACTACAGCGTTAACGGTTTGGAAGAAATCTCTGGTGTTTGGCTGCAGCGGCTTCACTGTGTATGATCCCAGCGGGAACCTCGTCTTCAGAGTGGACAACTATTGCTCCGATTCCAAGAACGAAGTCCTTCTCATGGACGTTGCGGGAGTGGCTCTCCTCACAATGCGACGCAAGGTATATATATCTTTATTGCCTTTGGATCGTTTCCCCTTCCTGTAACGAAGATTAATGAAATCTCTGTAATGTTCCAAAGGCCAATGAATTGTATTATCGTATGTGAAACAGAGACTGAGTCTGCAAAATGAATGGCAAGGTTTCTTGGGAGAATTCCAGGACGCCCAAACACCATTGTTCATCGTGAAAAGGGCTCCCTCTCTGCTAAATCCCACAAATAACTTAGCAGAAGTGTACGTGGGTTCTTCTACTAAAAGCAAGCAGAAGCAGCATTCTAAGTCCCATATCGAAGGATGTTATGCCAAGCGTTCCTTCACCTTTCTCAACAGCTCTGGCAACGTCGTTGCAGAGGTCTGTTTCACGTTGTTAATTTATGCCCTATGTTTTTACAGCCAGCCTATTTTTTGTATGCTCAAGTTCAAATTTCTGAAAATTTTTATGACTTTGCAGGTGAAGCCAAAGCAAGTGAAATCTGATCAGATAAAGCTTGGAGCAGATGTGTTCAATCTGGTAGTGTGCCCTGGCTACGACCAAGCTTTTGTCATGGGGTTGATTATCATTCTAGATCAGATGATGCCGTCTGGCTGATCTGCCGTCGATTCCACTCAAATAATTGAAGATCGAGAATCCCATCGATTATGTTATTTACGCCTCCATACTTCATTCATTCATTAATGTGTATAGTAGTATACTGCCAGGTTTATGGTAGGTTATCCTTTCCGCATATTTTTTTTTGCGGCAGAATGTGGAGTAAACAAACTCTTTCCACGCTGGATAAGTATCCTTTAACCCTTACCATCATTCCCCAACTGACCTAATACCATGAGAGATAAAAGCACAATCCAAAAAAAACAACCTAACGTGGCCCTACGTTACCAAAGTATCTGTAAATTGTTGTTTTGTATATTGAAGACTGTGAGATGTATAACTTTTTCCTCGTGCCAGAGGTTTTCAGATTTTGAGATAAAAATAAGCCGTAAGAAAGCTGATCATAGATTATCGTTCTTGATTTTGCTGTTCATAGATTATTGTTCTTGATTTTGCTGTTGGTGTTGGTATTTTTTTGTTTGTTGCAATGTTTTTTTATTTGTTGGATTAGTTTTTGTCTGAGAAATCATAATTTATGACTCATAATTTAGGATCATTTAAGCCATCAAAATCACTAACAATACATAGTTGGATTTAAATACACCCTCACAGAAATCGCCAGTTTTGATGTCGACAACCTTCCATTTGCTCTACCAAAACTCGACAATTTTTTTTGCAGTGAGTATTGATAAAGCTATCTATCCATAATGGATTTGAAGTATGTCTCTCTGTATATACATAGCAATTATTTATTACCTTCTTCATTACGAGAGTCGAAATGGGAGATCAAGCTCTCACAGGTGGATCACCAGCCATACGACTTATGGCAGGAAGATGTTCTTAAGAGATTTATTTATTTACTTCTGTACATCTCGATTTTGTAAGTTATTTGCTCATGCGTTCAAGCAACGTTCGTGAAGCTTGTTGTTTTGTTAAAATATGAATTTCAATCTATGTATAAAGGCTCCATAGAAGCAAGAGATATGAAAAACTGGAGGTTGTGTATGCTTGTAAATAGAGGAAGTTGCTTACATGAACACAACTGTCAGAGCTCAGTTCTCTTCTGTAATAGAAATTGCCTGTGATTGTTATGGTAATAAAAGAGAAATATGGCTGTGTCATATTTGACTTTTTTAACAAATGTGTAATATACAATCAGATTTTTATTTCCGTTAATGGAATCACTTGCAATTTCTAAAATTAGATGATTAGATCTATTTTATCTTCTGATTTATCATAGTTTTTTCGAGTTTGAATACATTTCGTTCTATAATATCTTTTGAGAGTATTATACAATCAGATCTTTGTTTCCGTTAATGGAATCACATGCAACTTCTAAAATTAGATGATTAGATCTATTTTATCTTCTAATTTATGATAGTTTTTTCGAGTTTGAATATATTTCGCTCTATAATTTCTTTTGAGAATATTATACAATAAGATTTTTGTTTCCGTTAATGGAATCACATGCAATTTCTAAAATTAGATGATTAGATCTATTTTATCTTCTGATTTATCATAGTTTTTTCGAGTTTGAATATATTTCGTTAGATAATTTCTTTTCAGAGTATTATATAATCAGATTTTTGTTTCCGTTAATGGAATCACATGCAATTTCTAAAATTAGTTGATTAGATCTATTTTATCTTCTGATTTATCATAGTTTGTTCGAGTTTGAATATCTTTCGTTATATAATTTCTTTTTTTTCCGTTAATGTGATCACATGCAATTTCTAAAATTAGATCCTTAGATCTATTTTATCTTCTGATTTATCATAGTTTGTCGGAGTTTGATAATATAATTTCTTCTGAGAATATTAGTATTCATCATATTTGTCTAACCATGAAGTATTTTACACTTTTGGATTTATGTATGAATAAAATTTGACAAATTAGAATATCAAAATTTTAAATTTTAAATAAAATTAAATCTAAATTTTAAAATAGTTAAACCGTTCTAAATTTTATATGATATAATATTATTGATAATATTTATTCATCATATTTATCTATAACAATAAACTATTTTAAGATTTTGGATTTAAGTATGAGTAAACTTGGTCAAAATGACTCATATTTATTCTATTAATATTCTATTTGTTTTTATTAAAATTTGACAATTATATTAGTATTTTAGCCATATTAATACATTATTAATATTAAAACTTAAAATTGTCACATAACCCTTAATATATTATAATGTGTTTATATTTTAATGTATCCATGCCATTAAGTTTAAGATTGTGCTCATAATAATATAGATGCATTATACTTAGCAAATAAGAAAATATGATCACAATAATAATTACTTATGAATATATATTAATATTAAAGTGATCATATTCCTTCCAGAAGATGGGTGTTATGATGCTTATCGTACTAGCTGGCCAGTGAATGGCCTATGCATATGCCTTGCCACATGGTGCTGCATCTTTCCCAAGAACGATGCTGTATTTAAGATGGGGAGTACGTTAAATGGCCAGCTAGAATGCCCATCGGTGTCCCCTAGCACTAGCACAGGGAACTTCCCTCCTCGATGAGCAACAGGACAACACCTCAGCCGGGTAGCTTGCATGGTTGGCTATTAGTATTTTGTCTACTTGTCTCTTTCTGTAACTACTCAGTCTCTAGGTACCTAGTGTTTAGATGGTTTCCATGGTTTTTTATGACGAGGGAACCACTCTGTATTCAGCCATGATGGATAATCTTTAGATGGTTTCCATGGTTTTTTATGACGAGGGAACCACTCTGTATTCAGCCATGATGGATAATCTCTGGTCAGAAATGCTTATAAAGCACATTTTGTGTCCGAGCCACACTCTTTTAGATGACTAGACTCTGTTTTGTAACTATAACTGTACTTTTTTCTTGTTTTTGTTAATACAAATGATTAAGTAAAAAAAAAGTGATCATATTCCTATAATACTAAAGCTAACCATAATATTAAATTGATCATATACTTATAATATTAACTACCTATAATGTTTGAGTATGAAGATTTACAACATTTATCATAATTGTTCAGATTCTGTAAATCTTCATACTCAAACATTATAGCTAACTAATACTCCAACACAATTTTCATAATTCATTATAAAGATTTTGGTTTTGATTGATATGCTAGCTTGACCTATGTATGTTTTTGATATAGGAAAAAAGGATTTGGTAATCCCCTTATTCAAAAAAGTATGATTTGTTCTTAACTTTTTTAAATAATTGCTTAAGGGCATTATGGGTTTTAAGAGGGCTTTAATATTATTTTTGGTCAAAACCTTAAAAATATGATCCATAATGTTATGAATGAAAGGGAGTGAGATATTGTCTTGGGAAGGAGAAGAGGGGTTTCTAGGTTTTGAGTGGAAGGAAGAGAGGAAGGATTTATTGATTTGTGAAATAGAGTAGCCATTCGAAAGGAGAGATTTACTAAGGTGGGTCCTTTCCTTGTCTAGATATCAAGGGGCATAAATTTGAATGGATCTTGTTATAAAGGCTTTTAAGACCCCAAACTTTTTAGCTAGTTGGTGGTCAAAATAAACATGGGTATACCTATTAATCAAAGTCTTTTTGTGATAAACCTAGTGGATAAGGGATCCCTTAGGAAGACGAGTCACAAAAATGTCCAAAAATGGGAGAGAGATATATTTTTAGGTTTCCACGGTGAATTGGATGTGAGGGGAAATGCTATTGAGGTGGTCAAAAAATGAATTTAGAGAGGATTGGCCATGAAGCCAAACAACAAAGGTATTATCAACCAACCAAAACCAACATTTAGGATTGGGATGGAAATTATTAAGCGTTAGAACCTCAAAGTGTTCCATAACCACAAGCAGGGATAAGGATGATCCCATTGGTGTGCCTTCAGTTTTTCCATAGAATTTTCATTTGAAAGTGAAGAAAGTGGAAGAAAGACTGATCTTAATAGGATTTTAAGTCTCGAAATCAACTAACTTAGAAAACAGGTTTAGGGCTTAAAGAATGGGCATTTTAGTGAATAGGGAAACTACATCAAAACTTACCATGATGTTTTTGTCATCATGACGATAAAAATTATACATTTTATGGATAAAATTTGTGAATATTAATTAATATATTAAATATATATTAATAATTTATTAATATTGACTACATTAAATGATTTTTTACTTACAAGAAAATAATTTAATGCATTCAATATTATTAATTAATAATATTTAAAGTCACTTCTCACTATCTCACTTGGTCAAAGGACTGGTATTCACCATGGGTGACCCAGGTTCAAATTCCCTTTGGGTGAGTTAGTTGGGAGGCAACACCCAAAAATCCAACACAGTTGAAGGTTGGTGTGGCCCAAACCAGATGCGATCTAGAGGTGATTTTGATGGCTTAGATGCCACTGGGTTGCAGTTTCTCAACAAATGGTGGAAATGCATTGGCCCCGAGTGACAGAAATTTCTTACAAACAAGAAAACATTAATAATATTTAACAATAATATAACCACTTTTTTTCATCATCATCATCATCATCATCATCATCATCATCATCATCATCATCATCATCATCATCATCATCATCATCATCATCATCATCATCATCATCATCATCATCATCATCATCATCATCATCATCATCATCATCATCATCTCTCTCACACACACTTTAAAAAGAGCTTAAAAAACCATGCATTAAAAATGTGGCAACGTAGATTTACACTATTAATTCTTATAAACTGAAATATTAATCATGCATCACTATACTCATGATTTCCCCATGATTTGTAAATCAACCTTGAAGTAGATGTTTTTCTAAATCATAAACTATTGAGCAAGCTATTAATAATAATAATCAAATATAATAATCAAAGTATCTTGAGATGGCAATATATATAGCTAGCCATATCTTAAAATATGTCCATGAATTAGGATGGAGTAATATTTAGGATTTCCATTCCCCTGGGCCGTGTCATTGTTAGAATATTGATCATGGGAAATTTAAGCTTCATTCATGTGAGATGCATGGTTTTTGTTTTTGTTCCATGTGTTGAAATAAAAGGATCAAAAGGATCGATGGAGGCACGACTTATCCTTACATAAGGGACAATGAAGTCAGACTCCTTTATATTATCGCTAATGTACATAGTGACTTAGATGACCTCATAAAGAAGGTCACACTTTTTATGAATAAAACACCCAATGTAGCATTCAAGGTAGCCAACTTGGGCATCCTTCCCAAGCAGGATAATCTTTGTGAGTGACTTCCAAATCAACAATCTAGTCGTTAAGGTCGCATCCTTATTCCAACACTATGTTTTGACTTGAGTGATTGTATGTATTCATGTAAGTGCATTTATAGTGCTTGGGATACTTGCAAGGGGTTTTTAATATTTCTTCATCATGCGTGGACATATTATAAATCTATATAAAGGTTATTTATCCTTTATAATAAATTTAAGCTATTTTTTCCATCAATATATTATTATATCTCTGAAGGAGATCATATATATACGGAGAAGAATCTATTATTTTGTAGCTAGAGCCTATAAATAGGCTATACATTTTTCCTCAACTATAGTCTAAACTATAATTTGAAATGTATTATGTCAAATGTAAATTTTATAAATGAGTTTTTCTTAATTTTTATTGGTTACAAGGATGACGTATTCTTCGTTTTTCCCTTCCGAGGAAGGAGCGGTGAGCCTACATCATCTTGGTTTAAATATCTTGTGAGTTAGCATGAGTCTGCAAGTTTTTAATGATCTTGACTCGAATCGAGGTAAGCCTGCCTGCATTAAAAATCTCCGCCTTAATCCCAAGAAAAGAAGACCACCAAAGAATATATTTATATTATTCTATCCTTCGTTCCCAATACCGGTGACGAGAAGGGTCAGCCACTCAGCTACTTTTATGGATGTACGTATTTCATCATAGATGCCTTGTTATTAAGTCTTTTTTCTTTCCTTGGTGTTGTTCTGCCAAGGACAGCGGTCCTGACTGACGTCTAGGTTAGCCTACCGTGCGCTACAGTACCCAAGGAATGTTGTTACAACTTTTGTTCTGTTAGTGCATGTCTGTCCAACAAACATTAAATTCTAATCGCAGAGAACCCATGGAGCCCCGAGGTCTGAGTTCGAAACGCCGCGAGGTCTGAGTTCAATTTTGAGACGGTTCCACCTTGTTCACAAGATATCCGGAAATTTGAATGAAGCGAACCAGAAGAATCAGAAAATATAATGATTCGTTAAAGAAGTGAGAAAACAGAATTTGCGTGGATTAAATGCGCGGCCTGTCACATGCAACACGCACTTGCAGGTTTTTAGTGCCATTGATAATATCGCGTGTGAAGGCATTTAATTCATTTAAAATAGTTTTTCTTGGGCTGAGCCACCTGCAAGACATAATTAATTAATTTACCATAATGACAGTCCGTGCCTACAAGCTTGTCATTTCCTCTATGTTTTGTAAGTCCCCAAATGATGAAAATGATGCGCTCATTATCCCTTACCTCCTTCACATGACATGACAATAACACTTGAATTTTCATAGGATGAGTATTGTTTTTTTCCTCTAAAATTTGAATTTAACATCCAAGAGATTTTTGTGAGGTAGAGTTGTTGTAGAGGTTGCATTCTTAGTGTTATTATTCTATTATGTTTTTGTGCTACAAATTCAGCAATGATCAGGATTTGGAAATATGCGATAGGCTGCTTCACATAACTTCTTCTCATCAGCTTCGGCATCTTTTTCTTCTTCTTATGTTCAGGTTAGTCCTGATTCAATTATTTTGTTTTCTCTCTTGGTTTATAGGCCAATCATAAAGCTCTATGTTAAAGGTCTATACTAGGACAGATCCATATTAACCTGGGATCTATTATGTTATATTCCTGCTATAGGCATTTTATACCTCCACGTGCCAAAAACCCTAATGGAAAAATTATCTTAAATTTTAGTACAGCCTTTTCTTAGTTCTCTTAGGATTTCTGGAATGTCCAAATTATAGAGAGATTTGTAATGCTGGCCTTCATTCTTACCAGAAATTCTCTGAATAGATAAAATAAATTATGAGAATGGCAATTATAGGATTATCATTAGAAAGAGGGAGCTATGGTTTTTTATATGGTTAGTTTCTTATATGAGTTTTTTGCCTTAATTTGTACTGTTGACTAGTCTTTCTATAGGTTCTAAGAATATCATTCAATTCAAAGAACATTATGCCATGCTCGAAGGAATCCCTGGCTTCAGAGAAATATGGAGGCATGAGTTTGTTTTGCTACCCACTGAATCTAAATAAATATTTAATATTAGGTTATCACAATTTTCTATACATACACAAATAGATCCTACTTATATAATCTTCATTTAACTCATGACCTATTATATTAATTGTTTGAAACGTATTTTAAAAGTCTAGCCCGTTAGACTGGATAAATGACAGTGCAGCACCACTTCAGGGTTTTTCTTTATTCTTAGCGCTTAACAGGTTTTTCATCGATCTTAGCACTTAACAGATAGTATCTAGCACTTCATAGATGACGTCTAGTTAAGATGGATCTCTATATCTTTGATACCCTACCTCCTTATCTAGAGCATAGAGCATCTCACTTTTTTTAGTAGTGCGGTCTCATCAAAAGAGACAAAATTAGAGCAATAGAATTCACAAGTTTGGAGAGAAAAGACCCTCCAACAATCCAAAATCATTCTGGGACTACAGAGTAGCCATGAAGTGTGCTTGCCAGTGAATAATCTAAGAGCCGACTTCATGTAAAATGGCCCGCGAAGAGATGTTGCTGCTTTCCATAGAAAAATAATACAAAAGACATCAAAATGAAGAAAATTGCATCCTTTTCAACCCTAGGTTTGCATGAGCATCTCACTCAGAATAAGTTCGAGTCCTGGGCAGTGATACAAGCAATGGCAGAGAAGACAAATTACCAGATTTTGAGCATGACCTGGATGCTGCAAGCATTCTTGTAGGCGACTTTGATGAACGAGAGTTGGGTCTCCATTGGAAATCCATAAAAAGGAACCATTATGCTTTGTTGCAAATGCTAAACTAATCGCCAATAGCCCATATACTCAGAGTTGAGGGCAACAAATCTAGATTATTCTTTTCTCATGTCTGAACTTTATGTTATTTTGTTAGTAGAAGTTTCGTGTTATTCTGTTATTGTATGTTATGAAAACAACAGTTCTATATATGTGGCTCCGGGAATGGTGAAACCCCACGCAAGCTGGTGACTCGCTCTAGGATTATTGTAGCCCTTATTTTTGTGTTCGATCTTGAAGTGACAAGCTATGGACAGATGAATATCAAACCATATGCATGGATTGATTTTGGTTTAGAGAAGACCCAATCTAGCACAAGTTGGGGCAATGGCATATGCTATGTATTGGAACAACTAAGAAATTGGTTAAATATTGAATAAACTGCATTGCTAATTTTTCAAAGAAACTAAAATCTTCATTAGCTTACAACTTTCTATATTTATCCAGACTAGTATTGTCCATACCTGAGTAGCTTAATAACTCCAATATTCCTATCTAGAGGGTAAATTGAAACTATGAAACCAAGGAAGTACAGTATATATAAAACCCTTGCTTCTGCATATGTTGTTTTGTTACATACCCTTTGTATTACACATTTAGTTATGTCTTTGCTCATGGTTTTTTTAATGCAGGTGCTTGATCAATCACCATGAAATATAGGACCTAAGACAACCAACTATGCAAAGAGGTGAATGATGGAGTGACTGGATGTCGAGTAAGCCATATTTACACCACTTGTAGATAAGGGGCACAAAAATAAGGCAGTGATTATGATGAGTAGGATATGAATATGATAGTGGCGGGATGAATATTGAAAATGGTAAAAATGACTTTAAGAAATACATTTTGTTCCATAGAATATTTTGATATTTGATATGTTAGTATGATGAAAGATTTATTTCTTGATGATAGTTTTTTTATAGTGATCTCTCTTACATATAAGACAAAACTTATAAAAATAATGGTATGACAAGCTATAAGCCAACTACATACAAACACATTCAAAAATTCAAAATCCAGTCTTAAGGCAATTTGTAAGTTCATTTGCATCTAAAATAAATTTATTACATGTGCCATTTGTCATATTAAAAGATGGAAAAAAATATAAAATGGTAACAATGCTTGCAAATAGATTTAATACCATCTCTATTACCAACAAAAATGCATCCACCCCAACAATAACACCCTCAAGTTGAGATCCAATGAAATGTTAGAAAAATAAAAAATTTAGTTTTAAAATACGTAATATTCAGTGTTGCCTATGTTTAACTTTGGAGATAAGAAAAATATTTAAATGTCAAAATCTTAAGTATTACATAGTCAAGCTAGGCAAGGACTAATAATACTCCACATCAATTATTGCATCCATTATTACTATATGAGATTTACTTTTAAGTGCACTTAATATTAGGCCAATGATTCATTTTTCGTAAATTCAATAAAAAATTAAAAAAATACCATTCACCATAAAATATATTTAGTCCCATCAATCTTCTATATATAAAATTACAAATTTGTAAAATACACAATGCATTGATAAAACAAAAACAATATGTAGAAATACAAAATCAACAGACCTTGACTTCCTATCAAAAACCTATCAATGGGGACTAATAATATTGTGAAGAAGGTTCTTGTAAACATATTTTTAATTAAAACCTAATGTTGTGACTAGGTACAAAGTTCTCTTAATTGAAACATTCTTTGTTGTTAGCCTTCTACTTTATGTGATCATTGATACAGTACCCATTTAGATTTATCCTCTCTCTTTTGTGGTTGGATCGATAAAGTTAGCTTCTCTTTGATTGAATCAAAATCATTTGCAAACCTTGTTATCACCTCTATTGAATTAACACAAGGTAAAAATGAGATCTTACAAGGTTTGAGTTTCAGCTTTATTCCTTTTTAGCATAAAAAAGTCATACTTGATCCTTGGTTTCTTTGATTACAAAGTTATCGAGTGGGAGCATAGAAATAATGTGTACTGTGTAGGTTTGAAAGTTAATTTCAATACATCAAACACAGTAGTCATTTGGAAGGTAAGTTTTGTCTCTTGGGAAGTCTCTGTGAAGTATATGGCATGCAATCTAAAGTAGATATTTATGGCCAGTTGGATATATATATATGCTTGAATTACATGCTTTATGGTTATTGGATTTCTGTGATGATAATATGTTCAATTCACTACTACAAAATTGCTTTACTTAGGTTTATTGTCAAGTTAACTTATCGCAACAGCATGTGGCAATGGCAATGTCGGGGACATTGCCACCATGTGGCTCTTGTTCTATTATGGATCTTGCTATTGGAAATATTTATGGGTTATCATATTCTTTATGCTAGTGTGCTTCACCTTTAACCTAGGGCTTTCTTTTTCAAAAATATAAAATACAATAATTGGTATCAAGGAACACATCCAAGAATTTCTTATATTCAATTCTTATAAGGCTAATGGCCTCACTCAATATTAGTAGCTCACAAAAGCACAATTCCATATTTGGTTCCTTTAAGTGTGCCCTACCACATAGATCTATGTGGGAACATGATCTCAACTCTTCCCTACGTTATTGCTAAATTGAAATCGAAGTGTTTATCTAGCAATAAGATTTATTCATATTTGGGCCATGTCAACCCAAGCCTCCCACTTATATATCAATTTTCAGTGTTTGCTTTCACTTGTATTTATGGGGTTTAGAGTTGCTTAGTATCCTCACATAATCATAAGGATTTTCTCCTCCATTGTTGGCACCTTTTCACCCAATTCCCTAACTGACCTAGCACACTAAAGTTTGTGTCTACTTCTTTTTCCCCCTCAACATCTCCCCATCTCAGATGTTAGGTTTTTTTCACCATATTGTGCTATATTTTATCCTCCATAAAGGTAGTAATGTCCCCTCATCATTAACCCTCCATTAATTAGACATAATCTTTCCAACCCCATTACATCTAGACATCATCAAGCTACTATAGAAAATTCATCTCCATGGACCCCAACCATATGTATTCCAATTGGACACAAATATCACTCCCGCTAAGTGTGATAGGTAGAGACATGGTGAGGCTCTTGATTCCTGGATCCATAATCTCACTATTTATTTTAAGACACCCTAATTTGACATTGGATCAATGGTTTCTTATAACCAACAATCACTTGAAGGGTATATCTATAGCTTTGTGTTAGTCTCGAACCCTATTACAATATTTATACATTTAAATCAATGATGAGACCACCCGCACCTCTACTTCAAAATTCCCTTAAACAAATATCTACCCACTCGACCACCTCACTGATATATTAACTTGATCATATCAACTTCAACATGAAATTGGATAGAATGTGAAATAGTTCATCAAGGATTTCACTCATCTTTGTATTCATATACAAATTGCTAATCCACGTGACATTAATTTTTAAATTTAATTCGATTTTATTGGATTTTACTAAAGTTGATTTTTTTGTGTATGAAAGTAGATCCTTGGACAAGGCCTTCCATTGTGACCTCATATTTCAACCCTATCCTAATTTTCCATCCACTTCGAAACCTAATTTTCCTACCAACTCTCACTCTCATAGTACTCCAAGTTGTCCCAAACCCTCTTCTCCTAGCCCCCACCCTAAGTTCAATAGCCTTCTTGATCCTTCCTCCAAGCAATGATTCCACTTCCATCAAACTCATTACCACTCTGTAGAAAAATTTCATGTTGCTAACCATCTAGCAATATTTATAGAATTGTTCATTTACAAATATTACTTAGAATTTGAAGTTTCTCTTATCGAACCCTCCCTTGTAGAATCCTATGAAGTTGTTTCCCTACATAATTTTAGCACTGTTGATCCATCACTATTGTTTCTCACCTAGGATAATATCATCTCCCCACAAACATCCCTTTCCACACATAACTACCAAGTAAAGGATTAGATAGCCACAATCATCCTTAATAATGAAAATAAAAAGAATCTTGTTTCTCACTTTTTGTATAGTGTCTCTAGCTTACCATCACCCCTCATCTATTTCCCCACCATCTTGGCTAGGTCCAACATAATGAGACTCATTTTTTCATTAATTAGTTGTAGTGACCAACCCAATGGGTTGTGAGTTAATATTTGGTTATCTATATTATACCTATTTTATGTTCCAACTAAGTTCCCTTATTTCAAACTACATCAACTAAATTTTCTTAACTGTAAATATACTCTCAATAACAAGTAAAGGAAGGGAAAATTATAATGAAGCTACAATTAAATAACATACCGATTATGGTTTTTTTTTTGTAGTGATTCAACTAAGTTAAGAAGAATAATGAGAATTTCAATAATCACAATTCATATTTCAATTTGGAGAATAATTACAATTCATAGCTAGTTCAGCAAAGGAAAATACCTCTTTGATACATAATAAAATACCAAGGAAAATACCTCAATCGATGATATTAAGCAGAAGTTGATACTAAAAATAAGTTGTATTTGAGTTGTATTGAATCTTTTTCCTCTCTGCCTACCGAGAGTAGAACAAAAAAATGTCCTCCCACCCAACTAGTGGCCTAGATGGCTCCTTAGATCCAATAAATTGAATGGTTTCTTGGCCCTCCGTTCTCGCGGATCATCGAACAACAATTACAAACTGGTTTTCAAAGTATCTTAAGAAAAATTACAATTTAGTTTCATCACTATTTTCATGGTCTCCCATAAGACCATCCTTTCCATATTCCCATCCTTCACATAGCCAATGTAAGGACCCCCCCCCCTTTACCAGCATTCACCCCTTTTATATTATCCCTTTTTTCTAGCACCCAAAGTCATCCTCCTTCCTAAACCAAATTCTCCCTTATCCCAAGTTGTCACATAATTCAAGAAAAATAATAAACAATTACACCCCAATTAAAATCAACCCACTCAATATTCAACACATCAACTAACTAATAAAATATTAAAGAATGATACACCAAATAAAATCAGCCAACTCAATATTCAACACATCCACCGAGTAATAAAATCAAGAAGAATAACACTCCAAATAAAATCAACATACTCAATATTTAACATATAAAACAACTAAAAATCTCTAGATCAACCTTTATGAAGGCCTTTACAATTAATGTATTAAATAACCCATGATTCCTATAGTGTTAATTCAATTCAACACTATATATATATATATATATATATAAATTAATTGAACTCACAGACATATAAGATTACAACAATTCAAATAGATCTTACCTGTACATGCAATAGTTAAACACATTAATTAAATCCCCAACAAGTAATTGTTAACCTAGTTATATAACTAATGTATCATACTAGTGTACTCATGCATAATGTGTATACGTGGCCAGTCTATACATACCTAGTGTGGGTACCAATAATCAAGAATAATTGTGGAAATTCAATGTTAGGGATCATGTTTACCTTCGAGTGAGGCCAAGGAAGAGATCCTTGAAGCTTGGAAGTTGTGTCGAACTATCACCGAGGTATCATGTTCCATTTGACTTGTGCTTGAGAGGATAGGGTTAGTTTCATATAGAATTGCATTTCCTGCTAACACTAGAGCTCATAATTTTTTTCATGTTTATTTGCTTAAGAAATATATACATGATCATAACAATGTGATTGATTAGGATGTGATCCAAGTGAAACCCAAGGGAGAGTTCCAAATATATCCATTATGCATCCTCAACATCAAGGTAACATTGCTCTAGAACCAATCCATTAGACATGTAAAGGTGTAATGGAAGCACTTTGGTCCCGATGAGGCTACATGGGAGTTGTAGGTTGCTATGAGAGAGGCTATGGGAGTTGGAGGTTATTCTGATTTTGAATATTTTGATTTTGAAGAAACACCAAGGACGATGTTATTCCAAATGCGAGGGAATTGTAATACCCCTACTTTTGACTTGGAATGTAATAAATCCAAATTATGTAAATGATGTAAATATCGTATGATCCTAGTGCCAAGCTCAAGTCCAAGTCTCGACTAGTAGTGAATGGCTAGACATGTATAATTTAAATATTTTTTATGGACCATATGGTTGGATTATCATGCTAACACAAAAGCTATGTAAATATTATGTTGGAAAAATAATAAAATTGTCCAAGATGGTTATGTAAAGAGAACTAGAGGGGCTATGATTCCACTAGAGGGGAAAAGGAAAGGGGGGCCATGGGAGATGGAATCCTCTATTTCCAAATCTTAACCTTAGAACTCATCTATTTTCTTCCACATTCCTTAAATGAGACAATTACTTCATTTTGACTATTAAATACAATAAATGAATGCATGTTGAGGTTGGTGGGGAAAGTCTTCCGATATAGTTATGGAAGCATGGGATGAATATACTTCTATGATAGTCATAAGAATCCTTTCTTCCATGGTTAGAAGTTATGTCAATTGTCTTTCCACCATTATCTCATCTCTTTTGGAGTCTACCACTCATTATCATTGACATTTTACACTACATAGATTTTTTCTCTTACTGTTCATTTTTCATTGTCATCACACACCAGACTATGAAACATCCATAAATTCAAATTGTAAATGGGAATTGCAATTTTTTTGGAGAAAATAGATGGTTGTAGGTAAGCATAGAGGCTAGGAAAGATATGAACCTTTACCCATTATGTTTTTCTACTTTTGAATGCTTGAGAATCGATGGATTGATGTTACAAGAGGTTATCCAATAACATACAACATGTTAAACTATTTCTATACACACTAGGAAGCATTGTAAGGATATGATTTCCTGAGGGAACTGTGGAGCAGTAAAGGTAAATGCCTTCCTTTCTTTGTGTGGGGTAGTAGAGAAGAGTGCTATGGCTGGCATAGTTGAGTGAGATCCCTATAAATTCTTAGAGGTTTGAAGTTTGGCTAAGCAAGAGAGAAAGTGGGTTGAGAGTTGAGAGAAAGAATCATGTAGGTGTTTCCTTCCCCTTGGTGGCCTCATATCCCATCTTGGGAATGGTATTTGTAGAATCTCTCTTATACAACTAGTTGCTTGGATCTTCTTTGTTAAAAGATAAGCATTCTCTTGTATATTAATGTGGAATGTTTTTATTCTCTTTCTATGATAAATATGCTTATTTATGCATGATGTATGTTTGGATAGAGTTTATTTCTGTCGTGTTTTACATTTATGCATTTGCACATACATTTATTATTTATAAATTCGTATTATGGCAAATGGGGAAAAATTATAAGCTTGAAATTCATAAATACACCCTCCTATGGTTAGAATTATGGATGGGTACATGATGACCAACAACTTTGTTGAATGATGACCAACAACTTTGTTGAATGATGGAAATATTCTATGTACATAAATGTTATTTGTGAACTTGAATGATTGTAAAGGAATAAACTCAAAATCAATTCCTCTATTGAAATGCTTGAATCCCCCCTTTTTTAAACAAAAATTGAAAAATATTTATATTAGAGGATTGTAACCAGTCAATCGTTACAAAGATTCATATACTTTACCAAAAGCCATGTTTGTAGAGGCGGATCCCATAGAAAAAATGGCTCTTCTTGTCTCAAAATTTCCACTGCATCTTTTTCATTTGCTAGAACTTCTTTATCACTATAAATTCTTACAAACAGACCCCTGATCAAAACACATAATATATATGACATCAAAATGAGCCTAAATCTAAACATCACTAATATTTCCTTCTAGGTCCTACATGGGTTGGCTACATGATTGAAATTTCATCCATTAGTTTAGCATTGACCGAAAGCTTGCTTGATAATGACTGCAATGGTTCATTTTGACAAAATTGTTCAGGCCCTTTCGGACTTCATTTAAAATTTTCATTTGCTCACACATATTGATTTCTAGGTCATCCTTTCATGATTTCATATTAGAGATTCTCAGTGTCGTATGCCTCGCCTCACCCACCATACTACCCATTCCTTCTTAGATGACTCTTAAGATTCTCTTGAAATCCTTCATGTTATGTCCAATGCCATTAAATAGCTCCTTCCAAGAAGACACATTTTCAACTAATTCAGAGACACATGAAGGGAAATTCCAAACCTTGAACTCACCAGTTCCTAAGTCCATGTTCCATAATTGTCTTGTAACCCCAAAATTCTTTCCTTCTTTTGTGTCTTTTCTACCGGCCCCAATGTAAGTATACCATCCCTCTTGTGATGAAGTAAGACCCAAATATTTTTCAAAGGATAAGAGGTTTAGGACTTCCAAAAAATAAAGGATCTTCCTACAGGGAACTTATGGGAATCTAACTGAATTTAGATGAAATAAACATACTCTTCTCAATGTTCAACGTGAGGACAACCGTCTTCTTGTCCCTTTCTATTATGAAGACCATTCTCTTCTTGTAGTCACCCATTTCCTTAATTGCACTTGTGCAAGGATTATGTATTGGATATATGGAAAGGACCTCATACATGGAGGTCGTAAACAAATTAATACCTTGGAATCCATCAACCATAATTCCACATGGTACTTTCCTATCACTCCTTATGCCACCCGAAGTCTTCAAGGAGGTTCCAATTTATCCCTTGGTGTAGATATGACAGAAGGGTCCAATTCCTCCTTTTGCATGGTTATGGGAACAAGAGGGGTCTCCTTTAGGCCATGAAAATGATGCACCTATCCTCCTTTTAGATCATAAATGAGGTACATCCACCATTGCAATGTGATATTTTCTTATGAACATGGAATCCATTTCCCTTTTGGAGATTGATTTCCTATTACAATCCATCCTTTCTACAACCTAGCTCCCTTGTTTTCTAGATCATTTTCTTTCCCATTATTTTTCCTTCTAATGTGATACAAAATCACTGGGATCATGCTAATTAGGATATTAAAAATCCTTCTTTGCATTCACCCATGATTTGAATCTTTGGCTTGGATGATATTGTACATTTTCCTAATGACAATTTTGGAGTCTCCAAAAATAAGGTTTTTTTAGATCTTACAGGGGTTATAAGATCCACCCCTTGCATTAAGGAAAGCCATTCTTCCTAATTGTTTTTTGGTTCAAAAGTCCCCAAGTAAATGTTTTCATAATATTTCCTCTAGGGCCCATTAAAACCATCCCGCACCTACCTTCCTGGCTGGAATCCCCTACACATTGCATGCAAGCATAATGATTTGGATGTCATTATTACTATCAGGTTCTCAAGAGTTATAGTCAAGTGGAGGTGGAGTTAGAGCTAGTGTGCCTTAACCACAAGTCGAAAGTAGTAAGATTAAAATCAAGAATGAAACGAACTACCAACAAAAGGAGAACATCAATCCATTTTTTAGAATCAAAAGTATATATTTATATGAAATGCATCACTTAAATATGATGGAATTTATTTTTTGAAGGAGAAGGGATATGAGACAACTTGTTGATATTGAAATATGAAAATGGAATATGCAAATTTCGAGAGGTAATACCCCCCAGTTCATTAAATTTAGACTAATCTTGGTCTAAGCGAACATAGATTTATTATGAATATCAATTTCCAATTCTTGAAGTCTTGTTTTCCAATACTTGATATATCAGTTTCAAATAGTTGTAATGTTGGTTTCCAATACAATGGATGTTGGTTTCTGATACCTACATTTCCAATAGCGTTGCCACCGATAATATGGAAAAAAATAACAAGTTCCCTAAATCAAGCAAGCAATAGAATGAGCCACTTCCCTTCCGAAGAGAATGAGTTGATGCCCTTTCTCACTCGTAAATAGTCATCTAAGTCGTAGGATTCCAAAAAATAATATATCTGTGTGAGAAAAATAACAAAAATGAACAAGAGAAGGAGTCGCTACTCTTTCTTCTGAAAAGAGAAGGAGCCCCTGCCCTTTCTCTGACACTAGTCATTCTCATTCTCTGGATGAAATGGAGGAGCAATGCCCTTTTCTCGCACTCAGATTTCAATTTCCAGTTATACATTTTTTTTATAAACATTAACAATTTAAATTTAAGTTTTTTTTGTAATTTTCTGGCACTAGATTTTCATTCCTAGCAATACATTGGTTTTTTAAACATTAACAGTTTATATTTAATTTTTTTTGTATATCGGCCAAGACCAATAGACACCTTGATCAAATCATGTATATGTTGTAGCTGTAGTATCATTCCATACCTTCTTTCTAGTGGAGGTAATATAAGACATTTTCAAAGCACCACTTTAAAGATGGGAGACAACATTTTAGGAGTCGACGGGAGAATACTGACTAAAAACTAGGACTACGCTTAGATTATGGTTAAAAATCCATTGATTGTGGTCGGACGTGTAGGGAACGAGGAAGATTAGAAGGCATGCTTATCTGTGGTCGGGCAAGTTGCACTAGTACAAAATGAGAGATACATGACAAAAAAAATGACCAAAATCCATATATAAATGACCACTTTTGAATTGGTGACCACTGGTAGCAAATTAGCAGTCATTTATCATGTGACCAAAAATGTGGTCATATTTAGCTTGGTCATTTATAGCTTATCTTGTGGTCATATGTTTGGTCGTATATTTGGTCAATAATTTGGTCATTAATTGTCACAATTAATGACCACATTTTTTGTCACATGATAAATGACCGCTAATTTTCTACCAGCGATCACCAACTCAAAAGTGGTCATTTATATATAGATTTTGGTAATTATTTTGGTCACTTATCTCTCATGTTGTACTGGTGGTTGTTTATATGCAATTTTTTGTCATTTTTTTAGTCATTTATCTCTTTTTAGTGGTTTTAGAATATATATATAGGGAACAGATGAATCAAGCCACCAACCTCCTTCCAATAAGGTACTTGCTCTACCATTGAGCTAACACCCTTAAATAGAATTCTTTATGGATTGATATGAGAATAAAATTTTCAATAGTTAACACCATCTTGTCAAATTATGGAAAGTGGTCACATACCTAGGTAAGAAACAAATATTATCCAATAGTCACCAAAAATGGTCATGTTAATGATAACCTTCTTTTGCCAAAATCTCTCAAAAATCAAGAATGCAATTGTATTATCAAATTTTTCTCCTAGTGGTACCAAATCAAGAATCACAATTGTCTTTTCCTATCCTTTTTTAGTTTATATCTATATATGAATGGACATTGAATAAATATTTTATATTTATAATTTATTTTTCTATATGCTTTATTGGCATACCCTTATCAATTTGTTGAGGTTCATACCAGGCACTCCATACCTATAGCAGAGACTCTTGGAAACCTTGAGTAATAGCTTGTACTTGCTTACAATAGTCCTTGGTTCCTATTCAATTGCACACCAAAACATCTCTAATTTTCCCACTTTGCAATTACAAATCCTAATAGTCCTCTAATATCTAATAAAGTTTCCTAAAAAATGAATTTGGCTAAAATTGAGTATAAATTATCATTTAGGGAATTTACGGGGAAATATTGTCATTGTGATGTGGCTGAGGTATTCCAAAAAACATGATCCTTTGTATGCACTTGCACATATATATGCAATATCACCAGAAGAAGTCTCTTCTTATACTGTAATTGTAATAAATACTAAATTGTAATTGAACAACTACTACTATACCTCCAAGCATGTAATATCTCTCATGAAATGCTATATAAAGAGTGCAAGCATGCTTCAAATGATGACTTTCTTTGTTAGTAGGGTTTAACGCTACCCTTCGATCAAGCACCTAAACAGTTTTATCAAGGTATAAACATGTTGAGATAAGTGTTCCAAAGGTGACGCCCCTCCTTAATAGACACAAAAATCAACTTCATGGTGGTTTGATTTAACACTTCTTTGTTGCCCTATTCATGGCCAGAATTAGAAGAGAGTTGTTTACACAACTATTTTTGTGCACATTGACTAATTTTAGGGTTGCAACCTCAAGAATTTGCTTCAAACTATGCATAGAATTGGAATTGATTCCTACTGCTGCTGATTTATGGTCAAAACAGAGTTGAGAATTGATCCAAAACACCTAGAATTGTCCCAGAATTGGAATGGACAGCCCTAGGATGTGCCCATAAATGTGTTTTACTGTTGTTAGGAGGTTGAAATCTATTCAGGATGCCCTTTTTTATTTTCAAATGGGTCTGTTCATGCCCAGGTTTGACAAAAATGCACCGAGAACTCTGATTTTCCGCCCCAAATTGATGAAAGAGACTAGGTTGATGCCGGTTTTATATAATTTTATTAGTTTTTATAAAGGACATGTGTCAGATCCAAGATGAGCATGGAAGGGGTTACCCATCCCCTTATTGGGCTGTAGAATGCACCTCTCACCACAACCGGATTTAGATAGAAGTGCATGTTAAAACCTACCTTTCAGGCTCATGATTTATATATTCAATATAAATAAGGTGTTGCAATTTATCCAAAAGTTAAAACTTGGCCATCAAGATGAAGAATTGAAAGAACATTGATGTAAATTATCTATCTCCATATAATGGTCCCTAACATTTTATGTGGCTTTTACACATTCCATACTAAATCCTTTAGCTCGTCCAAACTTACAACATCCCAAACAAATCCTGAATATTAGACAGGAAATCACTAGTCAAGTCTTAGTTCTTTTGCAAACATCAATTGATACAAAGGTAAGTTGAAACAATAAAAATCCAACTACAAAATGCATATGCATACATATTTCCTCTCAGATGTCCCCTTTTTTATCTACCTCTTGATATAGAGCCAGTTTCAATTGTTTTTCCGCAGTCTGGTGGATGTATGAGCGCCATAATTAATGCGACATAAACACCGGGAGTAAATGGATAAAGAAGACCCAAATAACCAGGAGGGCGCACTAGACGAACCCATTCACCAACTTTCCACATCCGTGTTTGGTCAATCTTACCCATGGGAATGCTGGGAGCTCATCCTTCTCCTGTATAGGTGGAACGTAAGAAATTAGAAGGCCTGGCTCAATACATATATTTACTCAAGAAAAATGACAAACCTAAATACCCACAAAATAGACCAAGAACACTAACTTAAGTTACATCCAAGCAAAAAGCTTACAACAAACCAACAACCTGCCAAAACAACAGTCCAAATCTCATTGCTAAAAGCTACATCCTCATAGAACTCGTACAAAATTTCCATGCAAGGGTAAAATGAAGCATTGTATGCCATCTCAAAATCTCTTCTTTCTTGTTCATTTGAGGAATTGTATATAGAAAGCATTACCTGAAATGATAAGTTCAAATTTAAAACAACCATCAGAAATTCACCAATTTCAAGAGAGCAATAAGGATGAATATTACAGCTTATTACAAATTGAATGTTCGATGTTCCATAATTCAAAATAGAATCCTATGATCATTCCAGAATCAACAATGAACAGAGAGCCCTAAAAATTGGTTTTAGAATGACCAAAATCAGAAAATACCTTAGTTGAGATTGTTTTTGATATGATCCCAGTTTTTCCTTCTACAATATTTTTGTAAGCAAGTTCTTCATCCATTCCACCCTCAATATATCGCCTGAACTATGCTTCAACTATACCATGCACAACTCCCAACAAAATCCCTATGAATCATAAAAATACCAAGTCAATACAAGCATGCCCAAATATAAAGAGAATGGTACAAAATGTCCTCAAAAACATATAGTTACCACGCTCCCCAAAAATGTCACTCTTGTACACATCCTCAAGGGTAGTTGCAAATGTAAATGGTGAACCCAAAGCAACTGACCATCCCAAAGCAACATCTGTTGCTCTCTCATCAACATCCTGGATAACAACAAAGAAAAAACCTCCATAATCAAAATAGTAACGACTTGAGAACTTCTTTAAAATCTTAAACAATAAAGAAATTTTTGAAGCAAAACACGAAAAATATATTCTTAAGGCACAAACACCTGATGAACAACAAAATTCCTTGCATGTGTGTGTGTGTGTGTCGTTCCTGAATTTCTTGAAAATTTGAAATGCCTTTTCTCAGAAGGCTTACCATTTTGGAGACGTAACCATTTTTCCATTCCAAGTGATATATTAAAAAATATTCTCCTTTCTCTTTTAAAGGAATATTTTTTAAGGATTGCTATCCTCAGGAGACTAGTAACATTCTGTAATTAAATGTGTATGCTCTCAACTCCAATAATTTTTTGAAGGCAGAGATGTATTAGGTACACTCTATATCTGGAATAGAGAGTGAATAAATATTTTGAGATCTCTTTGGTTATTTTTCATTGGTAAAATGTTAGCAGCATAATCTCACCCTTGAGCACTTGCCTGAAGACTGATGATACGTAGTTGGAAGTTTGCACCGTTTGATTTCAAATGCAAAGAAAAGAAATGATTGAAGGGGATGATCTTGAGTTGGAAAACGCATTATGCCAAGAAATACCATCGAATAGTAAAATTATTTCATGGTTCTTCTAAGTTTTAAAGAAGCTAAACACTTCTGTATAGTCACTTTCTAAAGATCTGCTGTCTAGGGTGGCAGATCTATGAATTAAACTAACTAATACTATCAAAAAATGAGATCTAAATCAAAAGTGAGATCTAAAGATTCGAAAAGCAGCGGAGTCGACAAAAACTGTTGGCTTGGTTTTGCAACCAAGCTTAGTGCTATGGGCACCTGCTAACTAGTAGCAGCAGTTTCAATATTAAGCAAAAACAATAAACTAAATCTAAACTAAAACTAAACTAGCATGTGCATTTTTGAATTAAAAAACAAGAACAAGAAACATAAGAAATAATTTTGTATTGAAAATGGGGGCAAGCAAGTGCTTGCAATAAGAATACCTTCGATTGATGAAGATAGTTGAGAAGCTCCAAGGGTGAGCAACTCCAAACTCCAATGGGTCCTTTCTTCAAGGTTGCTACATTGGCCAAAAACTCAAGGAAGATTTTGGGAGCATGAGGATAGGAATATGGATGGATGTGAAATGAGGAGCCCCTACCACCTTTTTATAGGTTTTGGTGGTGGGGAATACCATCGTGGTTTTGTGGAAACCAATGGTATTGACCAACATGGTTTAGGTACTTTTCCCTCTTTTTTCCTTTTTTGAATAAAATTAATATTTTTATTCCCTTTTTAATATTTTTGAGAATTTTGGACCCTTTTTGAGGGTTTTTTTTATGCTTTTTAGGAAAAAATAATCTTTTTGAGTGGGAAAAGGGGTGTACTAAGGTCTTTTGGTGACCTTTTGTTGGCTTCAGAGGCTCAGATGGTGGAAAAGTGGATAAATGGGTCATGTGAATAAGGAAATGAGCTAGTGAGCACTTTTTAGGTGTTAACAGATTGCCCCCTGATGTGTGAGGGCAGGAGCTCATCGTATGGCCGATAGACATCATAGTTCTTTTGTCTTTTTTCTGGGGTTTTGGGGAGAAGAAGAGATCGATTGGAGACTGGATCCGCGGCTCTTGGAAGCTGCAAAAAATAAACAATATTACATGGCCTCAATATGAATGAGGAATAGTCTCTAATAATGGACGAGGCGGGCATACCCATGCTCGTATCAAGACATATATAAACAATTAGTCCCAATAAGGGGGACGTGAGAAAATACATAAAAAATCTGCTCGTACATCATAAGGGTCTAGAGGGGACATCATTTTGGGATGTACTCATGATCATATCATGACTGATCTTAATAATTGATACACTGGAATAACTGATGAACTGCTGAAACTGAAGGTGTCCAACATCTGTAGGGACTCAATGACTGTGATCCATCTCTGGGAAGTATATGTAACTGTATACTCGAGGGAGTATAAAACTGAGGTACATCTGAATACTGTCACCATGCGCAACCCGGAGATCTATAGGAAAAGTGTAACTGGTTGTATCTATAGGTAGACTCTCAAATGTGGAGGAGTCAGATGGTATCCGGGGTCTTCGACTAATAAATGAATGAACCAATGCCCTGTGCGAGTCTCAACGATGCGATCAAGGTGTTGAAGTTGAGCATGTGAGAAACAACCATTTGGAGAAGCACTGAGGACTCTTCTCGAAATGATTTGTAGGCACTCATCATAAATGGTAATGAGTCCAAGACATAGGGACCTCTAGGTCTATCCTCTAGAATAAATTTGGTTGTCGTCGACAGAGGGAGACCAGCAACTAACAAGGCAATGATGTTTCCTTGATAGGAGCACGAGGTGTAGAACTGAAGTGTGGTAGTACTGATGGCAGGACTGACATACTTATGGGGATGGGAAGTAACTGGGGTCATATAGTGGGTAGACTCAAACTTCCTTTGTTCAAAGCATGATGACATCGTTGACCTGGCAGCGTAGGGAACTGGCTTATAGGTGTGGGGATCATAGCTTTTCGGGACTGAAGGGTATGTATTGAATCTGGGGGGAATCAAGCTGATGGGTGCTATCGAGGGGTTCTCAGGGTGACATACTGCAGAATACTCTAAACAAAGGAGACCAAAATGGGGAAGCTGCCATATGAGTAGACGTGATCTGTTGTGGCACCGAGAAGCACCATTGGGTCCTTCTTCGTAGTTTTAACAAGCTCCAAGAAGGTATAAAAGTGTGCTCTGAAATGGTACTGTCCTGCGGATTTTGTGAGCCCAGGACTGTTCATGCTCATTGGTGTTTTCATTTTTAAGGAGTCTGAAAATGATAAGAAGACTCTGCAATGGTTATGATTACTGTCTTGTTGGTTTTACGAGCCCAGGATGGTGATTGCTCGTGGTCGCTTTCATGTTTAGAGAGTCTAAAAGCAGTAAGTGGACTCCATTGGTGTTTCTTTTTCGTAAGTTAGTCTCCAAGGCTCGAAAAAGCATAAAATGATGCAGATGGAGAACTCTTCTAGCCGATGTGACTAGAGTATACCTTTTTCGTAATTCGTCTACAAGGTCCGGAAAAGGGGTAAACTTATACTAGGTAGATGCCCTTTCAGATACGTTTAACGAGAATGAAAGGAAGCAAGGTTGCTCAGTGATCATTTCATTGTTTTAGGAGTCAGAAAAGAGCTTAACAGAAACTCCCTAAGTGCCTTTTTCGTAAAAGGGATTGCTCGGCCCGAAAAAGGGATAAAATTATATTAAACAAAAAGGGATTGATGAGAGCAAGAAAAGGTCTCAAGCATCATCATGGGTGTGGAAAACTGAATCCGGTGACATAAATATTGTCAAAAAGGGGCAATGGCCAATGTGGCATGCGAATCGAGGTGATGGGTGACATTAAAAAATGCCTGAAAAATCTGGAGGTGAGGGCGATAAATGATCTCAAGCGTCATCACAAGCGCGGAAAACTGAATCCGGCGATATAAGGCATGTCAAAAACGGACGATGACCGATGTGGCACGCAAACCGAGGTAACAAGGGGGCATGGGAAAAAATGCCCGAAAAATGGAATTGATGAAAATAGGAAAAGGAAAGAACTATCATGAAGTTCTTCAATGGACGGTGGTGTCCATTCGGTATTATGGGTAAAATCGTTTGAGGTACAACCCGTTGCGTGGGTTGCGGAGGGGGTTTCCTTCTTAATCGGTCAGAATGTATGCCCCCTGTCCGAGGCAAGTGTGTATAATATATGGGCCTTGCCACATGGATACAAACTTTCCTTTCCCAGTTTTATCATGAGCCTGATCATAGGCGAGGACAAGGTCCCCTTCGGAAAAAGTTCTTGGGTGGACATGTTTGTCATAATTCAATTTGGATCGGTTCTTGGCTGCTTCCATGTTTTGAAGGGTTGTGCGCCAATATTCATCGGCCTGCTCCAAGAGTAGTAAGCGTTGCTCAATTGGGGCCGTGTCCGGTAGGAGTTCAATGGCCATATGTAGGGTTGGAATCTGGCACTCAATGGGGAGGACGGATTCGACACCGTGAACTAAGTGGAAAGGGGTAAAATCGGTGGTGGTTTTAGTTGATGTGCGGTATGCCCATAGTGCTGGGAAGAGCATGTGGTGCCAATTTGACTTGTGTTTGTCTACAGTGCGCTGGAGGATGGTTTTCAAAATTTTGTTTATCGCTTCGACTTGGCCATTTCCTTGGGGGTAGTAGCCATAGGAGAAATGGTGTTCAAATTTCAGTAAGGTTGATAGTTCTTTCTAGACGGCGTCTTCGAAGTGAGAGCCGTGGTCTGAGACAAGTTGTTGTGGCACTCCAAAACATGCGATAACATGGTTGAAAAAGAACCGTGCTGCGGTGTCGGCTGTGCAATTGTAAGTTGGCATGGCCTCCGCTCACTTGGTGAAATAATATACTGCCACAATAATATGTTTGTGACCGCTGGCTGACGTGGGATTGCAGTCAAGGAAGTCAATGGCCCATTTGCAGAATGGTCCTGCAGTAACGACTGGATGAAGGGGGGCGGGTGGGGTTCTTGCTTTGGGGGCAAAAAGCTGACAATTTTGGAAATGTTTGACTATGGTGATGCAATCAGTAAATAATGACGGCCAAAAGTAACCTACACGAATCATCTTTTGGGCGGTGGCCATGCTGGAGAAATGGCCTCCGCAGGCACCGCTATGACAATCATTGAGGACTTGTTCTGCCTCACTATGGGATAGGCAACGTCGTAGGATGGTATCAACGCTGCGTCGATAAAGCACATCCCCTAACAAGAGGTATCGGGGGGTGTGGTGATGTATACGATGGCATCTGTCACGATCGATGTGGGGTCGAAATTTCTGCGTGTGGAGGTAAATTAGGATGTCACCGTACCATGGGTCATCGGATGAAATAATGAATATGTGACCGTCAATCAGATCCCTTTGGATAGCGGGTGATGACAAAGAGGATGGGAGGTCAGTGATGAGATGGGCAAGCGTGAGGGCTTTGGTACTCTTGGGAGTTTTGAAAGTGAGGTCATATTCCTGGAGGATAATGACCCATTTAGCAACACGGCCTTGTAGGAGCCTCCGGTTTAGGAGATAGACCATAGGGTTGGAGTCGGAGACGACCATGGTATGACCAAGCAGAATGTAGTGTCGTAATTTTTGGACGAAAAATACTACAGCTAGGGCTAATATTTCCTCGTATGGGTAACGTAGGGGTGGGCCAGACAAGGTCTGGCTGACGTAATAAATGACATGTTCTTGGTGAGAGGCATCTTCTTGGACCAAGACTTCGGACACGGCATGTTCAGATGCCGAGACGTAAAGGATGAAGTCCTGAGAGAAATCCGGAGGGGAGATCAAGGGGGCTTGTGTGAGAGCTTTCTTGAGGGCTTCGAATGCCGTGTCTGCTTGCTCATCCCAAACAAAGGTTATGTGGGTGCGAAGTAGGTGTAAGAATCCGTGAACTTTGGTGACGTAATAAGGCACGAAGCGACGAAGGAAATTGGACCGCCCCTGCAAACTCTGGAGTTGCCGAAGCGTGCGCGAAGAAGGAAGGTCTAAGATGGCTTAGACTTTCAGGGGATCAACAGTAATTCCATCTTGGGAAACAATGAAACCCAACAAACGGCCTACAGGAATGCAAAAGACACACTTGTGTGAGTTCAAGCGGATTTTATATTTGCGACAATGCAGGAAAATTTGTCGGAGGTCGTTAAGGTGGTCTGATCGTTTCCGGGAACGAGCTGTAAGGTCATCAAGATAGACCAGCAAGATATGGACCAAGTCGTGAAAACAATAGGTCATGGCCCGCTAGAAGGTGGCACCAGCATTTTTGAGGCTGAAAGGCATGACACGATAGGAAAAGGTGCCCCATGGGGTAGTAAAGGCAGTCTTATACTAATCCTCCTTACGAATCTGAATTTGGTTGTATCCAGAAAAACCGTCCATGAAAGATAGGACTTCATGTCCCGGGCACGCATCAATGAGTTGGTCAATGAATGGCGTGGGGAAATTGTCTTTGGGACAAGCGCAGTTTAAATCACGGAAGTTAGTGCATACTCTAAGATTGCCTTGTTTTTTGTTGACGGGAATGAGGTTTGAAACCCATGTGGTATAAGCAATAGGATAAATGAATCCTACTTTGCGAAGTTTCTCAACCTCGGCTTTAACAGCAGGGAGCTTGGAAGGATAAATGGGTCGCTGTTTCTGACGAACGGGGGGGACATCAGGCCATGTGTCAATGTGGTGTTCTATAATGGTAGGGTCAAGACCAGGCATTTCGGTATAGGACCAGGAAAAGACATCACGGAATTCTTGAAAAAGCTTTTTATATGCCTGAGTTTTCGCTTGAGTGCAAGATACGCCCAGCGAGATGAGCTCAGGTTTTCCAGGTGTGGTGGAAATATCAATTTGTATAATGGGGGAAATGTTTGACATGTTCCCTTCTTCGAAGGCATCCAGTGCTGGGATAGGGTCCTTGAGCCAATCGACCTTAGTGGGTATCAAATCTTTCGATTCAACCGATAGCTGATTAGATGTGGTGGATGTAGACTCCTCTGGAAGGAAGTATGAGCGATGATGCATATCATCCCACGGGTAGTCGGGTGCAGTGAGTGTTTCCAAAATTTGCTCATCAGTATGGAAGTAGTCAGACCATAAATCAAGGGGTTCTGGTTTGAAAGTGGTAGTCGAAGAGATCATATAGATGGTGTTAATCTCTCCGGATGAGGATGATGCGGGAGGGTAGATCTCCTCGATAGTAGGGGGTGCCGTCTCAAGGTCCAAATTATTCATCTCGTAGAGAGCTGCTCTGTAATCTAGGATGTCAGGACAGTTGTGGGAGTAGTGGCCGTAAATACCGCATATCGCACATGGGTGGTTGGTACGCAGTGATTTGTCACGAGGCATGGGGTTTGGGTCAATTTTGACAACCGGGATGTTGGGGTCGTCGTCAAGCATTTGCATGTGTTCCTGTAATGCAGGTAACTGTGGACACTAATGGGTTGGATGGCCTAACTCATCACACAACGAGCATTTTGGAGGAGCATGAAATACGGGGGGAGGTTTAACTGCCTTGGGTGGGGGGTACCGCAGTGTATGGTTGTGGGCCTCTACCCCAAGTGGTCCTGATGAGTGGAGGGGGATTCGTTGATAACGAAAGAGTAGTGATACCGGGAGGTGGTTGGGTAGAAGTGACAATGGGTTGCACCGGTTCCAGGATGAAATTTGGTGTCGGCGGGGGAACGGGAGGTGAAATATACCACACGGGTAATACTAATGTTAACCCAGGTAGACTAAGGGTAGCCATAACCGGAGCGCTTACTACACCCGAGGGAGGGAATAGAAAGGGGATTGTGTGGATGGGTGTAACACTGATGTGACTAGGGACCAATGGTGGTTTAGCGAACAAGGGTGGTTGATTACCGGGTGTTTGTGTATTCTGTGAAAGAGTACAGAGGTCAGCGACGTGGGTCTCCGATGACTGTGGTGGAATAGATTGGAATGTAGAAGTCATCGGTGCCTCGGAGTAAAGTTCGGGTCCTAATGAGGAAACGAACAAGGTAGTTGCACCACAAACAGGTTGTTCAACCATGGGGAGAACATTTTCAGGTGTGGTGGGGGCCTTGGGGTCGTAATAGGTAAGTTGGTCGACCTTGACCATGCGTCCCTCATGGGGGAACATCATAGTACAGAAAATAGATGAGGAAACTGCCCGCATGGCATACATGTAGCTGTGACCTAGTAAGAGGTTATAATCGAGTTGGGCATTGATGACCTCAATGTCAATGAGCACGGTTTTACCCACCAGTTGGACGGGGACATTAGCTAAGAGACCTTGGGGTTGAGCCGAATGGCCGTTGTAGGCTCGCAACGCAGTGGTGGACTGCTGGAGAGTAGGGGATCCCAACTTCTACCAAACGAATGTAGACATGACGCATGTAGAGGCCCCTTCATCGATAATGCACCGATGGATGACAAGATTCCGAACGGAAATAGAAACTTGGAATGCTAAAGTAGAAGGTAAGCGTGGTTCGGACTGGTCTGAATCGAATGTCATTAGTTGTGAATCATTGGGGTCAATAGCACCGATGGTAGAAAGCAAAGTCTTGCACTGTGAAGTACAGTTCTTCAAGACTTCTAAAGCAGACATGGATGCAGGAGACTGGGCTAAGTCGTCTACGATGTTGTAATTCGACGCAGCCCGAGCATTGGGATTATTGTTGATGCGACGAAGTGGGAAGCGAGGCGCTTTAGAAGCGCCATCGAGTGAAGCCGGAGGTATACGTAACGTCTGATCTGTGGGATGAACGTTAGTGTTCTTGTCGGTGGGAGGGGCTTCAGAGGTGGAGCCATATTGGTTCCGATGGGTTTGTAGGTTGGCATCGGCGGTTGACATCATCAACAAGTGGTGAGTACCTGAATCGAACATGGGTTGATTAGGGGCTGCATAAGTGATCTATTGTGGTGGCACGTTTCCCTGAGGGGGAGCTAACGGCTGAGTGTTCACTACACCTTGGTTTGGAAAGGGGTTTTGCAACACAAAAGGTTGATGCTGAGGTGGTGGAGGGTTGGGTGGCGGCTGAGGAGCCGCTTGCCCTTGACGATGGGCATCGTCGGTCCAGAGTTGCCGAGCTCGCTCCAAATGTGGGCAAGAATGTGTGTAATGACCATAGACCCCGCATATAGAACAAGGGTGGTTTGTTCTGAGGTTATTAGCTTTAGGCTGCTTGGGATTACAATCCGGATTGTGGTTGGGAGGAGCAGCATTGTTATTTTGCGGAGGATTGGGAGGTGGAGGACCTTGCTAATGTTGTTGGTATTACCGCGGTTACGTCCTCTTCCACGGTTCTGTTGAGCACCTTGGTTGCGCTAGTTGTTCTGGTGTTGGGGCTGGTTGTGCTGTGTGTACACTTTCCCTTGAGCAGTGGGAGGATTTTGGTTCGCCGCAGGTGCGGGAGCAGGTTGTGGTGGATAATAAGCCAGTGGGGCTGGAGGTGGACCAATTTCCTACTGGGGTTGTTGGTAACCCTGAGCTATTGGAGGTGTTGGGCTAGCTGTCGCAGCTTGCTGCGGGTAAGACATTGGTTGAGGTGCAGCTGGGGGGGCGTATGCAGGTGGTGCATGACCAAAGCACTGAGGTGGACATGAAGGTCCGTGGGTATGGTGGTGATGTGCCATGGGAGCATATGAACTGGTTGCTCCAGATTGAGATGTAGCCCGCGAAAGGTCGGGACCATGGCTAGGATGTGCAATGGAAAAGGGTTGGGGATGCGAGGCCATACGACCAATGATGCCATCAGCGGCATGGGATGCCCCTGGTGCATCGTGTTGGGATGACTCGCCCCGAGGGGTGTCTGGTATAATGGTATACAGATAACCCAATTGGGCGTAAATGAGATCAAACTATTGGGCTTTGAGGATGGCCTCTTCTTCAGACTGGGGTCGTTCGGATGCCACATCCTTTGCAATGAGAGGGAGGAGGGATTTTAGGAACCAATCTAAGAATATGCGGTCATCTAACTTGATTTTGCAGAGGCTTCGGTGTCGATGCCACTCATGAATGTGGTCAGTGATGTGGGTGGCCATGCTTTGTCTGCAAGACAGTAGGATCTCGACGCCTGCATCATAGTGGACAGGTAACTGAAAGAACTGCAGGAAGGTCGAAGCAAGGGAGGTAAAGGTGGCATGGGTCCCAGGGGCTACTCGATATACCACTTAGCTGCAGAGCCAGTGAAGGTGCACTGTAATAGACGGAGGCGGACAGAGTCATCCACTATGGAATTGGAGGAACACCATAGATGGAAGGACATGATATGGTTCTAGGGGTCCTCACCTGCCTTTCCCTCAAACTTAGGGATGTCGGAGGGGAGTTTGGTGGGCATGTGAGGCCACATAGGATCGTGTCTGATAGGATCATTAGTGAGCCTGGCAAAGTCTGGTAAGTTCAAACTTGCCATGTACGGTAAGCTAGTAGATGTAGTGACTGGGACTGGGACATGACTAGTCATGGTGGTATGATGTAGGGGTCCAGTAGCGCCTAAAGGTATGCTAGGTATTGAAGGTATGTGTCCTCCAATAGTTGTCTAGTAAGGGCCAGCGTTTCCAAGTGCAACGTGGGTTACACCAGGGTTAGGAATAACAATGGTGATTCCTGGAATCTGGTTTGTGGAACTAAGAGGGGGTGTGACCCCTATATTCGGCATACCCATAACAGGTGGTGGCCCTGTGTTGGGGATTCCTATAACAGGAGGTGGCACTGTGTTGGGCATTCCTAAATGAGGAGTGTCCGCCATATTAGGCATACCTAGGGGGGGGGGGGTTTCCATGGATGGCATCGTAGCAAAAGTGTCTGTGGATGTATCACCTATGGTGCTGGTAAAAAGTGGGTCGAATTGTGTCCCAGCCATGAAGTTGGGTGGTAATAAATCGATAGGGTTTTCGGATTCTGCCTCTAAATCAAATGTGAAGTGAGGCGTGTCAGAATTGGATGACTGTCTGTTTGACCGACGATGTGTCGAGTCAAGGGATAAGTCTCGGTGTCGGTGACATGGCGAGCCAAGTAGACTGAACTCTGGGATTTTGCCCTGAAGACGACGAGAGCATCTAAAATTCTCAATGGTGAGAAATAAGTTTTTTGTGGAAAAATCTTATGTGTAAAATGGTAATATATAAAAAAACTCAAAACCCTAATGCAACCAAGGGTGCAAGAAGGGGAGTGAAAATGAAGGCTCTCAAGCCAAAAAATCAACCTCAAAAAGGCACTTATTATAGTAGTTGTGCTATAATAAGTGGAGGGATGCAAAAAATGGTCAGAGTACCAACATGCAAACAGCTTCTAGAAAAAATAGGTGCAACTAGACCAAAGGTGGATTGTATCATGCAAACACCTAACTAAAAGTATTGTGAATCAACAAACTATATTCTCTGCAAGGTGATGAAATCCAAGTCAGACAATATTGAGTGTTGAGTCAACGGCTAGATATCTCCCTACCGGGAGGGACACTGGGTAATCAATCTTAAAGAATGGCTACTAGGATACTCCGATCATGATACGTCGAGAAAAGGTAAATCTGTCGTTTGGTCCTTTTACCGCAATACCCCCATATAGGGATATCCCGAGAACTGCGAATGGTAGCCCTTCGGTTACTGAATGGATTTAGGTATTCCACTCAGGCTTCCGGAACCATCCTCGCGACTTCAACCCTCCTAGGGAAGAGGCCTTCCCATAAACCGGTTGTGACCGTGCCAAAAAATACTAGGAGATTTTGGTTCCCTAATGGACAACTTCTATGTCTCAAATGTAATAACTGAGGGGTGTTATTGGAACACCTATCCCCTCAATACTACCTAGCTACAAAGTTCTTTTAATGTTCCCCAAGTGGGGTTAAAAGTGGGTTGAAATTAGGGTAAGTTTTAAGGCTCAGTTTAAATTATGTGTTTGAGTGGGTGCACGTGTGATATTTTAAACTGAAATTGAAAAAGTAAATGCTAAGTATTCAAAAAACAAAGGATTTTTTGAAAATAGAAAAGCAAATAATATGACTTTTTCAATAAATGGAAATTAAATGCTTTGCAAAGACTATTCAAAAAATGAAGGATCTTTTGACATAGGAAAGCAAATAATATGACTTCTTTGAAATAAATTGATTTCTTTTTCAAAAATTGCTATGGGCAAAAAATCAAAGACGTAAACAGCAAAAATTTTAATTTAGATAAAATGCAAATAAATCCTTCTTTCAATTTCTGAAAATTTTTTAAAAAGACTTTTTCAAATGTGCATTCTAAATAGTAAAATTTTCCTATGGCTGTAAACAATGATGGAATCTTAGTACTGTAAAATGTGCTATGTGGGCAGAAAAAACAGTAAAAAATTATTTTTTAAAACGGATCGGTCGAATGAAAAAATTGGCGTCGCGGGTTTTGACAGAACAGCCGCGATGGACCGCGCGGGTTTCTGTCGCATAGTCGCAATGGGTAGCGCAGGTTTCGGCCGCGAAGCCATGATGGACCGCGCGGGATTTCGTCACGCAGTCGCGATGTGCAGAGCGGAAAATGTCCGTGAAGCCGCGATGTGCAGCGTGCTAATTGGTCGCGAAGCCGTGGTGAACCGCATGGAAAAAGGCCACGCAGTCGCGATGAGCCGCGCGACTGTTGGGAAAAAAGCCACGAGGCGAAAGCCATACGCGGATGCCGAAAAACGAACCCGAAAATTAAGAATTTTGGGCTGTTAATAGCTAAAAAATGAGCCAAGATCTAGAACAGCAATGGATCTATTGTCTAGGGTGGCAGATCTATGAATTAAACTAACTAATACTATCAAAAACTAAGATCTAAAGCAAAAGTGAGATCTAAAGATTCGAAAAACAGCGGATTCGCCAAAAACTGTTGGCTTGGTTTTGCAACCAAGCTTAGTGCTATGGGCACCTGCTAACTAGTAGCAACAGTTTCAATATTAAGCAAAAACAATAAACTAAATCTAAACTAAAACTAAACTAGCATGTGCATTTTTGAATTAAAAAACAAGAACAAGAAACATAAGAAATAATTTTGTATTGAAAATGGGGGCAAGCAAGTGCTTGCAATAAGAATACCTTCGATTGATGAAGATAGTTGAGAAGCTCCAAGGGTGAGCAGCTCCAAACTCCAATGGGTCCTTTCTCCAAGGTTGCTACAATGGCCAAAAACTCAAGGGAGATTTTGGCAGCATGAGGATAGGAATATGGATGGATGTGAAATGAGGAGCCCCTACCACCTTTTTATAGGTTTTGGTGGCAGGGTATACCATTGTGGTTTTGTGGAAACCAATGGTATTGACCAACATGGTTTAGGTACTTTTCCCTCTTTTTTCCTTTTTTGAATAAAATTAATATTTTTATTCCCTTTTTAATATTTTTGGGAATTTTGGACCTTTTTTTAGGGTTTTTTTATGCTTTTTAGGGAAAAATAATCTTTTTGAGTGGGAAAAGGGGTGTACTAAGGTCTTTTGGTGACCTTTTGTTGGCTTCAGAGGCTCAGATGGTGGAAAAGTGGACAAATGGGTTATGTGAATAAGGAAATGAGTTAGTGAGCACTTTTTAGGTGTTAACAATAGGTACTAGGTTTGTACTTTTTGATTTTTGACTCTCTTTTTCTACTTCTAAGTAGGCCTTTTATAAATCTTGCACAGTTTCTACACATGGATAATATTGAAAAGTATCTTTAGACTTTAGAGCTTGACTAATATCTATTGTGCTAGTACAGGAAGGAGGGCTTTGCAACAAATTCAATTTTCAATGTGTTGGTACTTTTTGGAAAGCGAGATGAGGTAGAGCTACTCTGATGATCATAGCTATTGCTTAAGATTATCATGCAAATTATGAATGATTGACATAAATAAATTGAAATTCAGTACGTTTCTTTCACATTTGGTGCCTGTATGTTGACCAAATATGCGATCTCATTAATGCTTACAGCCAATGCTAGTGGCATGTGCATGGAAACTCATTGAGAATATAAGGTGCACGGAATTTTGCAAACTTATCTCTTTCTTAATTCAATGATGGTAAATGGATATATAAGGAAATTGTTCTCTTTTACTCATCAAATGATATTCCTTGTTATTTTGACTTCAATAGAAAGATCAATGGAGCACATTCCATTCATTATTTTGTACATACTAGAACATTATTTTTCATTCTATTGAGAAAAAGAAACATGGTTCTTTGATTGAACCTCTAATGTTTGCCAAGAACATACTCACCTTGAGTCACATGGTATTAAAACATCTAGTAACTTGTGTTGGTATTATTATAGTAAAGCGGGTTCTTCGAGGCCACTAGTGATTTCTATTGGGCTTAAGGATCATTCTATGGTAATTATCCTCATCCTGGAAAATGTTGGTTGAAGTGGCTAAATAGGCATTTATCTGTTGTTTTGATATTGTATAAAAATAATAACCATCTTCTTATCATTTCAAGAAACCTTGAAATCCATTATTGAAGTGGTCATTGAAAACAAAGTTTGGTGAATTGTCTGGACAATTAAGTTATCGAGATGATTCCTCTATCATCAATTACTGCACCTAAACCGTATGAACATCAAATGAAAATTTGGGTTTTCTTGTTACTCTAAGCATCTGACATTGTGCAATATGAGAAGTTGCTCGGCAAAAAGTAGTTCTAGAATTGACCCATACATTTATAAACTGCTAGTGAAATGATGGTAATGAGCATTTGTTTGTTGTAGGCTCCATATTCATATTGCCCTTTTTAAAGTAAATTGAATTATGTTTGTACCGTTACCTTTGATATGTTCATATGGAAGATCCATTTTTGTTTCATGTGAGATCACTTCATATCAATGATATTAGAGATCATGTCTCTTGGAACTAATTCATGTTTAGATAGAGTAGTTGCTTATTGGAGAAAATGAAGCATTGTATGCCATCTCAAAATCCCTTCTTTCTTGTTCATTCAAATAATTGTATATAGAAATCATTCCCTGAAATGATAAGTTCAAATTTAAAACAACCATTAGAAATTCACCAATTTCAAGAGAGCAATAAAGATGAATATTACAGCTTATTACAAATTGAATGTTCAATGTTTCATAATTCAAAACAGCATCCTATGATCATTCCAAAATCTATAAACAATGAACATAGAGCCCTAAAAATTGGTTTTAGAATGACAAAAATAAGAAATAACCTTTGTTGAGATAGTTTTTGATATGATCCCAGTTATTCCTTCTACAGTATTTTTGTAAGAAACTTCTTCATCCATTCCACCATCAGTATATCGTTTGAACAATGCTTCAACTATACCGTGCACAGATCCCAACAAAATCCCTGTGAATCATAAAAATACCAAGTCAATACAAGCATTCCCAACTATAAAGAGAATGGTACAAAATGTCCTCAAAAACATATACTTACCACACTCCCCAAAAATGTCACTCCTGTACTCTTCCTCAAGGGTAGTTGCAAATGTAAATGGTGAACCCACAACAACTGACCATCCCAAAGCAACATCTGTTGCTCTCCCATCAACATCCTAGATAACAACAGAGAAACAAACTCCATAATAAAAATAGTAACAACTTGAGAAGTTCTTTAAAAGCTTAAAAAATAAAGAACTTTTTAAAGCAAAACACGAAAAATATATTTTTAAGGCACAAACACCTAATGAGCAACAAAACTAGAGTTTATTACTGCACCATTAATCTACTTTCCCTAGACATACAATCGCCTCATAGATGGCCCCATGCCCTTTGTACAAACAACTATCACACTAATGTTCTCTAGGAATTCATCCCCACATGATTGAAAATGTCCCAGTAAAAATCCATGAGAGAGACCAAGAATGTTGTTTGGTTTCATGGCAGAAAATATTTTCTTGTAACTATCTGCCTACAAGACCATAAATTAAATTAAAGAGGTTTAGTATAATATTATAGAATTCCATTCAATCAACACCATTCACAATAATTGTAACTGTGGTGCTATCTTTGAGATAAAAATATTCTATACAAAATGTTCCACTAAAACAATAGATACCATGGAGATGACTTGTGCAGCATCAGATATCAAGAGTAATACAATAGATAAGAACCTTACCTTTCACCGGCACGGGAGAGAAAAAATATAGGGTGAGGACCCTCTCGGCCAACCCAAAAGGTTCAGGATCCAACTAAGCAAAGCCATGTCCAGCATAATCAGACTCACAAATCAACCTGACAGGCATTTGAATTGCGATTCCAAGTCCAACTGGAGGAATCTGGTAAAATAGCTTTTTCCAACAAGAGTTCAAACATCAAAACCCAACAAGGCAGTGTTTCCTAACACTAACCCACACCCACTATTCTAGCAGGGAAGTGCTTTGTATTACCATGTGGGTAGCTTATGTAAGGATGGTTAAGAACATGGCATTTGTTATTTCAATTTTTCAGGCTAGAACCATACAAATTACACACAAAAAAAAAATTCAAAGCCCATTTGGAAAATGTAGAAAAATGACCCACCGTCTTCAGAAACTCGGAGGGTAGAAGATGAATTACAAATGACTTCTACAACCGCAGCAGCAGTTTCCTCTAGTAAATTCTCAGGCCCCACTTCCTTCAGACCAAGATGGTTTCTCATTCGTTGAAATGGGCAAATTATAGACACGCTAACCACTGTTATCAGATACTGTCAAGGAAATTCCATACTTGAACAACATAAACTAACAATACACAAATTAGTATAACTCAAAGCTAAAAACAAAAAAATATACTCTCATCCTCGCACTCTTGAATGGTTTTTTTAAGGAACTTATCGCGTGGAAGGTTGTTGTCACTGAAGTAAAATTCAACCTACTTGCAGGCCCAATAAAACACAAATTAAAAATTAATGAAATTGGATCAAATCAACTGAGAATGTGAGGAAAGGATGAATACTACATGATTGAAGATGATAATGTCTACCTAGCGGAGCACTTTGCTTGAAGTATTCTGGTCCAATAAAGGTACTTCCATGGCTCTTGTTGCTTCTCTGCTTCCTGCCTTGAGTTTTTTTGAACCGAAAATCCTTCTCAGAGAGAAAAAACAAAATGGTCTCACTGCTCTGTTCCGTGAGGAAGGCCAATTGCGATGGATATGCAGTCTTATGGGGAGAGCATATAGGGTTTTAGGTTTAGGATCTGAGTGTAAAAGATCCTCTGGATAGTTTTTCATATGCAATCAAGAATGTAAAATATGCAAGATTGAGGACAAGAAACCCTTAGAAATCCTATACAATTGATGCCTAACAATTACCTGACATATGGATTGAAGCAGAGAAGAAAATAAATTTACTACAGATGCAATGCGATTGAAATACTGGTCTGGACCTAGAGCTGCTCCTGCTGCATCAATTACTAAATCAACCAGATTAACTATTGCACTTGGTGGTGGACTAAGAAACCCTAACACAGTAATCCAGTGGTATTGTTGGGTTTCTTTATAACTTAAACTGATCACATCTAATCAGTGGCAGGGTCGGATTCCTTCATCTACTTTAAGTCAATCCTAAATGGGGATTTTATTACATAGCTCTTCCATCGATCAAAGGACCAATCGATTGAGTCAACACAGAGATTGTGAGTTGGTGAACACGGAGATTGATCAATTTACACCTACTGAATGCAACGAAGGCCACCATCAAAAACCATCGACCGTAACCTACAAGGAGACTCATCATCGATTTTTCTTGCAATTTAACTTTGGGCCCATCAAAAACCCTAAAAGTAGGAAAATCTAAAATAATTGTAAATGAATAGAGGGGATTTCCATTCCTTTGCAACTCCTCATCTATCGTTGGAGATGTAGGTAGCCAGTGAAGATCCATTGGACACTGCAGTTGAGGAAGAGCTATTCAACTCAACAAAATAGTTCAAAAACCCCCAAAAATATTAAATGGAAACCTGTCAAAGAAAAAAGGGTATTTTCTAAATCACCAAATAAATAAATTTCGCTCCCAAATGCTGAGGTCTCGTAATGAACACATTTCTATCAAAAGAAGAGCGGGCATATTCTAAATCACCAAAAACTAGTGCCAAAAATTAGTTAAAGGTCTGACCACGAGGTTAGGAGGTAAGGATACTTTGGGCTGGAAGTGTTTGCTTTGTTTAGTGTTTTATGTATTGTTTGTTTTTTAAATATTATATAGAATAATATATTTATTTTTAATATATATAATATATATATAATACATAATAGTTAGTGTTATTTTTATTTATTTATTTATTTATATGATATAATATATATAATATTTATTTGTTGTTTATTTATATAATATAAAATTAAAAATTTAATAATAAAAATAAAATTTAAATTTGAAAAAAAAAAGAGATAAAAATAACATTGTCATTGCACAAGTTAAGACCTTAGAGTTAAGTTAAGACATTAGAGTTTTATTTTACACCATTAACAATTTATTTATTCAATGTCAACCTGAGGAAATATTAGAATCATGGTAACTCTTTTTTAATTAATTTTAAAAAGGGGAGGAATGTTTTTCTTTTCAAAATGGAGGATATTGGTGATTTTTTGCAGGGGAGAGACCCGAGGGAACTTTAGAACTTTTCAAACTTAGGGGTGAAGAGAACCATGATGAATGGATACATATGGAGAATTACTTGAGGTTGTGAAATTGACAATATTTAGATAACAAGACGCAAAATACATGAACTTACCAAAACTTTAACAAATTGTCGAGAGGGTAAAATGACGATGGTTTTGTTCAAAAAAAATATGAACATGGCCAAAATGATGAGCCAAACACAATGGAACCAACTTTATGACATGGAAATGCCGAGAGGGAAAGACAACAAATATCCAAGACTCGACTCAACCACACTATGATGATGCACATGATGCAACTGGGCCGATATGTCGAAGGGATAATACGAAAGAAAAAATGGTGAAATAACATATGGACATGATAAACACATCAAACTGGATGTGGCAGTATAGATCAAACAATCTTGCAAAAAAATTTAGCAGGTTCGCCTACGACGTCATGTTTCGACACTAGCTTGTGTATCTGTATCCATCTACAATGTTACAATTTACTAAATTTTAACACTGCAGATGGATTCAGAGACCTCCTTTAGGGGATATTTGAATCCATATGAGTGTTAAAATTTAGTAAATTATACAAATTCATTGTCAAAATTGTAATTAATTTCCATTGTCGGAGTGACAAAACTAACAATGACCAAATAAATGACCAATTGTTATGTCGTCATTTTTAGTTTAGTTCTTATTGCGTGACCAAATTGGTCGTTTATCTTGGTTATTTTTAGTTTAGTTCTTATCCCATGACCAAATTGGTCATTTATCTTGGCCATTTTTAGTTAGCTCACCTAAAAGTTTTCAATTTTGGTCATTTATCCCTTGAAAAAACTGTGGTGACCAAATTATTTGGTCACCTGGTCACTTATCTCTCATTTTGTACTAGTGTTGGGAACGAGGGAGTGTTAGTGATTAATTTCTCCCACCATGTGTATGTATTCTTAGACAAGTTTAATTTTGCATTAAACATTCACGCACTAAATTAATTATGCCATATGATGTATTGAATGTTAATCTCCTCGTGGTGCATCTTCTTGCTGCACTGATTTTTTCGACACCCTGGAGCCACCACAGGCAGTGGATGCCCCAAGATTCTGAGCCAAATGCATAATTATTCTGATGGATCTCTCATGCTCTTCATTTAGGAGTAGGGTTAGAAATTCAAATGGTTGACACCCGTCAAAATTTCAAGTTTCACCCAATCTTGAAACGTTTTCGACATTATAATCCCATTTGTGATGGTCTGTCTAAAGTGTTAGTCGTATTTGACAGCTAAATTGGCTCATGAAGGGAAATTCATCCATCAAATTCCATCACTGTTTGAAGAACATTTAGATAATTCCCTCTCTCCCTCTCTCTGCTCCCTTTTGGAGACCAATTTACTACTTTTGAGCCTGCTAAGATTAAGAACATTGAGAGAATGTTATGGAGAATGAGTTGTCAACTGGAGCTATTGAAGGAATCCATTGTCCATATCAACAACCACATGGATGAATGGGAAAATAAGCATGATCGGATTGAATCCAAAGTAAGGGAATAGAGGAAACAAATAGAACAAATTCACCTTTCCAATGATTCAAAGATGCATTTCAATATGGTAGTAGTCTTGTCCCTAGGAATCCAGTCTCATGTTGGATTCTGTATGGATTGAACATAAATAGAAGAGGAGTATGTCTAGAAGACTGCTATCAGGAAATCTAAAGGTTCAGGTTCTCAAACCGAGCCTTAGGATCATGATGATGTCCATGTATTTTCATAAATATGTCTTGTTCAAATGTTTAAAAAAAAAATACTAGCATAGTTTAATAGGCAATATAGTTGGAGGAAGTTTCTAGATATTTTGTATGCAATATGGTCCTACAAGATGGGAGGATTTTTGGAAGATTCCGTCGAGCTTAGGGCAGAAATTTTGATATTGACACCATTGTAAATATTGGGTTTTCAAGTATTTCCCCAGCCCTTTAATACAAATCACCATTACATGTTTAAAAAAAACTCACTTTTGGCTATATTCCAACATAATATTATAATTATCATTATCCCAATTTCCATTCATCCATAAGGACCTTACACTTTTAATCAAAACCAGTCCTATGCATGCTCCAAACTTTTGATTGAGCGTTGACAAATATCATTGATAATTTTGTTCATTTGAGAAATCACTCACTCAACACAATTCAACTTAGAGATAATAAATCAAATTTGTTTGTTATTGAAATAATTGTAACTCTTGGGTTGTTATTACCCTATCCATTTAATACAAATCACTATTTAACATGCTTCTAAATATAATCTCACTTTTTTCTATTAATATTCCAACGTATAATTTTCATCTTCTGAATTTCCATTCAGGACAAGAACGATAGTCTTTCAATCAAAATGAGATCTCTGCAGGATCCAAACTTTTGCCTAAGGATTGAGAAATATCATTGATTTGTTCGTTGGATGAATTGCTCATTGAACACCATTCATATTAGAGATTATAAAACAAAAATGGTTTTGTATACTATGCATATGCTTACATAATTACCAAAAATAAGTATCAATATATTAAATAAAATATTCTATTACATAACAAGAACGTTAACCATGAAATCATTTTCCAAGTCTTGAAAATGAATAACCAACAATAGATTCTATAAGCATTTTCAAGTATCTCTTCATTCCTATTTTTTGTGGATGGCTTAGAAAATAAAAAAGATTGGATCGTCTAAGACCTCTCTTTCCAAAGAATCGTCATATTCGCAACTCGGAGGGATTTTAAAACAATTTTCCTCTCTATTATGCCCACTATGATACCTAGCTTCATCTATAAACAAAATGTTCGAATTATCATATATTTCTTCATAAATATCAAACACTTTAGATATGTTCTTATGGTAGGTAGGTAACATATTTCCATCCCGACTTCTTTTGCAATTGTTCATTTCACATTGAGGTTGACCCTGAACAAATACAAAGTTGACATCCTTCATCCATTCAAACTTCTGAAGAAAAATATTAATTTTTTTTTCTCCAAATAAGTAAACCATAGAGCAATGTCAAAACCTTCCTTTGTCACTTTTAATAATTGAGTCCTAAACAAGCATTGATAGTAATTGTAAGGAGCATATTTGAAATCAGTCTTTAAGTGTTGTGGTTTTGTGCTGACAAATCGTGGTACTCCGAAAAGTAATCCTTGTATTCCCAATATCAAGAGTTTCTTTTGAACTGAAATCAATAATAACAATTTATTTTTAATGTATTATAGGAAGCAATTTATTTTTAACATATTACAGGAATCATGTAAAAATCAAACATGAAAACAAATTTATCATCAATTGGTATAGTGGATTTAAGACACTATTTCTTCTGGTAAAAAAATTATCCGATAGATTTCAAAATATATACAAAATTAACATCATTATTGTCTTTTAGACCCACAATTGAAATAATCTACCAAAATTCCATTAGCGAATTGTCCTTTGAACCAATGGCTGCAGCTGCAATATAATTATCTCTCAGCTCCCCAACAACATTTTTTTAAACAAGTATTTTATTTTTTGCATTAAATATTATATTATACTGTCTTTAGACCACCTCAATGTTGGAATATTTAAACCCATCCATGCCATTTAATACCTTAGGATATCATTATTGATCATTTTTTATTAATTCCTAGGTGTTAGACTATGTAGTTGGCTAAATTATACATTGTGTGGACCACAAGTCTTCATTTTGTGGACCACAAGCATCCTAGACTCACCTGGGCGCATTTCTGAAGATTCTGAATAAGATTTCCTAGGATTCTGGCTCATCTTATCCAATCCTGGAATAGAAAGGTGCCTTACTACTTTTTACTGATTTTTACCACTTTTTGGTGAAAGGTGAAAGCTAGTTGACTAGTATTAACTGTTTTTTGGCCAACTCATTCTCCATGATGTTTATTCCTTCCAAATTATGGATTTATCATTATTTTCCATCACACATCACCATCTGATCACTAATTCATAAATTTGTGAGCCTTTGAGGTGACTTGGAAAGCACACTTTCCACCTAGGGGGGTTTTGCATATTTTTAGTAAGCCTGCTTTTGTGAGGATTCAAATGGAAACCTTTTTACTTTGAATATATGATGTAATATTATATATTTGTAACCTATTATTTTCCCAAGGTTGGCTGATGTATTATTATTCATGATAGTAACTATGTTTGCATCATACTTGATTGCTTTTTAGTGTTCTTGACTAGTTGTGTGAGATAACTTGTGGGAGTATGAAATTTTTTGATAAGATATTGGTGTGAACTAAATTTAACATGGTATAAAATACATCAAGCTATTCTTTTCTACTTTATTGTCTTGCAGGATCCAACCAGTCTCAAGAAGGGCACATTCAGTCACCTAGAGGGCACATTTAATCACCTAGAGGGCGCAACTAAGCATCTTGTGGCACACCCAAACCACTTCAAAATATATTTCATATCTACCATGGATTAGTCACATCAGATAATCCTCACTCCATTCAATTATTTTGACTGGAAAGTGCAGATGGAGATCATGTTGAGGAGCAAAGGCCTCTACAGGGCGATTATGGCAACTAAAACTGAGCCTACCTCAGCAATTGAGAAATCGAAGTGGCACAAAGAAGAGATGATGCCTATGGTCTCATGTGTCTCACCACATCTAGGGATCTTTTATTCCAACTGGATGGTATTACCACTCCAAATGAATTCTGGGTGAAGCTCCAAGACTTGTTTGGCAAGACAAATTAATTAAGAGGCCACCAACTGGATAATGAACTTGTTTCATTGAGTCCACATAATTTCGAGAACCTCCAAGAATTTTTATCAAAGTTCAAGTCACTTGTTCTAAAATTTAATCAATGTGGAATTGATAAAAAAATATGAGCAATTAATCTTGGCCATCATCTCCAAGCTTAGCACAGATTACTCAGTCTTTGTTTCGACCTTCCATGCCACAAGGAAGGAAGTTCAAAACTTGAAGAGTCCTACTGTCTTAGAATTCATGGAATATTTTACACAAGAACAAGACAAGTTGGTATTGATGGGAGCAATAAAAAATCCATCAAAATATCATTGCTTGGCTGCTGGAGATTCAAGGAATTCGAAAGGAAAGAAGAAGGGAAATTTCAAGAAACCCACTGATCAAAAGAAGGACATACAGAAAGTCCATGAAGACTCCTCCAACTTCAAGAGGAATCCAAATAAGAAGCAAGAGAAGGAAAAGTGCAACTATTGCAATAGGGGCTTTCATCCTAAGAGATCCTACATGAATAACACCATTGATCAACTGAATCAACTTCCGAAGAAAGCAAATATTCCTCTTTGTGAGAGCATAAGAAGGAAGGATGGAGAACAAAATTCTGAAGATAAGGAGCGAGTGCATGATCTAATTGAAAGCACATCAAGGCTTACCTCCTGCATTATTGATTCTGGAGATTAAAGGCACATTGTATCTACAAGAGATATGTTCTCCTCTCTTGATTATTCTAGTGGTCCAACCATTGTGTTGGGTGATGATTTTGAAACTTCAAGCAAAGGTAAAGGCAGCATTGGTCTAGATTTTCGCTCATTCACTAATGTGATATATGTTCCAGGACTTGCTGCAAACCTCTTGTCAGTATACCAAATGAATAACACTGCATCTCCTAAAAAGGTGATCTTCACACCTAATGATGTTGAAATCTATGAAATTTCAAGAGGACGAATTGTTGCCTTAGGTTCTGCTGACCATAGATAAAAAAAATCTATATATTCTCTCATTTTGTGCCATTCCCCTCAACTTCTTCTCTACTTACGCATGCCAATGAGTCAAGTAAATTATGGCATGAAATATTTGGTCACCTAAACTACAAATATCTTTCCCAGCTCCATGAGAAATAAATGGTCATAGGGCTTCCCAATATCAAGTTTTCTAAATGTGTATGTCAAAGCTACATCCTAGGAAAGCACCCTGAGCATAAGTTTGAAACAGCCAAAACTGAGCGAACCTCAGCACCCCTAGATCTTATTCACAATGACATATCAAGTCCATTCCCCCATGAGTCTTTGAACCATGCCAAATACATCATAACCTTCATAGATGAATTTTCCAGATATTGTTGGATCTATTTCCTCAAGTTAAAGTCTGAAGTGTTCAATTTGTTCAAGCTTTTCAAAGTCTTAGTCGAGAACCAGTCTGGTAGACATATCAAGATCCTTACATCTCATAATGGTGGGGAATATATTAAATTTTATTTTCAGCAATTTTGTTCCTCTTGAAGCATACAGATGCAACACATTGTTCCCTACACACCTCAGCAGGATGGTGTTGATGAGAGGAAGAACAGATCTCTGAAGGAGATGGCCACATGCATGATTGAGGCCAAGTCTTTATCTCCAAGTCTTTTGGATGAGGAAATAAATTGTGCATCTTACATACATAACAAAGTGCCTCACAAATAATTAAAAGGAATCACTCCTTTTGAAGCTTGGACTGGGCACAAACCTGATGTTTCTCATTTCAAGGTTTTTGGCTCCAAGGCTTGGGATAGAATACCACTTGAGAAGAGGAGGGCCATGCAGCCACAAATCCAACCATGTATTTTTGTTGGCTATTCAGAAGACTCCAAGGGCTACAAGTTTCTAATCATGCCCTCTCAAAAATCCTTCATTGAGAGGAGTGTTTAATTCGAAGAAGAGCCCTCACAGAGTGTTGAAATTGGAGAACCCTCCACACCACCACCTAAAGATGTAAGTGAAGTTCCTTTTGAATTTTTTGATTATGATATTTCTAATGATGAATACCATTTTATTATAGATCCTAATTCACCAAAAATTCCAAAGTGGGATGCTAATACTCTTCAAGCAGCTGGTGAACTAGTGGGAAATCCTCAAGATACTAGGAGGACTAGATCACAATTTGAGAATGCTCTCAATGTGAATGATATTTTTTGATGGTGGATTTTGATCCTCAGACATATGAGGAAGCCTCACATGACCCAAGATGGCAGGATTCCATGGATGAGGTGTTTCATTCACTGCAAAAGAATGAGACATGGGAGCTATTCAAGCTCACCCCGGGAAAAAAATTGGTAAGGTGTAGTGGATCTTCAAAACTAATTTGCAGCTTATGGTGCAACAGTGAAAATAAGGATAGGATGGTGGAAAATGGATTCTCCCAATTCCATGTCCATGACTACAAAGAGACTTTTTCACCAGTTGCACAGAAGGATTCGATAAGACTAGTTCTGAAAATTTTTGCATCCAAGCACTAGGAAGTGCATCACATGGATGTCAAGAGTGCATTCCTCCATGGGGATATTGAGGAGGATATTTATATGCAGCAGCCAAAAGGATATACATCTGATCCTAACTATGTATGCAGGTTGAAGAAGTCCTTATATGGGCTTAAGCAAGCCCCCAGGGCTTGGTATGCCAAAAAGGACAACTTTCTCTTGTTACAATCTTTTGCTAGATGCAAATATGATCTACATTAGAGGAAATTTGGGTAAAAAATGGGCCTCCTAAGGAAAATAATAATAAAATAATAAAATAATAGTAGAGAGAGAGTAAAAAAACTACTTTTTTGGATCATATTTTCAACTTATCTCCTTGTAGGTTTACTCAAATTTCAAGCGGGAGGACTCATTGGATGCATAATTAAATTATCCATCCAAAGAGTACCCATGTCACATACTTTTAACAACATCCACACCATGAAAAATTGAAAATACATTAAAAAACTTGTTTCTAGTGAGAGAAAACACGTTTTTTAATGTATTTTTTATTTTTCATGGTATGGATGTTGTTAAAAGTATGCAACATGGGTACGCATTGGATGCATAATTTAATTATGCATCCAACGAGTCCTCCTACTTGAAATTTGAGTAAACCTACAAGGAGATAAGTTGAAAATACGATCCAAACAAGTAGTTTTTATTTTTTCCCTCCAATTTTTTTAGGTGCTCCCTTTTTGAATTTTAAAACATTTTGATTGGATAATACATGATGACATGGAATTTGTATTATTTTTGAAAGGCCCATTTTAAATTGAAATTTCCTCTAATGAATGTTTACATGAAGCTGATTGATGGATCAATTTTGATTATTGTGCTATATTTTGATGACCTACTAATCACAGGTAGCTTTACTGATCAAATAACTTCATTAAAGACTGCTTTGCATCAAGCTTTTTCCATGACTGACTTGGGAATTCTCAAGCAATTTTTGGGGCTTGAGATTTCTCAAATTGAGAATGGAACTAAGCTATCTCAGTCCAGATATGCATCTGGCCTGCTAAAGAAGTTCAATATGGCTGATTGCAAGCTTTCAAATACTCCATTCCTTTCAGGGTTCAAACTTGAAGAAGTAGATTCTACACCATTGGTGGACAAAACCTTGTATAGGAAGCTAGTTGGCAGATTGTTGTACTTGACTCATACTCGAACTGATCTTGCATATGCAATGAGTGTGGCCTCAAGATACATGGATCAGCCACATGAGCTTCATTGGAGGGCTGCAAAAAGAATCTTGCATTATGTGCAAGATACCAAGTATGATGGGATTCACTATGTTGCAGATTCTAGTCTAGATCTTCTTGGCTTTACTGACTCAGATTAGGTTGGTGATAGACTTGACAAAAAATCCACTTTTGGATTTGTTTTCATGCTTGGAGGAGGTCCTGTTTGCTGGTCCAGTAAGAAATAGAGTGCAATTTCACTATCTTCAGCAGAGGCCGAGTACATAGGGGAAATGAATGATGCTACTCAGTGTGTTTGGTTGCAAGGTATTCTTTCAGAGTTTGAGATTTCCTTTAACACTCCCACAACCATCTTTTGTGACAAACAAAGTGCTATAAGGGTCTCAAGTGATCCAGTACAGAGACATAGGACCAAGCATATAGATATCAATATTCACCACATCGGGATTTTAGTGCATTATCACATCCTTGATCTGCAGTATTTCCCAACAGGTGAGCAAACTGTAGACATCTTCACCAAATATTTTACTGAGAATACTTTTAGCTATCTCATATCATTGCTTGGGATGGTTGAACATGTGGTGGAGTGAAGGATTGATCAGCAATCTTTCAATTTTTATTATGTCAATTTTTTAGGGAAGGTTTTTCCCATGAGGTTTTCATTCTTTCCTTGTTTTATGGACAAGGCAGTATGTTAGAGGGTGACCATGCCTAGTTGCTGGGCCCTATTTTATTTCTTATTTTTAACACATAGAGTTAGGCTTATGGGGGGGGTGTTGGAATATTTAAATCCATCCATGTCATTTAATACCTTAGGATAACATTATTGATCATTTTTTATTAATTCCTAGGTGTTAGACTATGTAGTTGGCTAAATTATACATTGTGTGGACCACAAGTCTTCATTGTGTGGACCACAAGAATCCTAGACTCACTTGGGCACATTTATGAAGATTCTGGATAATATTTCCAAGGATTTCGGCTGATCTTATCCAATCCTGGAATAGAAAGGCGCCTTACTGCTTTTTACTGATTTTTACCACTTTTTGGTGAAAAGTGAAAGCTAGTTGACTAGTCTTAACTATTGTTTGGCCAACTCATCCTCCATGACATTTATTCCTTCCAAATTATGTATTTAGCATTATTTTCCATCATACATCACCATCTGATCACTAATTCATAAATTCATGAGCCTTAGAGGTGACTTGGAAAGCACACTTTCCACCTAGGGGGGTTTTGCATATTTTTAGTAAGCCTGCTTTTGTGAGGATTCGAATGGAAACCTTTTTACTTCGAATCTATTATGTAATCTTATATATTTGTAGCCTATTATTTTCCCAAGGTTGGTTGATGTATTATTATTCATGAGAGTACTTCTGTTTTCATCATACTTGACTATTTTTCAGTGTTCTTGACTAGTTGTGTGAGATAACTTGTGAGAGTATGAAATTTCTTGATTAGATATTGGTGTGAACTAAATTTCACACTCAAGTTGCATGGTTAACTCACCCATGGAATCCTTCTTGAAATATTCATTACCAAAACAAAACAACCCACTCAATGGAAGTGGAATTTTTTTGAATATTTGCTTATCCATTTGTGGTACTTCTTTCTTCTCCTTGCCATCCCAAAATGCAACCTCAAATACACTTGTGACCGATAACACAAATTTAGATAGTTTGGGCCAAAGTATATAGTGATTTTTCTTCAATTTCGGATTTGATTTGGACTTTTCTAAGTCATTGTACAAGAAATCTTCCAAGTCTAAAATCAATAAAAAAAATTCTTTGGACCACTACAAGAAAAAGGAATCTCGATGTATATGAATATCATATACTACATATTACAAAAATATCATATACTAAATATCGAAAAATGATGTGTTCTAATATAAATACCTGGAGAAATTGTGCATTGAAAATTTGTTCCAATGTCTCGCGTCATTATAATAAAGAAAATAATAAAAAATGTCATGAAAATTTGAAGATTTGGGAGTCATAAGAGAATATAATTATGGAATAAAGTGTAAGGAGGTTTCTTAAGGAACTAATATTGTTATTTTGTCATGTTTAATACTTTTAATGGGCGAATTTAGTGATTAATTTGCATTATATTTATTTTGAAATGGTGTTGTAAGGGAATATAAGTTTAAAGTCTTTTGTAAAGGGGTTCATTCTTTCAGGTAATTTGTAATTAGGGTTTTAATATGTAAGAAGTTATATGGTGTTTTTTTTGGAATTTATAAGAAGATACTTCATAAAAATATACGTTCTTGGATTTTGTCTTAGAGCCACTCAAAATTTAATAAGGGAGTTTGAGGAACATGTGTGTGTTATGGTGTTTTTGCTTCCTTATAATTGTACTAGAAAATTTTTTCCTTATATTTCCCTTTTTCACAAACAAGTGCACTTACATAAGAAAGCATAAAGAATTTTGAGAAAAAGAAGACAAACAAAGGAACATAACAGTTTGTATTTGGAGACACCAAAACAAACATTATGCTCTTACAGACACAAGCACATGGACACATTCATTTGCAATTGAAGACAATATGGTCACAACTTTGAAGCATTGTGCACATTTATTTTGTAAATGTTTTGGACGACCTTGCATCAATTCTATGATTGCAAATCTAGTAGTTTGAGTCTCTCATTGTATTTTTAGAAGTCTTACTTCAGAGAGGAGTTGCAAGAAGCCTTGAATTTATCTTTGGCTTCATTTTTTACATTGATCTAGCCTGAAATTGAAGAGGGGGATAAAAGGTGTCTAGTGTTCTGATTACTTGCAACACTTGGAGCCTTTTGTGACACATCATTTTGGGAACTTGAAGTGCATTTTTGGACCAACATAGAAACGAATATAAAAAACTTATTTAGTCGTCTATACACTTTAATCAACATTGTATGATGATCAACTATTCAAATAAGTAAAAAATCACTCAATAACATGACCACTTGTCTATAATTTTTGCATAAAAATATTAATATTCTCAAAACTTATAATAAGATGATAAATAATGAATTGAAACTTGTATGACAACAACATTCTAAAACCATACTTCTTAAACATATCTACTATTTGGATTTATTGTTGTTGAAAGTGAACAAGAGGATATCAAGCACCATACAACCATGAGTTAGTTAGATGAAATTAATGAAGGCATCAAGGAGACATGTAATGAACTTAATGAAGAAACTAAGGTGACAGAAAATACGTGGGATCAATATAAGTTTGGTAATCAAGACAAAATCCTTGGGAAGAGTTGCACTTCAAGAGAGACAATTTTTTTATAGGATATGACAGGACAACAATTGACTTCTTCCACATTCATGACTACTTCAAACCTATGAAGTTTGTGAGTGCTAGATTTCTTGTTGATGATTTACAAAGGCATACTATTGATAGTAAGTTGGAAAAAGTACTTGAACTTGAGGATCGTGATGAGGAACATAAAGATACGGATGATGATGTTGTAGTTATTGATGATGATGGTGATGCACTTGATCATATTAAGTTGGATAGTCTACTTGAAGAATGACAACATTGTCACCAAGTTGGCCATCATGAATTATAGTGTTTTGATCATCGGCCATGAAGTATTTGTGGGAAGACAAGCCATGTTTTAGAAATTGGTGTCAAAAGTGAACAAATATTAAGAGAAAACAGATAAATTTGGAATTCTTAAGTACTTGGGATTGGACATTGGGAGCCAAGATTTTGGAGTAGTCTTATTGGAAGATTCATACACAGGTTTAGGCAAGCATGATCAAAGATATCTTTACCGCAAATGGACATGAATATTTCAATTCAAATTTTGATGATATTGGACATAACCTATATCAATAAAGACTAGTTGACCCTCATAAAAATATAAAGCCATTTTTCTAATTTAAAAATATTTATGAAATATTTTATTATTAATATAGTTTTATGTGCATTTAATATGTTAAGCTATCCATAGCGTGTGAATCTTGAACTAGAGTAATATAAAATATAACACAGGAGAATTACACAAGCTACTAATAAAAGCTCGACAATATGATCTCAAACATTGACGTACATACACATTGCAAAAGTTAAAATCTCTCCTAAATACATGTAGTGATGTCCTTTCAGGTAAAGAACATGCTTATAGAGCATAAGAATGTGTATTGCTCTTTAGATAACCGCCCTTATCTCCCCGACATATAAATACATGTAGCTTTTGAGGAAACTGATAACTAAAACGTTGAAATACTTGTAATACTCTTACAATTAAAAAAGATTTGTTGTGAGCTCAGAATTGTGGGTGCTTTACTAACCTTTGCTTTAAGAGCGTTCATGTATACTATTTGAACTAGATATTTTTTCCAAGGACTATTTGAACTAGATTATTCACTCATTCATGCGGCCCACGCAATAATTTTACATTTTTGGGTTGGTGAGTGGACTTTATTTGAGCTGGTCGGTTAAAGTACTTTATTAGTGGTGGGCTCTCAACAAATTGGATAGTGGGGGATCATGCCTAGAGAGAGTCAAATATTATATTATGTCGTTTTATATAAATGTTATATTCGCACACATATAATATTACATCTCTATCCAATGCTAAAGCTTGCACACTTTAACTATATGCCAAAATTTTCCAAGAACCATGCTAAATGCAATGCTTGTAGACGATAACTCTTAATTGTGGTTACATCAAACTATGGTAGTAAGATATTTTTTATTAACATATATTTATTTTAATTAAGATTAAGAGGGAAAGATAAATAAGTTATAAAAGTTATGATATAGATTGGTTAGTGATTAAAAGATTATAAATTAATATGTATTTATAACGATTTTTTTTTTATTATAATTTTTTTAAATAAGTATTTATGGGATTTGAATTTGTGACTTTTTATTTAAATTTTTCATCTCAATTATTTATTGCAAATTGCTTTATTTTTTATGAGCATCATCATTATTATTATTAAGATTTATTTATTTTATTATTTTTTATATTAATTTTATTTTATATTTTATTTTATTAAATAGTTTATATTACACTTGTCATCAATATTGAGTTGCAAAATGTATATTACCTTTTAAAATATAATAAAATTAAAATTAAATTATTATCCTCATGCGAAATATAATAAATATTCAAAATTCTAAATAATTTAGAAAATGACAAGATAAATATCTTATATACCCAATTCCATATAACCAATAAATCAAAATATGAATACGTTGTCTATGTAGTTTTTTGAAAAGGCATATTTTTTATAAGTAAAAAAAACTCCAATTACTAATAGAAAGGTTACAATCACATTTATAATTTCTTTAAGTTTGATTTTTAATTGTTAATTATATTTCTAAGTTTGATTATGAGATTACAAAGTGCTTGTTATCAAGGCCATATTTTGACATAATGGAACAAAAGATAACATATGAATTTTCTCATTAAGTGTTGATGATAATTTCCATCCACTTGAACAATTATCAAAGAATTTTACAAAATAAAGGTCCATCAAAAAGTTTCAACTAACAAGGTGGAAAGATTATAACAAGGTGGAAAGATTATTGAAAAAGAGAATATAAAGTAATTCCTCCATTTTTCAAAAAATGGTTTTGTCTCCTTTTTCATAAGTAACAAGTCAAAATAAACCAACTAAAATCAAAATAAACTAACTAAACCCTAAACAAGTGCATCATTCTACGCACAATATTGTTGAATCCTTATAATATAGAGAGTAGAAATAATATATAGTTATATGCATTATTAGAAAATATATTGAATGTTATCATCTTAATTATAAAAGGAAATTAAAAAGTGGGTACCATCCAAATTCAACTCATAATTTTTCCAATAAGGATAAGCGAGTTTTTTGAATGATGGTATATGTATCCATTCACATGATAAATGGTACTAATGAATAGGATAATTTATAATAAAGAGTGAACAATAATATATTATAAAATTGAAAATGATAGATATCTTGAATTAATAATTTTATTTATTTAATAAAATTATATTTAGAAAGAATTTTAACGATATAATATATGTTTAGTATATTAATGCATAGAAATTTAATTTTTCAATAAAATAGGAGGTCAATTGAGTGTAGATTCGATGGTTGAGAGAAATGTTGTTATACTTCTCACCTGGGTTCAAATTTCACTATATGACTTGTTATATAACCGAGGATTCCTTGATTTTTTGTGAATACCATGAATCCTTATTTTCCGAGTGAAAAAAATAAGATAACAATTTTTTTTTAAGAACCCATAAAAAATAAATGGAAAGCACAACTTGGGAATGAACAATATATTCGCACAAAGATACGAAGAACTTTAGGTAGGAGATTGTAGGTTTTAGTCCTTGAACTATTTAGCTCTTAATCCAAACCCCAGGAGGAAACACGAATAACGAGTCAACCACAAAGGTTGGCCACCCCTATGGATGAGAGAGATACCATCAATGTAAATAGAAAGATAAATTAAAAATGAGATGGAAAAGAAAATATGATATGTAATGGAAAAAATGTAAAGAGTTTTGGAACCCTTTCTCCAACATTTGACCTTATTTATACAATACATACTCCATTGATGATCAATGTTCTTTCAAACAAAAATGCCACATGGGAAACATAACTATAAACTTACATACAATGCCACATGGGAAACACAACTATCAACTTACATAAAAAGTAATTGATGATCTATATTCTTTTCATATGATAAATATATACAACATCATGAGATCAAATCTTCAATATTTATTGAAGATTTGCTTCAATACCATTATATGTTCCTCTTACAAGTTTAACATCATCCAGTCATCCAAATATACCTCTAATAATTTATGCATCAACTCTTTGAATGCTACAACCACAATTCTCAACGACACTTCAGGTGCATTCTTTAATCCAAAGGGCATCACTATGTAAGCAAATGAACCCCATTTTGTATGGTAGGTACATTCTTCGTCATTAAACAAATGGAACACTTATTTATTGATGAGCATGTTTTTTTCCAGGGGAAAAAAATCATATTTATATTCCATAATGAAATTTAAATACATTCTTCAAGATTCTAAAAAAAACCACAGTCGTATCTAGGTTGTAAGAAGTTCAAAGAGAAGCTTAATCAACAAGCAAGTTGCCTATCGTCATAGGTTACAATCCCAAGTAACCTCTGCAAAACAGGATTAATTGATCAAGAGATCAATCAACACAAACAAAAAAGTTCAAACTATTCATAATCTTTAGAGATTTAAAAAATTATCAAAGTATATAACTATTTTCTAGGAAGATTTAAAGATCCGGTGTATAGGAAAGATCCCAGAAAAGAGAGATGAGCAAGATATCAAAAAAGTTGCTACAATCTTGTAACAAAAACCTCTGTATCCCAAAAACCGGGAACAAAATCTGAACTGCACAAAAACCATATGTATCCACTAGATTTGGTTCATCCCTTGAATTTTCATTCCATAAACCACATCATGTAAGACGTAGAGACTTTGAAATACAAGAGCCACTGTGTCTGCAATCAAAATCCATTGAGTATGTTCCCTATTCTTTTGAAACCGCATCAAAGGAAGGAAAACAAATCCTCTGAAGCTGCAAGCAGAGGACATATTCTAATCCATTGTGTGCATGAAATCCCCTATATCTCCCAAATTGGAGACAAAAATCAGAGCTCTACAAAAAAATTAGTGTTGCAAGAACTTGTTTTTTCATAAACATCAACCTATAATAAACAAATCCTATGAAAAACAAGAGCCACTAAGTCTACAATCATAAACCGTTTTGTGCATCCCCCTTTTCTTCTATAAGAGAACAAAAGAAATGAAGAAGCTCTTTTGTCTCCCATAAACAAAGTCAAAAACCAGGTACAACATAGACAATAGAGCCTCTGAAGAAGAGCCACTATGCAAGGGACAAATTCTTCAAAAACCATTATGTGTAAAATTCCCCCTTTGTCATCCAACTGATACCATCTATAGAAGCAGATAGATCTTCAAAAGGATAACAACTGAGAAATCAAAGAATTTATTGATTTCCCAAAACTACAAGAAAAAGGATGCAAACAATTAGAAGAGGTCCACCATTCACTTCAGCCATGATGTGCCACTGCCCTTTGACTAAATAGAGACCTTCTTTTGAGAGATCATCTGCATACTGGTTCATTTCTCTAAGTGTTTGGTTGAGAGAGACATTTTTTAAAAGAGAACATAGACTCTAGACCTCTTACAAAAATAAGATTAGATGTAGATTATGGCATTTGTGTTTCCTCTTTGCCCAATTAATGGCATTGAGAGAATCTCCAAACACTTGAAGTTCCTCCAATCCCAAATCCAAAGCTAAGAGTAGGAGTAATTTTAGAGACATCAATTTTGAGAGATTATTAGTACCTTCACCAAGATTTTCCTTAAAGTTATAGATACAAGTGTCATTTTTTAAAATTATTCCCCTCCTACACCAGCAATGTTACCCTAAGTTGCTCCATCGATGTAAGCCCAAAGCCTAAACCTATCAATAACTTCTATATGGAACTAACAAGGTTTAGATTCAACATGTTATTACTAATGCATAAACTTAATTTCATTATAACTTTTGCCATGGACTATTTCCATAATAAATTTTATTTATTCATCATCAATTAGAAAACATTATGATATAAAATATAGATATACATAAAATTAATAAATTATATAAATAATTAAATTAATCATATATCAAGTATTTAAGTATTTAATAATGTATACTCATATGTTAAATTATATATAATTTAATAAATTGAAACCGTGTATGTATATTAATATATTAAGTAATCACCATGTCATAACATAAGTACAATAAATACTTTTTAGGAAAGGTTACTATTACATAAAGATTATATGTATCATAAAGTTTTTTACTCATTGGAGTGGTTTTTGTATAAGTGAGCAAACATAGTTTTGCATTGTGTTGTTGAGACTTTACCTTTATTAGGTTTGATGATAAATATGTTTGAAGATGTGACTGTGAAGTGTTTTGGTTTTTTAGTATTATAAGATTTTCATTTGTGTCTATAAAACTCAAATAACTTTAAAGTTGTAAACTGATTGAATAACATAACATATAAAGAATATAATCTTTATTTTTAATAAAATTATAAAATAATTTCTTATGAATAGTCTCTATAAAAAGTCACCATTAATACTAGAAATATTATTATTAACAACAATAATATTAATTCCATCTCCTAACCATCACTTTCAAAACCTGCGCATATTTGTTTATCACTCAATATTATCGCTTATGAAGTCATCGCCGCAACATCATTGCCAACAACACTAAGAGAATGATAAAACACACACATTAGGGGCATCCTCCTACTTATTATGTGGACACCTCATGTCCTTTCTATCAAGTGCACGTCAAAATTCCCCATTTACCCACACAATATTGCAAAGAAGTTTCATGCCTCACAATATCTCCCAATGAATCTCTTGGTGTTGTCATTAGATTATGTACATCCCTCCATCCAACATCAACATTATAATTAGATAACCAAACACATAGAACTATACCTACCCTATCTCAATATTCAACGGTAGTGTCTCTATGGTGTTTCCTAGGTCCATATTAGATAGCGATATCATTTAGCTCATTAGTTAGACCATATGGAGAGGCAAGTGGAGATTACCCATTGGTGTAAGAAACAAAAGCAACAAACCAATGTAACTAGTCAATTATTCAAATTAAAGATATGCTATAGAATAAATAATTTTAACTAAAGCTAACATGATTATGTTATATTTTTTATTCTTCGGTCATCATCATGAAATGGGAATTTTTCACAAATTCCAAATCATGCTCATCAATATCACCAACTATCATGTCAATCATTGACAAATTGACTCACTAACATCATAAAATGGGTTAACCTATTTTGGGTATCATCATACCCCATGTGTGCTTAAATATGTTGGGTGATCGATAGCAAAGCAAGAAGGCATATGTAGGTTAAGTGGTTGGAAACCCATCAAACAAATGAAAGTGGAAATTTGATCATATGGGAAATCAACCCTTTCTAAACCTCTAAAGGATAAGTTAGGTCCAATGCATATAAAACAAATAAGTAGTTGTCTCATAAAGAGCCATTTTTCACTTTTATAAAGCTAGATAGTCTGTTCAAAGATTGATAAAAACCAAGAGTCATGTGGTGGTAATGTCTTTGATATTGTCATTGCCACATGTTGTTGCGAGATGGAAAATGTTCTAGGAATAAGAAGATATTGTCATGTTCTATTACTGACAGGATAATGGTAAGTTAGCTCTCCAAAACAAGTAATTGCAATAACACAAGATAAGTTTTCAATGTTTGCCAAGATCGTGACCGAGAAAAATAAAGAGAAGAAAATACTAAACAAATTGTTATTTAAACATCCATATAACCTCATCTTACTATTATATAGCATCATTGTTATTGTTAAAATTCAAAATATGAATTACAATCATTAAATTAATTTATATGAAAGAAATTTTTGAATAAAACTAATAATTAATTGCACTTTACTATTTATTAAAAATGAAAATTGAATCTATAATTTAAAAAAAAAAAACTTTTTTATCTATAAATATAGAAATGAGATTAACACATAGTACATAAGATAAAATTAATTTAAATCAATCTTAATAAAATATTTTATATCTTTAATATTATAGTTTATCTTTCTATTAAATAAAACTATAAGATAAACTTGATTTAAATCAATCTTAATAAAATATTTTATATCTTTAATATTATAACTCATCTTTTTAATAAATAAAACTAAAACGAATTTATATATATCCATTATATTTTGTTGTTTGAAAAGTGTGAAAACAGATTGATTGCATTTTTTTATGGTCTCATGAATATTATTGCTAGAAATTGCACTAAATGAAAAATTAGTTTTCAATAGAATAATCAAAATTAATTATGATTCTTGGTTCTTATGGTGTCATACATTAATTATGATTCTAGGTTCTGATGGTGCCATACATGAATTATGGAATATGTATTTTTAAATGAGAAATTTATATGAGAATTACATGGATGAGCATATGTTAGAAGCATTTAAGTACTCTATATATTAACAATTAAAATTATTATTGACTATACCTACTCAAATGCAAATGACATAAAATTGTAATGTTATTAACTATAAATCCACGTGTGGAATTGAATATATATATATAAAAGAATCTTTTATTATTATATTAAAGTATAAACAATAATTATATATTTTTGGTAATAGATTTTATTTATGGTTTAAGATTTTATAAATTTAAATAATTATCTTTCTGGAAAATCTATTTCGTAAAAATAAAACAGATTTTTATATATAAGATTTAATATTTATAGAAAATTATAAATCTTGGTTATTATGCAAAATTAAAACATGTAGGCATCATATATCTGACTATATAATATGAATATGGTATTCACGTTATAAATATTTTATAGTGTATGAATATTAAAGAGTAATTATTATAATATACATTTATTTATATAGTTATTAAATAGAGATAAATAATATCTCACTAAAATTTCTAAAAAGAAAAGAGGGAGAAAACCTAAGTCTGTGAGGTTGAAAAATTGAGATGTTTCTTTTTATGAAGAAGTTGACTTTGACACTAGTACAACAAATATTATAACACCGTGAGGTGAAAAGTTGGAGGTGTTTTTGGATGAACTAGTTGTCTTTGACACTACAACAAATATTATACTAGAGACTAAGTCTTTTTTGAGGTTCTAGATGGCTACATCATATAGATATAACCTTCTTGATGCCCTGGTTTGGATGGAATAGGTTCAAGGGTCAACACAAGGATAGCAATCCAATCCAAGAACTTCAGGAAACCCTTGCAAGAATTTCCCTATTTCCCTATCGTTTGGGGTGATTGCTTCCGATGGATTTAAGCCTCTGTCGGCCCTATGGTTTTGCAACCAAAGGAGACTTATTGGTTACAAGGAACAAGTGCCTAATTGTGGGAAAGTCTAATAAAAACTGATGAAGTCTCAAACTCACGGCTCATGAAGGGAAACCTACCGGAGACAAGTTAGAATTAGTTTATTAGATTATGCTTCTAAAATGGAATATAACAAAAGAAATCAAAAAGAAAAATCTTCTTGTTTATCTTTTGAACATTCACTGATAACAGTCAAAATGGATCATCAATTAAATTATATCAGTTTAAGATTGCGTAAATAAAATATGTGAAATAATAAAACCTCCTATTTAACCATACTATAAAGTTAGTATTTCAAGATGATGATAATTTAGAAGAAAAATGTGTCATAAGCAAAAATAAAATGAAGACATTCAAATTCTCCTGTCATCACAATTCATCCAAAGAAAACATTCAGACTGATTACTCATTTTCCCACAACCACTGAGATCTAAGATTAGGGAATATATATAAAAGAAACACAATAAAATCAAGTTAACTTTATCTAATCATGTGTTGGAACCAAATGCAGGAATCATCCCATCTTTCTTTAACAAGCGTGCAAAAAATTACATATTGGTCTTAGAGAGATAGATCATTCCAAGAAGTATAATACAAAAAATTACATCAACAGTTCCTCTCCATTCTTTTTCACGAAGTCCAAAATAAATACAATTAGATGACAAAGACAAGTCCTCAAAAGAAGGATCAAGTTCCTAGATCTAGGCTGAAAAATACTAACTACCCTGATTTGTATTGGTTACATAATATTTCCATTTGATGTAGATGTTCCACATTTCAGTAACATCAAGGTAGCTAGCATGTTCAAGTTGTAATTGAGTTTGCATAAATAGGATCTAACTTCTTTAGCTCAGATCTTGGACCAGGAATCGAGGAATGCTTGCAATGTGGCTTCCAACTGACTAGGAATCGAAATGAAGGATCTAAACAACGAGATGTCCAACTGAGTGGCATATTGAATCATTTATGATGTTTGATTTCTTTGTTCATCCACCTTAGTGATCCTTAGGTTTTCTATCACTGAGTCTTCCAACTCGGCAAAAGTTGGCATTTCCATGTTTTCCATGTGATTATCTATCGACATCTATTTCCTGGTACATATTTTTCACCCTTCTCGATCATATGAGCCACCTCATCAAAAACAAATCCCCAAGACTTAATTGAAATTCGGGTTCTCATTAATTTGACTGAGTCCAAACGAGGCAAGGTTTGTGGAGAATTTTTCAAATGAGCTTTCCATTCACACAACTTCTCATATGATGAATGTGCCTTTTTTCTGCCTGTCAATACGATCAACAAGAATATACGAAAGATGCTCAAAGGAAATTGAAGTAATCCCAAACCTCATTAAAACCTTGAAAATATAAAGTCTGATTTTGTCTCAAATGGTCATTACAAGAACTAGCTTCATCCTTAAATTGTTGCACAGTTAAGCTAAAGAAAGCATAAAAGGAATTTGATTCTTTCAATTGTTCAATCTACATTTTAAGATCATCAAGGCTAGTAGTTTGCTCAATTACCTTAGCCTCTGAAATTTCATTTTTTTGTGATACTAAGCTTGAAAATTTTGCACAATTGAATCATGTTGGACTGTTAGGTCTTCTATATACTTGGTCCAAGTTTGATGGATGGAATATTTCTCAGCTTGTAATGCCAAATTATTGGCCTTCTCTTCTTCCAATGCTCAGTTGAGAGTAGACACAAAATCAAAGTTAGCTCCAACAAAGGCTCCCATTGTTGAAACAACTTCTATTTCTTCCTTCTGAGGATCATCAATTGCCTACTTCCATATGACCTTATTTGGGACTCGACCAACTTGGAATTCACCTTGAGAGTTCCCCTTGGGAGCTTTTCTCAGCATTTCCTTTCTCCTCTTGTTAAAAAAAAATCTCACAATACCACTACAACATGATCACCAAAATCCGCTCAGTCTTCAGCTCTAGCAACTAACAATTATGTGGACTGAATGATAGGTAATGATTGGATGGTAGTAGATTCTATTTGCTAAGGTGGATTTTGGGATACTGGTATATTAACTTGAGAAGAAGAAGTTGTAGGAATACTTGCAGAAGGAAGTGCAGTAGATTGAACAGGAGGGGCATTAGTTCTAGACTGTGAAGGAGTAATATTTTGAGCTGGTGGAGGGTCCAACTAAGAATTTGTGAGATGTTGTGAAGTGATAATATCCACCAAAGTATTTAATGCAGTTGGAGTAGGTGTATCAGAATATTGAGTAACTGTGTCATTGGGGTTGGGGGTAGGAGATAGATCATGTGGTGAATTTGAAGTAGACTGTTGAATAGGGTCATCAACAGTAGGTAGTTTTGATAATCAACTGTCTAGATATGGATGATGAGTATTACCATTAACAACTTGGTTGGTGTCCATAGCATATGTATAGGAAGGATCTTAGAATACTGATGTTGGATTGATCACTTCCACAGGCTGTTCCTTCTCCAAATCAATGATGTCACTACTGGATGTATGGAGTCGAGGGTTGACAATCAATTTAGATAGCCTTTCAATGTTCACAGATATATTTTGGAGTATTCTAGGAGCATAGAAAGCATCATAAACATACTGTGTATAAGTAGATGACTTACTTTGAAGAGCTTGATTCTGCTATATCAGAAGATTGAGATTTTGGATGGGAGTAGTAGGGTGAACATCTGTAATAGGCATTTTTCCTTGCTTCTTATCCAATTGTTTTGTGTATTGGGATGGGATGAAGCTAATATTAAAACTATGGCTTTATTTGCAGCTTCCATGGATTCCCTAGAAACATCTTGCCGCCGTTGGAAAATCCTATTCCTCTCTTCCATCACCCTGAGCTTCTGTTGCCTCTGTTCCTTATGCACAAGAATTCTCTGGTTTGCATCAGCAAATTTTCTAAGAATTTCTTCAAAGATATGTGCATTCTGCGACAAAGGATCATCAAGATGTAGTTCATGCACATAAGTATTTTTTAGATTATCTTGAATGAAATGCTCTGCTATAATTCCTTTGGGGTTATGCATTCTTTTTTCTGCAAAAGCTAGTTTCAATCGATCGAATTCCTTGGAAACAGTGATGCCATGAGTTGCATTCTGAATATTAAGATTCCCAATATATAAAGTGAATTTAGGCCAAGCTCTCCTCTTCGAATAATTGCAATGACCATGATGTCCATCATAGACTATCTAAAAACTACCTCTTATAGGACCATCCTATTGGGAACAATCCTTGGCAACAAGTGAACTGATTTGTTTCCCTAAATTATGATATAGGTGAAATTTTATCCAATGTTCCAATTTCCCATGGTGGAAATCAACGAGATGGCATCCTCTGAAACCCTAGGTGAGTTCTTCTTGAAAATGGAAAAATACACAGCACTGATAAATTTATCACAAATATCATAAATACAGGAGGCGTAGTTGTCCTCCCAAAAGATTAAGAAGTAGATGTGGATAAGGGGGATTTTACCTAGTCCCATGCTAGCTCATAGCAGGGTAAGAAACAGTGGCATACAAAATATCTATAAGGTATGAAGATATATAGAAATTAGGATTTTTAATAGCCAGTGTCTTATATTCCCGGGAAATAACATCCCTCAAAGTAACATAAAAAATCTAATCCTAGCTGAATATTTTACCTATCGTAGAGATGTAATGGGATAGAGGAACCCAATCCGGTTAGAAATATTCATAGGTATCTACACCATAGAATAGACATAAAATCGCTACTAGTAGTTTTTATGGCTGTCTGAGTAAGACAATAGGATATTGCTTATTCAACTTCAATATGAAGGTGTCAGGGTCATCCATTCATGTCTTAAGCAAAACATCAAGTTCATACTTTCTTTCGAATTCCCTTATGAAGTCTTTTGCTAGTAGCTACTTCAGGGCCTTTAGATCATAAATCCTGGGAAATACTTTCAGTTTGAAAGAGGCATAAACCACGTGATTTGCATCCCTGAACATGCTAGTCGAAATGTCTACATAATCTATCATCCATTTCACCATATCAGTGTATGGCATGATAGCAGGTAGTGCAACAATGGCATGGAATTGGGAATTGCTTATGTTCTAGTAAATTAGAGCCTCCTCCTTGAACTCAGAGAAATCATCCCCATCGAAGATGTTGTAGATCCTCTCCCAATCCAGGAAAAGTGTATTGGCGACCCATGCATCAATGTCTGAGTAGAAGCCGAAAATAGGGTCTTTTAGCTTCAATTCTTCTGCAGCAGCTTTGGACCTGGTTCGTTTGGCCATGGAAGAAGATGGATAGTTTTGCAAATGGAAAAAACCTCAATTAAAATTCAATGCATCATCAAACTATAGAAACTTAATTAAAATGGTATATACCTACTAAATTCTGAAACTATTTGAACGAATTGATGCAATTCACTCGCACAAACTGGAGAACCTGACATGCCGAATTCCAAGTTCAATGTGTTGTAATGGACGAACAATTCAAATTTTGATTTAGTAAACACTGGATTAGGACTGCATCAATTGAGCATTAATTGCAAGCCAACTGCCATGAAATCGATGTTAGATTTTAATCCCTGGATAATTTCATTAATTAGGCCCATGTTTCAAAATAATTTTTGCACGTGCGAGATCATGAATTTTGAATGTGGAATGGAAATGCTAGCGTGGATATTTGAAAGTCGAGAATTCAGAGGAGGACTAATATAATGGTCAAAAACATATCGACCTCCGACTTCTGCAACACATGATCATTGGAAAAGATCAAGAGTTGGGAGTCGAGGATGAATTTAATACAAAAGCTGTGAATGTCCTGACCTCTGACTTCCATAAATTATCTTAAGTTGGAAAACATCGGGAGTCAGTATTCGGGGGTCAATTTGATAGAAATATCGATGATCTTCTGACTTTCGACTTATGTTATTAGTAATGAGTTCGGCAAAGTCGGGAGTGAAATCAATGATTAAATGATAGCTTCCCTGACTTCCAACTACCGATATTCAAGCAAAAAGAAGCAGATCCAGAAATTCAGAAAACTTAAATTCATTTTAAATAATTTGGCACCGACTCTCGACTATCGATATAAACAAAAAGAAGTCGGGATCATAATCTCGGGATCGATGTTATAGAGATATGATTTTCCCAATTTCTGACTTTTGAATCAACTGTTTCTTAACTTGATCAAGTTAATTGGAAGTGCGGAATACTCAATTTGTTTCGGGTTTTATCTTAAAATATCATTAAGCAAACTTCAAACAAAATTAAACAAACAAACAAAGTGTTTTCGAGAAAAATAGACTTAGTGAATTAAAAAAATTCAATTAGGGCTCCCATATTGTCTGAATAAGATGGGATATGTTGTGGCTACGACAAGCCTATATATATCTGATGATGTCAGCTCAAGTGAGCTAGATAGATCTCGAATCCAAATAGGACAGTAAAATATATATTTTTATTTACTTCTCAGAAATATCAAATATGAATATTTTATTCTTTGGAGAAATTTTTTTCCCCCTATCCTATACATTATGAAATATAATTATTGAAAAAAATGTAATTTTCGTTACCCCATCGTATGCACCAATACGCCTCGAAAATAATGAACTAACAGATGGAATGAAAAACAATTGTGTAAGAATGAGAACATGCTTGAAAAATGAATTAGAAAGGAGGCAATGGGTAAGCTTGATTTCAGATATTCGAAGAATGCTTGGAGCCCATTGCTATTCAGAGAAAAAATAAAAAATAAATAAAAAAAAAAAAAAAAAAATTGAACATCCATCCACAACAAATATAGATTAAAAATCTAAAACACATTGCATTTCATGAAAATACTATTTTTTCACACATCAAAAACATATTTCTCCTCATGACATTTTAGTTTACAGTGCACACCCATTTTCAATATTATTGATGAGCTTTTGCTACTAAAAAAGTGCAAAGAACCAAAATACTTGCATCCACCTTGAACCACAATAGAAGCAATGATGCAACATATATAAGATGGAAAAGGTTGTCCACTTTCCCGCAACATTATTGCCATAAATTATGAACATCCATCCAGAGAGATAAATATGCATTCCTTGTTAAATTTCAGTATAGCCTTTCAGTTAAAAATATTACATAAAATTTCAATAAATTGACTAGCTTCAGCGTAATATAATTCAAGAGTAGTAGTGATCCAAATCACACCAAAAAATCACAATAAAAAACTATTCTAGAGCAAAGATAGGACCTTATACTCCAGATCTCATGAAATACAAAAGAGAATGTGCAGTATAAAATATATTGTTTAAAATCCTTTAACTTTTCATGTTTTAAAAACTTGGAAGCAAACGGTGGTCCTGTCATCCCTCCCTCTTTCATTTCTATTGTTATATTTACTTTTTAAGCATTAATTTGGAAAAGGTCAGAAAAAATTGCCTCACCATCTCTTTATAGAAAATTGTCTGCCTCCTTTGTAAACAAATGTATTTGCCAATGACCTCCCATGCTAGTTTTCTTTCATAATTCTACCTATATAGGAAGTTGGTGCTTCCTTGAATGTATTCTTTCTCCACTATAAAAGAAGCATTCCATGGTTTTCTACCGATTGGATTTCCATGTCAAAATTCCTATGTTATGTTTTCTTTGTCTTGGTGCATATATGGATGAATGATTTTGTTTACATTGGATGCATATTTAATCATCAATATTATGTTAAGACTAATTTGTTAAAGAAGATAAAAATTGTTGATAATTGTGCTAATACTGATTCACCCCCCTATAAGTATTAAACCGATTCCAATAATTGGAATCAGAGCAGGTGTCTTCAGTAACAAATTAACATCTGGAATATAGATCAACACACAGTTATGAGAAAGGAAGGTTATCTAAGAGAAGCACCATGGTTACATGAATATGTTTGTTTAGGCAAGCTCTCTTTCAGAGAAGCATGAAACATCATTCGAACACAAAGGAAGACGATAGAAGAAGTTAAAAAGATAGAAACCAAAACTATGGATATCTTGAAAAAGAAAGAAGTTGAATCCAAGGAATTGGCAGTTGCTTTGACCAGCCAGTTACAAGAGGTAAATGAGAGCTATCGAGATGAAATATTGAAGAATATACCTTGGAGAACAAACTAAAGAAGACGATTGTAGATAATCGGAGACTTGAAAGTCAGGTTGCACTTCTAAAAAAGAAGTTGGGAGATGTCATTGAAGAAAAGGAAGGAAATATCAAGGAAGTCCTATCATTGAAGGATTAGTTATAGAGACAATGTGATAGTCAAGTTCATCTTCAAGCAACTCAAAGAGAGGTGATCTCTCTCAAAGAAAATAATTTAGAGTATGAAAAAATGCTTGACGAATAGAGGATCAAATTACAGGAAAAGGAAGAAGAAATGAGAAGAATGCAAGACTAAGTTATGGTGACATAATTTTTTGCTAAAAGTATAAAGGTACTAACTGATATTCTCAGCAAGCAAAGATATCCTCACGATAAAACTGGAATAGGTTTTAAGGATGATTGCAAAATGCTGCAGAGGAGGTTGCACAAATAAAGAAGATGAACTTGCACGAATCAGTTCAATGTTGGAAATGCGCAATGACTGGACATATTGGGAAATATTGCAAAAATGTTATCTATTACAAATGCAACAAATTTGGTCACATGGTTTAGGACTGTGAAAATTCAGGAAAGATTGTAAAACACTAGATAAATAAAGCTGATAAGTATTTCCAATTATACAATAGATGCAATATGTCTAAATATCAAAGAAAGGATCATTCTCGCAAGATGGTCTGGAGAAAGAAAAATGTAAACAGTGATTCTAAACCAAACATATTTCGGAATGAAAGGATAAAGGACTTGGGATACCAACCTTTCTCCACTCCAATACAAAACTGATTCATTGTCAATCAGACCCATTGCAGTAAATTATACATGCAGCATCATTAACTGCGAAAACGGGTGAAGCATTAATGAGTTAGTGGAGCAGTGGCATGAATGGAAATAAATATTGAAACAACAACATCATTGATGATGATAAGTAGTTAGGTGTATTTGGACATTCCAAATTCCAAAATGGACAAAATTATGACAAATCCACAAAAAACAGAAATAGTTAATGAGGGTCTCTATAAAATAAGGAATCTCAGTATGAACTGTCGCATCTATTGAGAACATGATATATTGATTTAATAGTGTTTAAGGAAGAAACAGTTGAATATCATGGCGCCAAGAAGACAATGCAGATCTAAGAACCTATTTGTGAAGAAACAAGAAGACTATGTGAAGCCTGAAAATATTGAACGTGATTACATTCTGTCTCGGAATCCTGATGCTCCGCATGTGACTCTTCCAGAAGTAGAATATACGCAGTTACAAGATCAATAGAGCTCTGAAGGGGTTTTTGTTGAAGGAAACCTGCATTGCCTACTACATAAATTCACATTGCAGATCATGATGTGACTGATGAAGAAACATTTCATGGGTTAGCTATGGATAAGCATATGGATAAGAAGGAAATATCAGAACCCAGAATAACAACTGTTATGGTGCTCAAAGAATGGTCATATGAGCTGTTAAAAAAAAGGATACTAAATCTACTGAAAATAACTCATTTTGGAAGATCACATAAGTAAAGATGTATGAAAAACTACTACTATAAAAAATACATGATGGATATATGTGGTTGGAAAAACCTATTCCTAATAATGGAATATTATATAGAAGAGATCACTGGGCTACCCTCAGCCGGGGAGGATATATGTCCTATGATGAGAAAAATTCAAGAAAAGGATCTTAGAAGGAATATGGGTAAAAAATACGGCACCCAACGAGCAAGTAGAGGATTTTCAGTCGCACAAATAAAGGATGATGTAGTAAGATTCACCGCCCAGTTACTTGCATGCAAGTTATTCTGGAAGAGACGCTAGGAATAGGTCTTAGCAACAATCATTACAGTGGCAGAAAAATGTGTTAAGGGAATCCAGATGAACTGGCCAGAGTTCCTGCTGAATCAGTTTCTTGAGGACTATTTGGAAGCACAAGAAAAATATAAACCATTTCACTATACTTGGCTATTAATTTTTGTAGCATTCACTGGTTGGAAGGATCCCGAGGGAATTTGGTTCTTTGACAGAAATAGAAAACCCTTTCAGTCTGCAAGATATACGAATATGAGGGTCTCTAACAACAAGGACATACATAATGAAAACAATATCAATTTCTTCTTATACTGTGATTAAATTAGATTTATTTGAAACATTCTCCACGCATATATCCTCATTTTGTTGAAACATACAAGGGAATCATGCACTTCAATATTGGAATGCATCACACCTACATACAGGAAAAAAGGGATCCTAGCAAACGATGGTTTCCTATTAGGTTTTTTTTCTCTAAAGAATATGTTGCAAAAATTATTCAAGACTGGGGCACAGAATGGAGGATTCCATTAAAAAAAGAAGATGAAGAAGATCAGGAGAAACAGTCAACACCAACATAATATGACATTAACAACTCAGGAACGCCTCCCAGGCCTATGCAACAGTTCGTGCAATCCAAGAAGAGAAAAGAAATAATGCAAGGTGAAGGTTCTTCAAAGAATAAAGTAAAGACATCCAAACCTGGCTCGGATAAACAATTGATAGCAGATGACCTTGAGAAAATAGGCACATAAGCTAGGAATTCTTTTGAAGAGGCAATCAAGAACATAATTACTAAAGGTGAGCTTGAAAATATCGTTTTACAACAAAGGGAAATCATTGATGAAAATAAATGATAATTACACCTCGGTTCATTGTCTATGGTTTTATAAACTATAGAATGAAATGAAACTATTATAAGATGCAAAATACATGTGTCCGGACATGATTGATAGTAATAGGAAGTAATCATAGAACTATTCATGCTCTTGTCAATAACCCATGAATTAGTTCGTTGAAAATAGAGCCACGAATGTGAGAAAATGGTTGTAAACCCATAATATTCCAACATTAAACATTCATTTACAGTCCCATGCTCATAAATTTAGACAAATAAAAACATATATAAGAATGAAACAACTACACATAAGAATAGTCCATGGTGTGAGATACATTCTTAGACAACCCCAATGCTTAGCAAATGCAATAGAATAGTCCAAAAAACATACACATAAGAATCAAATATTCCTAGAAAATGTCTCGTCCAAAAGTTGGCTTCTCCTCATTAACATTTCAATAGTAGTACATAAAAGTTTAGATATCCAAAAGCCCCGTTCTATTAGTTTTTGAGCATTTAATTCATTCTGATCTAGGATCTTAACTAAACGAATAACATGTACAGCATATCAAGCATAAGAGACAAGAGACACAAAACATTTCATCGGGGAAAACCAAGAAGGTGAAAAACCCCGCAACTTCCTCAGAGATAGAATAAGCATCAATGTGAAGTGAGCATGCTCCTCCTCCACTTTTGTGCACTCCTCCTCTCTCTCACTAATGCAAAGTGGGTGAATAATAGAATGTGTAAAATGAGAGAGACACACTCTCTATTTATACACTAACTTGACTTTCCCTTTACTCAAGTAGGTTGGCCCCAACTTAACCACTTAACATAATGCTGACTGGGCCGACCCCTCTAGGGTGGTCTAATAACCCATCAAGTATAAGTTACGACACTTACAATATAACTTGTGACACATGCAAGTACAACTGATGACACTTTCAATCGGAGTAATAATACATCTCTGTTGGGATACAATAAAGTACAAATGTAATACATAGAAGAATATCTTCTGAAGTTACAAATACATCAACACTCCCTCTTAACTAGGAAGGTATTCTCTAGACACAAGTCATCAATACATATATGCACAAGTCTTCAATTTTGGAGTTGGATCATCATCACTGGATCACAGAGCATCATCGTCACTGCTGCTATTATTTCAATCAATCTCCAATCTACTCATCATAGGAAGTTCTCCAGAGCCAGCCCTTTTCATGCTGGATGTAGGCCAAGCCTCCATGTAGGTCTTCATCATCTCTGCGAGCAAGCCATCAAGTAAGTACACCTCATGACTGATTACACTACCTCTGCAAAACCTGCAAGATCTCCCAGGACTGATTACACTGCCTCTACAAAACCTGCAAGAGCATCTCAGGATCGACTATATGCCTCTGCAAAACCTCTGTACCATACTGTCACCTCATCGTCTTCAGATCATTGTCATCATCCATGGAGCACAACCCAGATGCACATCACACAGCACTTACACTCACCGGCATGGGAAGACACACCTCAACCATCCGTGAAAGGCTCAGCACTTATATCTACGCCATGGGAAGACACACTTCAACCATGCGAGAATGGAATCGCACTTATATCCATAGCCATGGGAAGACACACTTCAACCATGCTAGGAATTACATCGCACTTATATCAATAGCCATGGGAAGACACACTTCAACCATTCTAGGAATGGCACAACACTTATATCCATAGCATTGGGAAGACACACTTCAACCATGCTAGGAATGGCATAGCACTTATATCGCAGCCATGGGAAGACACACTTCAACCATGCTCGAATGGCACAACTCTTACATCAACGACCATGGGAAGACACACTTCAACCATGTCGAAATGGCCCCAACCCTTATATCTGCACCATGGGAGGACACACCTACCACCATGTGAGAATGGCTCATGTGTATCTGTGTCTCCGGACTCATCACTTCCCCTTGGAAGGAATCTCGATCTGAAGTACACCAAGCCTCTCTCTGAAGTACTCAAACTTCACTTTGGCCAATGGCTTGGTCAACACATCGGCTATCTGCTCATCCGTCGCAACATACAGGAGCTTTACTACTCCTCTCTGCACCATATCCTTGATATAGTGGAACTTGATCTCAATGTGATTCGACTTGTCATGGAACACTGGGTTCTCCGACAACTTCACACAACTCTGGTTGTCATAATATATACAAGTATCACTCAATTGGAGATCAAACAAATTAGAAAGTATCTTCCTAAGCCATACTTCCTCACAACTAGAGGAACAAGCTGCAACATACTCTGCTTCGGCTGTACTCAGTGCCACACAAGACTACTTCCTGCTAAACCAAGAGATCATACTAGATCCCATACTAAAGCAGCACCATGAAGTGCTCTTCCGATCAATGGAACTTCCTGCCCAATCTAAATCAACATAACCCTCTAGGTTAAACTTTTGATTCACATCATACTTGAACCCATAGTCAACCGTACCCTTCAGGTACCTCAGAATATGCTTTACAGTAAGCAGGTGAACACTTCTCGGATTCGTCGGGAACTAGCTCAATGTGTTCATAGCAAAGCAAATATCTGGTCTCGTGTTCGTCAGGTACATCAAGGACCTAATCATCTGACGATACACCGTCACATCAATCGGCTCAGACGAAGCATCACACAGAAGCTTTAGGTTCGATGCCATAAGTGTGGCCATGGCCTTGCAATCCATCATCCCGAACCTCTTCAGGATCTCTATTGCATACTTCCCTTGTCTAAGGAAGATTCCATCTGCACTCTGCCACACCTCCATGCCTAGAAAGTAATGCATCATCTTGATCATCATCATAGCATCGTCCGGATGCATATCATCCAGAGTATCATCCTGATACTCATCACACATGATCATCCTAATTATCGTCACGGCATCATCCTGATGCATGTCATCCAGAGCATCGTCCTTATACTCATCACATATGATCATCCTGATCATCATCACTGCATCATCCTGATGCATATACATATACATGATCCAACTGATCATACAAGGCATCCAACTGATCCATATCAATATACATGATCCAACTGATCATACAAAGCATCCAATTGATGCATATCCAAAGCAGTAACTGGAGCATTGTCCTGATGCTCATCACACAATGCTTACATCCACAACCAAGGGAAGGATCCTCCTCTCACCATGCTTGGAATGGCTCCTGCAAATGTGTCCCATCACTTCTTTCTCGAAGTATCTTCAATAGATAGTTTTCTTTGAACTTTGTTGCTGGAACAAATGTTGCAGTCCTTCTTTTGTAGGTACACGGTCTTTCCTACAAGACAAGTTCAATTGCATGATTAGAAACATCTTATTTCAGAAAAAAAATTCTTACTCATAAATACATATGTCATACAGTCATGCAATTATTTTAGCCAATGCTTCAATACAACATTTATCCATATTTTGTAACTTTATAGATTCCTTTCATCTCTACCAGAACATTGTTAAGAGTGTGCACAACTCCCAACATGTTAGCAAAGAGGTTTAATTCTAGATAGGTAGCAATGGAATGTTGTACAGTACCATAGGCCACTTACCCATTACTATATTAGTAGTATCTTGTTCATTAATGCAACCTTTTCTAAAATGCATAATATACATCTTAAATCTAGGAACATGTACATGGTTGAACAACATCATTTAAGTAATCATATATATAACAATTCAAATACTTATCTTTGTTTAGTTGTAGGGTGGACTCCCTCTCAATCTTTTCTTCCTTGCAGGAACTACTGGAGTGTGCTCCCTCTTGATCTTTGCTTCTTGGATTACCTGTCCTTGAACTTATATTCATCCTGGACCACTATGCATGCTTAAGTGTGCACTAGTGTCATCCTCAAGATCTCATACATGATCATACATCCATTAGTATAATCTCAATACTATCAGAACATTATGAGCCTAAATAAACGTAACATGTATGGTCATGATTATTTCACACACAGGTAATTTGTCACAAGCATTTGTATTCAAGGTTTCAGGGAGGACTTCTATTACTTATGCATATTCTTATTGACCATAGGACTCTTCTGGTTAGTCACATCATCAATTAAAGTAAGAAACACAATATGCATAAACTGTTGATTACTTAAACTTCTAACTTCAAGAATAATCATTCATACAAAAGTATAAGATCCTAACACAAGCTAGGATTCTAACTTGATATAGGAAAAACATACCTGGAATATCATATTGGCTAGTTATGTATAACATACCCAAATAATGTCTTCTTGTTCTCTTCAATGACTTGTTCTTAGTGACCTGCATAACTCATAAGTTAACCATTGTAGAAAGAAATTATACATACCTCGTAAGTGGAGCTTCTATGTGATCCATGAATCTTTGTCTTCATGTCACCATGGTCATATGTTCTTGATCTAGAACTTGATTTGTACCTTTCATGTTAGCAGAAAACATCAAACTCATACAACACCACAGTGCATTAGTACAATCATAAGTGTCATGACCCTAATCAATGAATGTCTTCTATCATTCACATGCATTCATACTTTTACTAGGGTGATGAGACAAGTCTAAGATTAATCAAGATTGTACTAACCTCAATACTATGAAGACAAACATATCATAAAATCAATCATGAACAAATTTCAAAACATACCTGTATCTCTTCAAGTCATACCTGTCAGGATTGCTTGTAGCCTTCTCATGTAAAGCCTCAGCCTCATCTCCCTCTGGAACTAGAACTTCTTCACTTATGCAGGTGTCCAATTCATTCTTTTCTAGGATTAACCCAATCCACTTTGATTTACTTGAAACTGGATCTGGAGCTGGATTAAGGTTTTGTAAGAGAAACCCTAAAAATTCAAACTTTGAATTTCAAACTTGTGAATGGATGGAAAGATGTGGCTTGCTGAGCTGATCAAGCTGGTATACTTAAATTTTGAAAACTACAAAATTTGACCCTTCAAAATTGCCTTTGAAGCTTCTGGATTCACTAGGCAGGACCCCGAACTAGGGTTTGATAAAACCCACCCTTCTTCCCAACCAAAAGTTTCGATCCAAAGCTCTAAACTTCGATTTTTCTAAGGAGCTTCTAGCCGTGGTCACAGACTTCAAAAAATCCAACTTTTGCAGAAGCCCTAATTTTCCATCTTTCTGATCAAAATCCCAAACTGGGGCTTGATCAAGCTCATCCTTCTGCCCAACCAAAAAATTTGATCTTGGTCTCTAAATTTCGATTTTGATGAGGATCATTCAGCCGTGGACTCCTATTCCAAGAATTCCAACTTTCTTCGAAGCCCTAAATTCCCGCAGTTGTGACAAGCCAAGAATGAAGGTGCTCAGAATCCAAATCTGTTTTGACAAAAATATGCACTTGATTGATTCTAGTGCATCTCTGAAATTATGAATCCACAGGGTCTAAAACTTCATACTGTGGTATCCTGACCTATTATATTTCCAACCCCATAGGTCTGAGCTCAATTGGATTCTCTGAGAGAGAGTTATTCCAAGTGTCGTAACGTGACCTGTTTACGGGATAAAACAGGAGAGCGAATGTGTACGGCGTGCCACATGTCACTGGTTCAATTTTGGCCTATGAAAAACTTACTTGAGAAACTACAGTCCGTGCTGTTACTATCACTTTTTTACAGAATTTCATTTAGAGCTTCCTAGCCAAAGTTATGACTTTTTTTCCTAGGTCACCTGTTTATGATTGAGATCTGGAAGAGGCCGAAACCCTAGATTGTACTAATCATAAAACACAAAGTGCAACGAATTAGATGGTGTGATTCGGACACAAGGTACATGGGGATGTTATCTATGACCTGTAGAAGTTTCAGGTCCTGAACATTTTCCAAAATGGACTTATAGATAAAGTTCCACGATGATTTGTTTTTTCTATATCAAGCCCTATCCTCCAATTTGTCGCAAGTGCAACAAGTCTCATAAATGCCATATCATGCCTTCCTTCAGGATAGCTCGGATACCCTATTAATTTTTGAGCATTTAATTCATTCTGATCTAGGATCTTAACTGAATGAATAACATGTACATCATATCAAGCATAAGAGACAAGAGACAGGAGACACAAAACATTTCATCGGGCAAAACCAAGAAGGTGAAAAACCCCACAACTTCCTCAGAGATAGAATAAGCATCAATACAAGGATCACAATGATCAAACCCAAGAGATAGATATCTTTATCAGCATGCTCCTCCTCCACTTGTGCGCACTCCTCCTCTCTCTCACTAATGTGAAGTGAGTGAATAATAGAATGTGTAAAATGAGAGAGACACACTCTCTATTTATACACTAACTTGACTTGCCCTTTACTCAACTAGGTCGGCCCAAACTTAACCACTTAACATAATGTTGATTGGGCCAACCCCTCTAGGGTGGTCTAATAACCCTTTGACCCACATGACTCATACAGGGCCGACCCCATCAAGGTGGTCTAATAACCCATCAAGTATAAGTTACGACACTTACAATATAACTTGCAACACATGCAAGTACAACTGACGACACTTCCAATTGGAGGAATAATACATCTACGTTGGGGATACAATAAAGTACAAATGTAATACATAGAAGAATATATTCCAAAGTTACAAATACATCAACACGTTCTCATTTATCTACTCATATTTAACCTTTCTCCCTCAGAAGTTTAACAATTTCTTTAAGTAATATTCTAGAAACTTTTCATCTTCCCCACCTTTCCTAAGATGTATTTATTTTCATATTTATTTCATATGATATATTTTCTCCTTTTAGGGGAACCTTTCCTTACATTTATAATATTCTCTTGATCTAAATGGTTACCCCTCAACCTTGAATGCGATCTCCTTTCTGTGATTTTTCTTTTCTTATTAAGGTCGATTCACTAAAGTTAAATATCCAACCAATATTCTCTTCAAAATTGTTGTTTAATTTTTTAATGAGGAATAATCATGTGACTTTGTATAATAGGGACTCTAGTGGTTCCCCTCCTAGGTTCATGCCCTTTTTTGCTTTTATTTAAATAGTGTTAAAAGGGGAGACATTTCAAGTAATTAATTACAAGTGTATAATGAGAGCCAATGGATTCTTTGAAAGGAAAATTGAATCATCTTGAATCTTCACATCAATTGCTGAGAAGCCAAGCTCCATGGGAGGATTCAACACTAGTTGTTCCTAAATTTCACATGAGCCTCACTTATTTGTCCATTCTTCCTAGACAAAATGTAAGAATTGTCAAGCCTTCCAATACTTCATGTTCCCCATTTATGTATGATATGTATTGTGTAAATGTTGGCTAATTTAACCATTAAAATATTCATTATTTACCTTTTCCTTTGATGTTTTTCTCCTTTTCCTCGACCTGCACACATGTTCAAATATATATTATTAGCTTAATTTTAATAGTTGTGAAATTACTTAAAATTTTCAAATGTATGATTTAGGGCTAGGAGTACATCCCCGTAGTTTTTTGTTTGAAGCATATACACATGTCATATATGCTTTACATGGCTATGAACATGATAGTTGACAATAGCACGAGGTGTTGATCATTTATAATGAACAACACATTTCCCATTCCTTGACGCTTTGCTACAATTTTTACTTTCCATTTAACCTAGTTTACGTTTTGTCAAACCTTTGGAATTACATTTGGTTACATCTCTTGGATATGGATTTGAAAATTTGAAATAACACCCACTTTATGAATAAACATCTAATTTATGTGAATAACATAATAATATAAACCCTTTTATTTTTATTTTATTCCACTCAAGGAATTTCCAACACGTGCTCCTCATAAAAACTCCTTTTATTAGTCCCTACTAAGGAAGGGACTATTAGTCCCTACTAAGGAAGGGACTATAGTTATCAGTTGGTCATAAACAAGTTTTACTTATATATTAATATAAAAAAATTATAATGTTTTTCAAAGTTTTGTAATATTTATATATTAGACTTAATATTTTGAAAATATAAATCATTTTGTAGTATTTTTTAAATTTGTTATTTCTATTTTATGATTGGCTAAAATCTATGAAGTGACAAATTACCCCTACTAGGATGTGAAATTGTTTAACCAAAATATTAATTTAAATTCTAAAAATTCAAATTTTTTTCCTTGCTTGACATGTGGTTTTGAGCTAGAGGTTTAATTAATGATAATGAATATTATCCTTTTTGTATATTGTGTTATTGATAATAAGTACACAAGTGTCCCTCCTTATTATTACATGTCCTTTAATTTTTTAAATTCAATGTACTTTGGCTTCTATAGACCTTAAATGCATCTACTAATTGTTAGATTTTAATAATATAGAAATATAATTTTCACATGATCAAGCACAAGAACATACGAGAGACAATAGTTTACCCTAGGAAAACCCAAACCCGGGAAAAACCCAACAAACCTTTCTTACTTAGAGAATCAATACATAATACAAGTACATCAAGGATAAGAGTGATGAAGTTCACAAAGAGAAGAGATGCCAAAAGGAGCTCCAAAATGTCTTCTACAACCCAACATTGAACTTTCCTTTGCTTGAGGGAATTGGCTCCTTGTCCAAATGAGGAGGGCGTCACTTATATTTATATTGTTTATGTGATGATCTTTTTCCACTCTGGGTCGACTTTCCTTCTTAAAATGGCCTGACTTCACTTTTTGCATAATAAATACATTTATTTTATTTTATTTTGTAGGTTGTCCTACTATTTCTTTGTGGCCTTATTTTTTCATTATTTTAGGGCTTTACATATTTATTTTGGCTTGCCACAAGTGAACATAATAAATACAAGATAAGAATATATTCTGATGCTACAAATAACATCAACACTACCTCTTAGTGAGGAAGGTATTCTTCATCACTGGCTTCATGACATCTAAATATCATGTGACCGTCACAACTTGTCTCACACATCTCATCATCATATGAAATGTCTATTTACATCCATGTGGCTATAGCCAACCTGACATCATCTACACAAATCAGTCCATCGAGAAGTGTCATAAAGAACAACCAACTCCCTCCCTCTTCCTCTCAAGGAGAGTCGCACCATTCTCCATGTCTCAGGGAGAACACTTCCTTTGAATGCGGGAGGAATTCTTCTCGCTCATTCTTCCTGAACACATCTTGTCATGATTTGTATTCAACGAATCATCTCAAGGAAAGGTTGATCACAAGCTTGCTTCAGGTTGATGGTTTCACGGTCTCTTAGCCAAGTCTCATGGAAAAATCCATGCACTTTCTTGAGTACAAGAGTTAGCATCTAGGAACTAATATACCCACCCTGTCACATGATGTCTGAGAGAAGGAACTACCCCACTTTGAGCATTTTAGGGACTAATATCTCCACCGCACTTGGTGTCCAATATAAAGCACTACCCCGTTCTGAGTCGTCTTAGGGACTAATCTCTCCACTGTACTTGGTGCTGAGAGAAAGCACTATCTATGCCACCGAACCATTCACCTTGTAATATCCTAGGAACAATTTACCAAGAATATTAACTCAATTCCAAGTCTTTAAACTCCACTTAGTCAAATTTCTGCTAAACTCTTCGAACCGTGCAAGGAGTAAGTGAGGTGTACTGGGCTAAAGACTGAGGATGGTGGAATGAAAGTTCAATTCTGGAATTTATATGGGATTATGTGCAGCAGAAGGTCAGTATGTAGATCGGAAGTGTCCTATGTACCATGTACCAATACCTTTCACTTTTAAGCAATAGAGCTAGTCTATTGCCTACTTAGAGGCTTCCTGGGTACCTGGCATATGCATACTAGACATGTAATGGTTGTGGGAGTTAATGATAGTTTATATATCAGTCCAATGGTGGCTGGATGTGTTCAGGAGGATTCTGGAGCAGATTGGACAAAGTTTGGAAAGATTGGTGTGACAGATGCTTAGCTGGGATTGGCAGGCTAGAAATTATGCTGGCTTCCCAAACATAAGGCATAAGCTTCCAGATTTTGATTTTAAGGGCTGATATGGTTAATATATTGACTTATTAACCTACTGCAACAAATTGGAAGTTGAATGGGTGCACAGATTGCATTTTATAAGGGAAACAATGAAACTAGTCTAGAAAAACCACTAAATGAGCTAGTCTCGGAATTGAACTTGACAAATGACTTCCATTAATTGATTTTTTCTATTCTGAAAGAATATGCAGCTTTGATATAGTACTAAAAGCATTAATGAATCAAAATATACATAACAGAACTCTTCTTTTTTATTCAATGGCTCTTTTCTCAAAACATAGTGCCTCACCGGCTATAATTTGCAATACATTGGTGGAGAAGATGAATAGAGAGAAGGATTTTTACAGTAGATCTATTATGGATGTAATGATAAGAACCTATATGGATAATAGGTATGATTTGGCTACTTCTTTTTCTGGTAGTCTTCACTGGCACATCCTCCTTCAAACAGATGTCTCCATCAGGGGAAACACCTCCAAATTTAGCTGGACGAACTGGGGCAATGAGAGGAATGTGAGATCAAGTCTGAATTCAACCTCTGGGCATGGAAGCCAATGACATAGGATGATAATCACTTAGAGAGCTCACTGGAGGTCCTGGGCATGCTCCTCTACAACAATCTTCTTCTGGTAATGATCATCCTCCAAAACTAGCTGCAATTCTTCTTCAATGGTGACCTCCTGTCCAGTCTGGCATTAGATCTTCATGGATGAAATATACTAGACATCAATGGCTGTAATATTACTTGCTGGACCTGTAAAAAACTCTTGGATAACTCACACAGTCTTGGGGCACATCACCCAAGCAAACTTGTTGAGGCACAACACTCAACTGGAGAGGCTCAGAGCTCTCAAACCAAAACTACAAATGAAAAAAAGTTCTTGAATGAAGTTGAGAACCTGTTTAATAGAGAAGTTGACTTGTTTAGCAAGCTGAGCCACACATGTGGGTGAGGTAGGGCGCACTCCTTGTGAAAATTAGAAACTGTTTGCTTTCCAAAACCTTCTCTCCTTCACATCCTTCATCAAAATTAGCAAATGCGCCTTAGGAGCTTTTTTCTGGGTGTTTCTATTTCTCTTTTGACTGCTTTTCTTCATCTTTCCATTTCCTTGACTTTCCTCTTCTCTGCTTTTGCCAGTTTTTTAGATTGCTTTTGTCAATTTCCAAATTGTTTGCCTTGTCCTATTTCCTCCTTTGGATTTCTTTCTTTTCTAAGTGTTGCCACTAAGGCAAGAGTGGTCCACATGACCAATTCGACCTCCTAGCCTTGTCAACATCAACTTGCCACCAATTAAATTAGTAATGATGCATTTATTAATTAAAATCAATCCAACTCTGAATATAATTAATTATTTAATAATTAATTAATTCATATAGTATTCTGCCTCAACATTTATCTCCATTAATTAATGATAACTCCATTAGTTTCCTTAGATCCTTAGTTTGGGTATTAATATCTTCCGGGGTTCACCTTATCCATTTAATACCCAAATACAACCTTAGGCATCTTTCATAAGATAATTTCCATGCTTGCTCATTAATTAAATAATTATTGCCTTGGTGACTTAGGCCAACATTACCCCATGGACCATAGCAAAATTTGGGGATATGACAGTCCTCCCTTCCTAATATTGCTTATCCTCAAGCAATATCAGGATTCCACTAAGCTTATACTGCACCACTCTGATAATAAATGTCCCCATCCACTGAACAGTCTGAAAATTAAATTTGGCCTTCAAAAAAAATATGACTATGGAAGGAAAATGAAAACTGCACTGTAATCTATATCTGCAATTAACCAGCAATGAACAAAACTTTCAACCCAATTAAAATAACTTGAGTAGAATTCCTGGATCCCACTGTTTCTCCTGCAAGGACCAAAATTTTTCTGCCACCTTTGGCAATCTGTCACTCCAATGAATGCCAGGATCCCAAAGTATCAACTTCATTTTCCCGGTCTCCAAGCATGTGGATTCCCTCCACATAGGAAAACTTTTGCCAGTAAAATGTTCCATTGATCTATCTTGGCAACTTGCCTGCTTAGTCACCTTCCCTTGACCATGAGCAGAAATATATTTGCAAGGAGGTTTCATTTCTGACAGGTAATATTTCATCCAATCAATATGGGGATGAGTGATATCCCATGGCTGCAAAATATACCTTGGTTGCTGCTCACAATTCCAGACAACATCAGTTGTAAATAAAAAATTATTGCAGAAACAAGAAAACCTTTTACCTTCGAGAATTCTCATTTCAATGTTGCCTCTATCCATCCATACAATGGATGAATCAGACATCTTACTTGCTGATGCACATGAGCTGAAATCATCCATCTTTGTTGCAATAAGATCTATCTCCCCTAGGAGCAGATCATGATCCACCTGTGGTACATGTGGCATCAACAAGAAAAAATTCTTCACCCACTGTTCATTCCCCATTGTTATTGTTGAATCCATGACATGAGGGGAAGGAATGTGAACCTTCTTTGTAGGTATGCAACCTTCAATAATTAGAAGTATGGCTGCAACTTCATAATTATTGGCTGGCCCAAATTGGGTGCTCTCATCCCACTTTTCTATGGGAGAGTGACTGCTTCCAAGGAACAACTCAGTTTCCCTTTTGAAATGATCAGGTGCTTGGTTTTCATCAAACTGTTCTGCACACTCCTCAAGATCCTCATGATCCATCATCTCATGAGGTTCCTCCCTTGGAACATGGAATAATTCAGTCATTTTATTATGACTTTGTGAAAGATAGGAGGTAAAAAGTGATTCTGGCATCTTTTCATTAAGCTGCTTAATTTGATTCTCAGATTCTTGACAAGCACCATGAGTACCAATCAGAGAATCCTGGGTGATTTCCAACATATGAGTGAGCTTGCTGATCTCCTCATCATTCCTTATTGCAGCATTATAGTACACATTCACAAGCTCCAGCAAGTGATCTCTATCAGAAAGCAACTGAGAAAAATCATCCTTTTAGGCTTCCTACCGCTTCCCATATGCGCACAAAATTTTCAACACAGGGTTGCTCCTGCATTGATGCAGTTCTCCAATAGCAGTGAGAGATCAAAGCATTAAGTTCATGGAGGTTTTTCAGTGCCTCTTTGATTTTTCTCTCACTCATTCTCAATGGTCCAACTAGGGAAAGAAGTTCCAACTAGTGAACCTCCTCTTCTGCTTCTTGCAATTCAACCTTCTCCCAATTCTGAATTCTGACACTAGAAGGATTTTCTAATCCATCATTCTCACTGGAAGTGGCTGCCATATTGGGCTGCAATAAAGGAATGCAAAAATCAGAACTGAAGCCATACCTTTGTGCCCAAGTTTCCTCTTCATGTGGTGTTTTAATGGCAGCATGCTTCTTTCCCAAACTCCTAGGTTCACACCCAGCTGATTTGGGCTTGTCTTCCACCTAAACCTAAAGTTCCAATGATGATTTCAGTTCTGATTGATGTTCTTCTTTTGGATAGGATACAAAAGATTTCCTACCATCATCAATCTTCACCATCTCTTCTGCACTGATCTTGAAATCACCCAAGAAGAAATTGGGAGTGATTTCACCTTCCACATTGCCAACAATCGAATGCTTGATTGTTGGATCTTTATTTGTGCAGAGATCTTTTTCCTCTCTTTCTGATGAAGGATTTGGTGACTCATCATCCTCATGGATGCTGCAAATAGGATGATATATAACCACAGTCTGCCCTCTTTTTTCCACACTTTGAGGGTCTCCTGATGTTCCCACAGTCATTGGTTTCTGAGGAGGTGAGCATTGAGAATTAAATGGTTCATTATGGGGAACTAGTTTCTCCACATTATGGCACACCTTATGGACAATGTATTCTATGTTATTTTGTTGATTGCCAAAAGTAATAGGGGTACAAAAATCTAATTGAGGTCCATACCTTTCCATCATACTTCTCCCTTCAAATGACAGAGCTATGCTGCCTTGTTCTGCCACCCAATCTACGGGTTCACATCCAACTAATGTGTGGTCATCTTCAGCTTCACTATGTAGCTCCTGTGGTGACTTTGGATATGAATTAGGTTCTTCTTTTGGATCTGATCCAAAGTATGTCTTACCATCCTTAAGCTTACCAAGCTCCTTCGAGGTGATCTTGGAATCCTCTACATGGAATCTTGTAGTAGATTTTGCTCCCAATCTATCAACAACCTCATGACTAGTGTTTGGGTCTTGCTTCCCCAAACAAAATAATGAAGCTTCTACCTTGGTTGTTTTAGGGTCAGGATTCTTGGAGGCTCTTTTGGAAGAGGATCCAAACATTCTTGTGAGGTGTAAATAACATGCATCCACTGAATTTCTTGCTTCTTTTAGGTACTCTTCAGAAGTAGGGTGATATTTGGCTGTGGAACATGCAACCTTTTCCTGCATATAGCTATCAGAATAACCATAGCCTCTTCTTCCAATCATGATTTCATGGGTCATACTTGTAGAGGGTACTTCTCGCAATTCCTCTTCCTCATACTGTCTACAATACTCTTCATACTGCTCAACATATTCATCATCATATTGCTCATAAAAATATTCCTCTTCTTCATACAACTCAAACTCTAAATCTTCCATGACTGTACTAATTCCGCAACTACAACTTGAAGATACTGCTGAGATACTTTTCCACTGAGACTTACTTTCCACAGGCTGAGCCAAGAAAAGTGCTCTGATACCACTATAATATCCTAGGAACAATTTACCAAGAATATTAACTCAATTCCAAGTCTTTAAACTCGACTTAGTCAAATTTCTGCTAAACTCTTTGAACCGTGCAAGGAGTAAGTGAGGTGTACTGGGCGAAAGACTGAGGATGGTGAGATGAAAGTTCAATTATGGAATTTATATGGGATTATGTGCAGCAGAAGGTCATAGTTCAGATTGGAAGTGTTCTATGCACCATGTACCAATACCTTTCACTTTTCAGCAATAGAGCTAGTATATTGCCTACTTCGAGGCTTCCTGGGTAGCTGGCATATGCATACTAGACAGGTAAGGGTTGTGGGAGTTAATGACAGTGTATATATCAGTCCAATGGTGGTTGGATGTGTTCAGGAGGATTCTGGAGCAGATTGGACAAATTTTGGAAAGATTGGTGTGACAGATGCTTAGCTAGGATTGGCAGGCTAGGAATTTTGTTGGATTCCCAAACATAAGGTAAAAGCTTCTAGATTTTTATTTTAAGGGCTGATACGGTTAATATATTGAGTTATTAACCTAATACAACAAACTAGAAGTTTAATGGGTGCACAGATTGCATTTTATAAGGGAAACAGTGAAACTAGTCTAGAAAAAACACTCAATGAGCTACTCTCCAAATTGAACTTAACAAATGACTTCCATTAATTGATTTTTTCTGTTCTAAAAGAGTATGCAGATTTGATATAGTACTAACAATAGTAATGACTCAAAATATACATAGCAGAACTCTTGTTTTTTATTCAATGGCTCTTTTCTCAAAACATAGTGCCTCACAGGCTATAATTTGCATTACATTGGTGGAGAAGATGAATAGAGAGAATGATTTTTACAATAGATATGTTATATATGTAATTATAAGAACCTATATGGATAATAGTTATGATTTTTCTGCTCCTTCTACTGGTAGTCTTCACTGGTACGTCCTCCTTCAACCAAATGTCTCCATCAGGGGAAACGCCTCCAAATTTAGCTGGATGAACTGGGGCAATGAGAGGAATGGGAGATCAAGTCTGAATTCGACCTCTGGGCATGGCATCCAATGACATAGGCTGATAATCACTTCTAGAGCTCACTGGAGGTCCTGGGCATGCTCCTCTACAACAACTTCTTCTGGTAATGATCCTCCTCCAAAACTAGCTGCAGTTCTTCCTCAATGGTGACCTCCTCTCCAGTATGGCATTAGATCTTCATGGATGAACCGTACTGGACATCAATGGCTGTAGTATTACTTGTTGGACCTGCACAACACTCTTGGCTAACTCACACAGTCTTGGGGCACATCACCCAAGCAAACTTGTTGAGGAACAACACTCAACTAGAGAGGCTGAGAGCTCTCAAACCAAAATTCCAAATGACAAAAAGTTCTTGAATGAAGTTGAGAACCTGCTTAAATAGATAAGTTGACTTGTTTAGCAAGCTGAGCCACACGTGTGGGTGAGGTAGGGTGCACTGCTTGTGAAAATTAGAAACTGTTTGCTTTCCAAAACCTTCTTTCCTTCGCCTCCTTCATCAAAATTAGCAAATGCACCTTAGGAGCTTTTTCTAGGTGTTTCTATTACTCTCTTGACTGCTTTTCTTCATCTTTCCATTTCCTTGACTTTCCTCTTTTCTGCTTTTGCCAGTTTTTCTGATTGCTTTTGTCAGTTTCCAAATTGTTTGCCTTGTCCTCTTTCCTCCTTTGGATTTCTTTCTTTTCTGAGTGTTGCCACTAAGGCAAGAGTGGTCCACATGATCAATTCGACCTCCTAGCCTTGTCAACATCAACTTGCCACTAGTTAAATTAGTAATGATGCATTATTAATTAAAATCAATCCAACTCTGAATATAATTAATTATTTAATAATTAATTAATTCATATAGTATTCTTCCTCAACATTTATCTCCATTAATTAATGATAAGTCCATTAGTTTCCTTAGATCCTTAGTTTGGGTATTAATGTCTTCCGGGGTCCACCTTATCCATTTAATACCCAAATACAACCTTATGCATCTTTCATAAGATAGTTTCCATGATTTCTCATTAATTAAATAATTATTGCTTAGGTGACTTAGGCCAAAATTACCCCATGGACCATAGCAAAATTTGGGGATATGACAGTCCTCCCTTCCTAAGATTGCTTGTCCTCAAGCAATGTCAGGATTCCACCAAGCTTCTGTTGCACCACTCTGATTATAATTGTCCCCATCCACTGAACAGTATTAAAATTCAATTTGGCCTTCAAAAAAAATATGACTATGGAAGGAAAATGAAAACTGCACTATGATTTATATCTGCAGTTAACCAACAATGAACAAAAATTTCAACCCAATTAAAATAACTTCAGTAGAATTCCTGGATCCCACTGTTTCTCCTATAGGGACCAAAAATTTTTTGCCACCTTTGGAAATCTGTCACTCCAATGAATGCCAAGATCCCAAAGTATCAACTTCATTTTCCCGGTCTCCAAGCATGTGGATTTCCTCCACATAGGAAAACTTCTGCCAGTAAAATGTTCCATTGATCTATCTTGGCAACTTGCCTGCTTAGTTACCTTCCCTTGACCATGAGAAAAAATATATTTGCAAGGAGGTTTCATTTTTTATAGGTAATATTTCATCCAATAATTATGGGGATTAGTAATATCCCATGGCTTCAAAATATACCTTGGTTGCTGCTCACAATTCCAGATAACGTCAGTTGTAAATAAAAAATTATTGCAGAAACAAGAAAACCTTTTACCTTCAAGATTTCTCATTTCAGTGTTGCCTCTATCCATCCATACAATGGATGAATCAGACATCTTGCTTGCTGATGCACATGAGATGAAATCATCCATCTTTGCTGCAATAAGATCTATCTCCCCTAGGAGCAGATCATGTTCCACCTGTGGTACATGTGGCATCAACAAGAAAAACTTCTTCACCCACTGTTCATTCCCCATTGTTATTGTTGAATCCATGACATGAGGGGAAGGACTGTAAACCTTATTTTTAGGTCTGTAACCTTCAGTAATTAGACTTATGGCTGAAAATTCATAATTATTGGCTGGCCCAAATTTGGTGCTCTCATCCCACTTTTCTATGGGAGAGTGACTACTTCCAAGGAATAGCTCAGTTTCCCTTCGGAAATGATCAGGTGCTTGGTTTTCATCAAACTGTTCTGCACACTCCTCAAGCACATGTAAAGATAAAGGATCCTCATGATCCATCATCTCATGAGGTTCCTCCCTTGGAACATGGAATAATTCAGTCATTTTATTATGACTTTGTGAAAGATAGGAGGTAAAAAGTGATTCTGGCAACTTTTCATTAAGCTGCTCAATCTGATTCTCAGATTCTTGACAAGCATCATGAGTACCAATCAGAGAATCCTGGGTGGTTTCCAACATATGAGTGAGCTTGTTGATATCCTCTTCATTCCTTATTGTAGCATTATAGTACACATTCACAAGCTCCAGCAAGTGATCTCTATCAGAAAGCAACTGAGAAAAATTTCCTTTTAGGCTTCCTATCGCTTCCCATATGTGCACAAAATTTTCAACAGAGGGTTGCTCCTCCATTGATGCAATTCTCCAATAGCAGTGAGAGATCAAATCATTAAGTTCATGGAGGTTTTTCAGTGCCCCTTTGATTTTTCTCTCACTCATTTTCAATGGTCCAACCAGGGAAAGAAGTTCCAACTGGTGAACCTCCTCTTCTACTTCTTGCAATTCAACCTTCTCCCAATTCTGAATTATGACATTAGAAGTCTTTTCTAATCCATCATTCTCACTGGAAGTGGCTGCCATATTGGGATGCAACAAAGGCATGCGAAAATAAGAATTGAAGCCATACCTTTGTGCCCAAGTTTCCTCCTCATGTGGTGGTTTAATGGCAGCATGCTTCTTTCCCAAATTCCTAGGTTCACACCTAGCTGATTCGGGCTTGTCTTCCACCTCAACCTGAAGTTCCAATGATGATTTCAGTTCTGATTGATGTTCTTATTTTGGATAGGATACAAAAGATTTCCTACCATCATCAATCTTCACCATCTCTTCTGCATTGATCTTGAAATCACCCAAGAAGAAATTGAGAGTGATTTCACCTTCCACATTGCCAACAATCGAATGCTTGACTGTTGGATCTTTATTTGTGCAGGGATCTTTTTCCTCTCTTTCTGATGAAGGATTTGGTGACTCATCATCCTCATGGATGCTGCATGTTAACAGTCCATAAATTTTGGGCTTAGATTTCTCCTGGCGAGAGTTGACGATGCAAAATAGAAGAGTTTTCATGGTGGAGGGTCCGAAATTTAGCTGAAGAAGAAATATCTCTCCTCGGATATAAACACCAAGGTTGTAAAAGGAAGTAGAGGTTCTATATGCTCGAGAACTCAGGTTTTGAATTTTTATGAGAAGACCTAGCCTAAATATTTATTTTATGAGAAAATTATAAGTCTTTTAATATTTCTATAAAAGCCAAAATTGCTCAATCTCCATGGAGCCTAAGTTTCAGCTTTTAAGGATGACATAGATTTCTTTTAAATGTTTTAGTTTGGGTGCAAATTAAAATTTGGAGCAAAAGTTATGTTAGCGCCCAACACCGAAGGCTCACCATGGGACCATTAAGCCGAGAGGGCCACTCGTATACTCCATCACTCAAGCGCCCAGGCTTAAAGCCTCCCTTTCCTTTATTGCTTGGAATATATTGAGGGCATCGAGGTATATAAAGAATGAAAAGAAACTTTCTGTTGTGCATGTGGGATAAAGCCTCCAGAGTTAAAAATGAAAAACAAAAACGCAGATAAGTCAAGTTTCAGCAGCCATCATTCTCGTCCACCTTTTCTTGATTCTATTACTTCACTTACACATTCTCTTATGAAAGAAATGGAATTTCAAGTTACTCCTCGATTTCAGTAATTAAATGCAAAATGAGCATTATAAAGAGTCCATGGTAGGGGCAAAGTTCTCTAAGATCAGAAATCAGAATTCAATAAGACAAATAACAATAGCGCCAATGGTAGACCAAATTTCACTAGTCTTGGTGGTCTTCACTATAGCGGTGGCGTTCTTACTGCTATACCTTATTCACAGGTAATGGAATTTTCATGGCAACTGAAAAACATCAAGAAATGCATCTTCCTCCTGGTTAAATTGGATGGACACTGATTGGAGAAAGCTTCAGTTCTTATCGCCCTATGACAAGCAATAATCCCAGGAAATTTGTTGACAATAGAGAGAAAAGGTATGATTTGGACATTTTTGTGTCCCATTTATTTGGAAAGGAAGGCAATTTGTATCAGCAGATCCCTAGCTCTATTCTACAAAACGAAGAGAGGCTCTTTCAATCCCATTACCCAACAGTAATGAAAACTTTGATAGGCAAATACGGGTTGCTCTCGGTACATAGCAATCTCTAGAGAAAACTCCATGGATTAATTGTGAATTTGCTGGGGTTCGAGAGGCTCAAATTTGATTTCATGAAGAAAATACAAAATCTCTTGCAATCCACTGTACAACTCATGAATATTGAGTGTTTATTGGACGGTTGGGGTCTGATACCAACGGGAAAATCAGCACGGCCATTGCCACCTGCAAGAGATCTGATTTTAGATGAAAGTTTGTTGAAACATTGCTTTTACAAATGCTTGATCGCCCAAGTGATAGAGGAGAAATTACCTACTGCTAGACGTTGAAAAGAAATTTCAAGTTTCCTGCACAGGATATACGATTGAAGAATTTTAGTTTGAAGGTTTTAGTTGCAATGGCTGATCATGACTAATGTTGAGTATGGATCATGGAAACAATTTTGGTATTAGATGACCTGATCAGATGCCATAAAACTTCACACAGTCAAGCCGACTTTTCTTTACTCCAAGATGACATATGTTACATATTCAGAAGTTTTTTTGAATGAAAATCGTGATGTGGAAAGTCGTAGCATGTTTTCAATAAAATTTGAAGAAGATGGAGATTTTCAAAGAATATAGTAGATGTTGAAAAGTTTCCATCTCATTCTTCAAACAACACAAGTCTCATTCGGCATTCAAAATTCATTCGCACATTAAACTACACGATTATCCTATCCTCATATTCGGCATATAAGTTTCATCCAGCCATAACTTATCGATGAAATTGATAATGTTTTGAAGTCAATGACATTCTACAGAACGTGAAGTTATGACGAATATGAAGACAGGGCTATGATCCGCCCTAACCAATACAACACAACATGCAAAGTGGCAAATACGCAATTTCTAGAGCCGATTGAGTCATTAAAAGTATAACATAAAGTGTAAGTGCAACAATAAAGGAGAAATTGATGGTTCTCAAGTCATCTCTCATCATCTACATGCATATAAGATAGAGGCGGTTAGTGGTCGTGGAATACAAACCGCCATCACACGCGTCATTGTTTGATGCATCCGCATGTGAAAGAATGGTATTACAAACCGCTCCAAAAGCCATGCAGAAACCACCCTTTGCACGTGCGAAAATACCTTTTCCGAAAGTTATTTATTAGATTAAATAATGTATTGTTTTTATTGGCTCGATGGTTAAAAGGGATGAAGAACGCGATGAAATACATTGGACGCTTAGGGTTCGATACCAACAAAAAATTCAATGCAGCCATGTCTTTCAAAGCAAACCACTCCATCATGGAACATTTCAAACATAAATGAGAATGCGATTTCTTAGGACGCCGAAGAAAATATGGGCATACGTCGAAAAGGGCATTTCTAGATTTCAAAAGAAATAAAATCCGAAGCATCTAGAAAGAAATTCCTGATTTAGTTGCTATCAATTTTTGTTAAAGTCTTTTTCTTAGAAGTTAAACATTTTTTACAGTTGTTATTGTAACTAATTATTATCACAAACAAATTTCGAGTGGTTAGGGTTTACTATGAAGATTTTTTGTATAAATGAGGCATTTTGCAATGTAAAAAGAAGGAGGAATTTTCAGGAATAAAAAAAAACCGTTCTGGGCATTTGAAGTTTATCTCAGAAATGAATAAAGATTTCAGAGTTTGAGCAGTTTTAAATCAAAGATTCATGCGTTGTTGGTGTTTACAGTCTGTACCTTTTCTTTTCTCACATGTGCATGTTTATCTTCCCAGTTATGCTATTCATATCTGTCTTTTCTTCTATACTTGGACAAACGTCTAAATAAATTGGGATTCATATTGATATGCCTCAGTTTATCGCGTTTAAGTATCCATTTGCTTCTCTAAAATCGACAATGGATTCATCCTAGTCTGATGCCCATTGATTGGTGGATTGTCTTTAATTCTTTATTTTCGCCTACAAAAATCTTTGACCGTAACCTAACAATTACCTTGCCTTTGTACAAAAATTTTGTTTTTGCTGCTAATATATTATTTTTCTATTTCTTGACTCCATTGCCCAATGATATCCCATTTCCTGTTGTTCTAACCATATGACTAAAAATCCATAAGTTTTTACCTTATTTTTACAATTTGGCCATTGAATTTATCGTCAAGCTACTGTCGTGGTGACATTGGATGGCAGATCTGATGACAGAACCCTCTCTGGCTGAAGGAGGCCAACTTTCAGTCTAAAGATTGGTTTGAGGTTACCTCGGGGTTTCCTTGATACAGCCCAAGGAAAATCTGAGTGCTAACACTGAAAATAGGATGATATATAACCACAGTCTGCCCTCTTTTTTCCACACTTTCAGGGTCTCCTGATGTTCCCACAGTCATTGGTTTCTGAGGAGGTAAGCATTGAGAATTAAATGCTTCATTATGGGGAACTAGTTTCTCCACATTGTAGCACACCTTATGGACAATGTATTCTATGTTATTTTGTTGATTGCCAAAAGGAATAGGGGTACAAAAATCTGATTGAGGTCCATACCTTTCCATCATACTTCTCCCTTCAAACGACGGAGCTGTGGTGCCTTGTTCTACCACCCAATCTATGGGTTCACATCCAACTAATGTGTGGTCATCTTCTGCTTCACTATGTAGCTCGTGTGGTGACTTTGGATCTGAATTAGGTTCTTCTTTTGGATCTGATCCAAAGTATGTCTTACCATCCTTAATCTTACCAAGATCCTCCGAGGTGATCTTGGAATCCTCTACATAGAATCTTGCAGTAGATTCTGCTCCCAATTTATCAACAACCTCATGATTAGTGTTTGGGTCTTGCTTCCCCAAACAAAATAATGAAGCTTCTACCTTGGTTGTTTTAGGGTCAGGATTCTTGGAGGCTCTTTTGGAAGAGGATCTAAACATTCTTGTGAGGTGTAAATAGCATGCATCCACTGAAGTTCTTGCTTCTTTTAGGTACTCTTCAGAAGTAGGGTGATATTTGGCTGTGGAACATGCAACCTTTTCTTGCATATAGCTATCGGAATAACCCTAGCCTCTTCTGCCAATCATGATGTCATGGATCATACTTGTAGAGGGTACTTCTCGCAATTCCTCTTATTCATATTGTCTACAATACTCTTCATACTTCTCAACATATTCATCATCATATTGCTCATAAAATGTTCCTCTTCTTCATACAACTCAAACTCTGAATCTTCCATGACTGTACTAATTCCGCAACTACAACTTGAAGATAGTGCTGAGATACTTTTCCACAGAGAGTTACTTTCCACAGGCTGAACCAAGGAAAGTGCTCTGATACCACTGTAATATCCTAGGAACAATTTACCAAGAATATTAACTCAATTCCAAGTCTTTAAACTCCACTTAGTCAAATTTCTGCTAAACTCTTCGAACCGTGCAAGGAGTAAGTGAGGTGTACTAGGCTAAAGACTGAGGATGGTGGGATAAAAGTTCAATTCTGGAATTTATATGGTATTATGTGCAGCAGAAGGTCAGAGTGTAGATCAGAAGTGTCTTATGCACCATGTACCTTCACCTTTCACTTTTCAGCAATAGAGCTAGTCTATTGCCTACTTCGAGGCCTCCTGGGTAGCTGGCATATGCGTACTAGATAGGGAAGGTTTCTAGGAGTTAATGACAGTGTTTATATCATTCCAATGGTGGCTGGATGTGTTCAGGAGGATTCTGGAGTAGATTGGACAAAGTTTGGAAAGATTGGGTGTGACAGATGCTTAGCTGGGATTGGCGGGCTAGGAATTTTGCTGGCTTCCCAAACATAAGGCAGAAGCTTCCAGATTCTGATTTTAAGGGATGATATGGTTAATATATTGAGTTATTAACCTACTGAAACAAACGAGAAGTTGAATGGGTGCGGAGATTGCATTTTATAAAGGAAGCAGTGAAACTAGTCTCGAAAAACCACTCAATGAGCTAGTCTCCAAATTGAACTTAACAAATGACTTCCATTAATTGATTTTTTCTGTTCTAAAAGAGTATGCAGATCTGATATAGTAATAACAACAGTAATGACTCAAAATATACATAACAGAACTCTTCTTTTTTATTCAATGGCTCTTTTCTCAAAACATAGTGCCTCACAGGCTATAATTTGCATTACATTGGTGGAGAATATGAATAGAGAGAAGGATTTTTACAGTAGATATGTTCTGGATGTAATGATCAGAACCTATATGGATAATAGGTATGATTTGGCTGCTCCTTCTGCTGGTATTCTTCACTGGTACGTCCTCCTTCAAACAGATGTCTCCATAAGGGGAAATGCCTCCAAGTTTAGCTGGACGAATTGGGGCAATGAGAGGAATGGGAGATCAAGTCTAAATTCGACCTCTGTGCATGGAAGCCAATGACATAGGCTGATAATCACTTCTAGAGCTCATTGGAGGTCCTAGGCATGCTCCTCTACAACAATCTTTTTCTGCTAATGATCCTCCTCCAAAACTAGCTGCAATTCTTCTTCAATTGTGACCTCCTCTCCAGTCCGGCATTAGATCTTCATGGATGAATTGTACTAGACACCAATAGCTGTAATATTACTTTCTGGACCTGCACAATGCTCTTGGATAACGCACATTATCTTGGGGCACATCACCCAAGCAAACTTGTTGAGGCACAACACTCAACTGGAGAGGCTGAGAGCTCTGAAACCAAAATTCCAAATGACAAAAAGTTCTTGAATGAAGTTGAGAACCTGCTTAAATGGAGAAGTTGACTTATTTAGCAAGTTGAGCCGCATGTGTGGGTGAGTTAGGGCGTACTCCTTGTGAAAATTAGAAACTGTTTGCTTTCCAAAACCTTCTTTCCTTCACCTCCTTCATCAAAATTAGCAAATGCGCCTTAGGAGCTTTTTCTGGGTGTTTCTATTTCTCTCCTGACTGCTTTTCTTCATCTTTCCATTTCCTTGACTTTCCTCTTTTCTTCTGTTGCCAGTTTTTTCTGCTTTTTCCAGTTTTTCTGATTGCTTTTGTCAATTTCCAAATTGTTTTCCTTGTCCTCTTTCCTCCTTTGGATTTCTTTCTTTTTTGAGTGTTGCCACTAAGGCAAGAGTGGTCCACATGACCAATTCGATCTCGTAGCCTTGTCAACATCAACTTGCCACCAATTAAATTAGTAATGATGCATTTATTAATTAAAATCAATCCAACTCTGTATATAATTAATTATTTAATAATTAATTGATTCATATAGTATTCTGCCTCAACATTTATCTCCATTAATTAATGATAACTCCATTAGTTTCCTTAGATCTTTATTTTGGGTATTAATATCTTCTGGGGTCCACCTTATCCATTTAATACCCAAATACAACCTTAGGCATCTTTCATAAGATAGTTTCCATGCTTGCTCATTAACTGAATAATTATTTCCTAGGTAACTTAGGCCAAAATTACCCCATGGACCATAGCAAAATTTGGGGATATGACACACCCCTAGACAAGTCACATGGCTAATACTGTGGGAATGCCACCCGATGCTACAAACATCCAGCTTCAAGATCATCACATCTCCCTATGTGGTAGAGTGCCCTGCTCCCTCTGCATCTGAGCATCCTGTTCCCATGCATATTTCTCCTAGAAGCCTTTGTTATTCATGTAGTCCTCACATCTCAGGTAGCATGTTGATGAACTTCATATAACTTATCTGCTGCTGCTAACTGCAACTCCTTATGTCCATTGGAAGAATGAACATCTATAGTAGAGAGATACTAATCGTTAGTCTTCATATGAGATCTCTTGGACTTGTGGGTCATGGGTCCACATATGATTGAATCTACTAGATCCACATATTCCTGTTGTTATTGCTGATTAGTCAGCATATTCACTGTAGCTGCTCCCTCTATGATGGAATCCATCCTAATATCTAATCTTGAGAGCCATTTTCTGACCATCCTGGTCCCTCTCAAATACTAAATATCAACGGGATCTTAATCTTGATGACTACACATCCATCACTTTCTCTTCAGAACAAGTCTTGTCGTCCTTTTCTTATATGACATAGCATATGATTTTCCGTACAAGTCAAAATTTTATCAAATAGTAAGCAACATTGCATAATCATGAAGATCAAATTTTATTTCAATGCAATGGAAATAGTTCACACATTCATGTAAGCATCTTAGCCAATGATTCAACACAACATCCATCCATATCCCAAACATACTGTCAAGAGAGTGCATTGCTCCAGTATGTTAGCAAATAAGCTTCATCCTAGACGAGTTCCATCTAGGGTTCATGGAATGTTGCGCAACACTACAGGCTTCTTACTCAACATATACATAACATGTACTAGAAGATCCTACTGCTCATTAACCTCAGTCACATATAAATGTATAATATGCTAGATTATAACATGCATAACACAATTCATGATTCTAAGAATACAGATATGCATACAACTGTTATGAACATTCAAATCCTATCTACAAGAGCAATAACGACAAATGATAATCCAAATCCAAATACTTATCTTTAATTGTTTTTGTGGGATCCCTCTTGATCTCTGCCTCCTTCCAGGCATCACTAGAGTCCTTAGATATTTATCTTAGTTCTTGTTGGAAGCCCATTGAACAAACTGCAACATGGATCTTCATACATCACCAATGACAATATCCTCATCTAGAGATAATGCAATCATTGGTGTACTAAATAAATACTCCTTTCGACGGTCATCATCTTCTGCATTCCTTGACTTCTTTAGTGAATTCTCTTCAACAGTGGTTGAATCATGTTCCTTTATTTTCTTTGATTTACATTGATTTTTATAGTGGCCAAGCTTTCTACAATTGAAGCATTGGATGTGTGAAAGATATTTCTTCCTCCTCTGTTATGGAATTGGACTTAATATTTCACCTTTTTCTTTTTTACCAAATATCTTCTTTCTTCTTTCTCTTCTCTTCTTGGTATGTGTAACGAGAGCTTGGTTTTCTTCATGATGAGAGGATTCTTCTTGTCTTGGCATCACTCTTCTTCCACTGAGCCTTTCTTGCTTCTTCTTCTAGTTCTAGTACTCCTACAATAAAGTTTAGAAGGTCATCTTCTTCTAGAGCAATGAGCACTCTAGACTTCCATGAATGAAAGTTTGAAGCTTCATCAATCCTATCTACAACCTTGATGCTTGTCATTTTGATTGAGGAGGAAGACTGCAAACTGGTTCAGAAACCATAGCAGAAGCTAGGTCAAAATTGAATTTTGGATTTTGAGAAAACGGCTTCCATAGATGAATGCATCCCTCCAAGGCAAGTTGAATGAGCATCCTTTTTCTTCCTGATCTATGGACAAAACATCTCATAAAATGAAACCCTAATTTTTGGAGTTTCTGTAGTTTCTATATAAAATCCAAACTTCATAAAAACTGAAATTTCAAATCTGCAATTTCCTGGCCCTAGATTTTCGTTCTTAAATTTTTGTCCCCTAATTTTCAGACACTAGATTTTCTGCCCTTGATTTTTGAACTTTATATTTTCGGCCCCTGATTTTCAAACCTTATGTTTTCAAACCCTAGATTTTTGGCCCTTGATTTTCAGAGTAAATATTTGTGCTTTGCACGCAGCAGGATAACGTGTGTGGGCCCATAACCTGTTATATTTTAGTGATATAGAAATATAATTTTCACATAATCAAGCACAAGAACACAAGAGACGTAATAGTTTTCCCTGGGAAAACCCAAAATCAGGAAAAACCCAGCAAACCTTTCTTACTCAGAGAATTAGTACATAATACAAGTACATCAAGGATAAGAGTGATGAAGATCACATAGAGAAGAGATGTGAAAAGAAGGAGCTCCAAAATGTCTTATACAACCCAACATTGAACTTTCCTTTGCTTGAGCGAATTGGTTCCTTGCCCAAATGAGGATGGTGTCACATGTATTTATAATGGTTCTATGATGACCTTTTTCCACTCTGGGCCGACTTTCCTTCTTAAACTGGGTTGAATTCACTTTTTGCATAATAAAATACATTTTATTTTATTTTCTTGTGTAGGTTGGCCTACTATTTCTTTGTGGCATTATTTTTTCTTTATTTTAAGGCTTTAAATCTTTCTTTTGGCTTGCCACAAGTGTACATAATAAATACAAGATAATAATATCTTCCGGTGCTACAAATAACATCAACACTAATTACTATTTTCTAAAGAAGCTATCTAAATATTTGTTGATTAGGCTCGGACAGGGGCTTTTTGCCGAAATCTAATAGTTTTTATTTTGCAAAATCTAAATTTAACTATGTTTTAATGGAGATTTTGATGGTACTAGAAACAGATTCAACACCATTAAAAACCTCTAGGGGCACCCAAACTTTTAGAGTTTAACAGTTGTAACTAGGATTTTTAAAAATTTCTACCGGGTTTTTTCAAAATCATGCCAAAAATAATCAAAATTTTTCGTTCTAAATCATAGAATTTTTAAACTATGCAATTTTTTAAACTTAAAAATTAAAAATAATTCTTTTTATTAATATCTAAAAAAGTATCATGTATGATTACAACAAGTCATTATTAAAAAATAAAAAATAAAAACTATTTTTAAAATTTAAAACAACTAAAACTAAAAAACCTAGCAAGCAATTATTAATTATTAATTATTAAAAATAAAATAAAAACTTTAAAAACTATGAAAAGAATTAAAAAAACTAAAACTTAATTTTTTTAATATAATATCATCATCCAAGTGCACAAAATAATTTATATAATATCATACCTTAATTATCCAAAAGATAATAATATCAATTTTATAAAATATAATATAATTTTTTTTATACAAAACATAACATAATTTGACTACATAGGCTAACTACTTTGTAAAAATTATTATTGTTAAATTATATCACGCACTTTAAATTATATCATGCACTTTGAGTAGAAAAACAAGTATGCCCTCTTAAGTTAATATTAGTCCTACACTCACTTAAAACTTAGACATGCGTTGGCTCACTTAAAACATAGTGTTGCACTCCTTAAAACGTAGTCATGCACTACTTAACTTTTTAGTGTGCGATCCCTTCAAACTTAAGTGAGAACTACTTTTAAACTTAACTATGCAACCTTAAATTTGAGAGCACTGGTTTAAAACTAAAATGTGCGCTACCTTAACTTTTATTTATGTGATGTTCACCGACCCTCTTAAACTTATCTCGCCAATGGATTCATCTCTCTAGTGCATTAGAGCTCTTTACTTTTTACTTTTATGTGTGTGCTACATAAAATTTTATAGTGGTCATACAAATCTATTTGATACCATTTTAGTATCTTTTTTAGTGATAAGGATAGATAACTTGGTTTAACGATAAATCATTAGTATGTGTTTTTGTACTTCTGGAGACATAAGTGAATTCCTTCAATTGTGTTGGGTTCAAAACGCAACAAAAAGTATAGTTAGTTTGGTTCATTGGTAAAAAGTTGACTTTGGATCGTCCCAAAAATTACGTGTGAAATCATTTTTTAAGGGAAGTCCAAGCCTCGTTACTCAAATTCAGTTTTGTCAACACCCCTATCATTTGTTTTACCCCTATCATTTGTTTTATGTAGGATTTTCATATGCTAATTGAAATTGGCACCATCCATAAATAACCAAGATATTTTAATTCCTAAACCAAGCTAGTTGGCTCTTAATGCACTTTATGCCCAACAAATAGTGATAAGGTCAATTCATCTTTGAAACGCAATTCTGCGTTAGCTAGTGATAAACAAATGCTTGAATGAGATAGTCATGGATGAGAGTATTCTTTCACACAAGGTAGAGCCATTCAAATCCAGGATGGCAAGAGAAAAATATTATGATACATGTAATGTGAGAAATGCAGACTCAATGAATTTAAGAAGCAAACTGATTTAATTACACAAAGCTTTAAGGATCGATATAAACAAAATAACCAAGTATGCAATCTCTACAAACAAGGAAATCATCAAATGCACTCATTTATTAGGTCCAAAAGAGAGAGATTAAAGAAATCATGACATAGACCAAATAGTGGAGATTTATTTCAAAATTTTTAAAGGGGGGCCAAGTAATTTTTTCTTGGGAGTTGTTGAGGGATCAACATGTTTCAAACCCTAAAGCAAGTCGAACTTCAGGAGAACTAGAACAAATCATGATTCCCTCAAATTTGATTTTATAAGATATTAATAATTTTAAAACCAATCAAATAATGACTAATCAATGGGAAAGGTCACCTTATTTCAAGTATTGAAAAACCATTAAGAGGAGGATGCATTTTTAAAATGTTGTATGCCTAGCTTTCAAGCTTTTTTTAACTTCATTCCATCATCTCGGTTAATGTCATTATCATATTCTCCAATTCCTATGGGTTCTCTTATTTTTCTTTTGTAATAGTGTGGGATTCAAGCTAACACTCTTGGCTCCTTCAAACATATGTGCTAATTAAAGGTGTGTCAATGCTTTACAATGATATATTTTTTCCTTTCATCGTGTATATCTGCACTATGTTCCTTCAACCTAGTTTTGATTGAGCATCGTGTTTCACCAATGTACAAATTTCCACAAGAGCATAGAATTAAACACACTCCTTTGTGAATATTTTTCAATATTGGATCCTTGGAAAAGTCTAACATGTTTCCTACAGAGTTCGGGGAAGAGAAAGAAACTCTTCTATTTTTCATTTCAAATTTTGGCAATGTTGTCCATAGTTCCCTGAATGCATGGTCGAGTTGTTCTAGTATTATACTGTTCTGTGTTTATTCATCTTTGCTATCTTGTATGCTTTCATTCAATTTTTTTGTCTTTATAGCCATTTTTTGTAAGAACCTTCATAAAATGGTTAATCTCGTGTTCTAGAGGGTGTTAATCTAAAATTTTCATAGATCGGGTGGCTAATGTCTTGATTACACCCATTTTTTATGCTAGGTGATTATGTGAATGATCGTGTAAGTATATATTAGTATGAATATTCTTTCTGTACACCTAGTGTGCTAAAGACCCATATGTTTTCTTCATGGTGAGCACATTAAAGAAGGGTATGCAATTATTCTTTTCTTTTTCCACAGTGAACTTAATGTTATTAGATTGGTTGTTGAGATGATTTGTGAAAATTTATAGTCTATTTTCACCATTTGACCAATTGTTATATATATCGCTAACAAACATGAGCCACCACTTAGGTTTATGAGGAAGTTATGCAAGGGAATCTATCCCTAAGGTCGACCGACGAAGCTAGGAAGTGGGAAGCTGAATGGAAGGAGGAGGATGACCTTCGAGCTGAAGGAAAAGGGCAACGTGTGAGCCCAAGGCTCAATTGATGGCTCCTGGTTGGAGGGACAATTCGTAACCGATTTGAAGCTGGTTGAAGGACTAGATGTGTCCATAGAGAATATGATGTGTTGAAATTAATGACCGTGTAGTGGTCAGAAGGATGGAGACGACTGAGGTCATAGTCAGACCCAACCGAAGATGAAGGAATAACTATCGAGAGGGTTAGTCACAAATGAGTGGAGGTTGAAATGAATGATGGAGCAAGGCAACTAAGCCAGTGAAGACCTAAGGGTCATGAGGAGTCCATGAAAGAAGAAGGGAGCATTCGGTGTTGATACCAACACGAGTAGAAGACCATCCTATGGGTGGTCAAAGGAATATGAAAAGACCAATCTTTGGATGAACACGACTGTAGGAAAGGCGATGAGGGAAGAAGTTGGAGAATAAGATGCAATGAAAGGATTTTTGACACAATTGGATAGTTGGGAGAAAGCAGGTTAGAGTGTAGTTAGGTATAAGGGAATGCCAAGGGATGAGAAGAGGAAGACGAGTCAGAGTGGTCGACGATAAATCAAGTCGACATATGGAGTGGTAGTTGGAGTAGACTGAATGGAAGCTGAAGAGAGGTAGGGTTTGAATCCGACTAGGTAGTAGTAAAGTCGATAGATTAGGAAGATAGAAGAAAGGCATAGCAAATATTAGTGGAGACACTAGAGTGAAGGCAGAAAACTTGGGACTTCACCCAAGGAAGACATGTAGAGCAGAGACATCATAGCAGGTGACTGATAAAGGGGTTGACTAGTTCTGGTTGAGTGATGACCAATAGAAATCCAAAGTACGAAGAAGAACCAAGGCACGTCATAGAGTATTTGCGGCATTTATTGTAGAGTAATGGAAGTTTTAGAGAATTCTAGATGGCACTGCGCACCAAGGATAATTCGGGAAGAAGCTAGAGGCTTCTAGAAGCTGCATAAGTGGGAGAGTAAGGCGATGGAGAAATTTTATAAATAAGCATAAAGGGAGTAGAATAAAAGGGGTTCCTTCTCCTAGATATGAAAGGGATCTGTTATTATATTAATTTGAAACAGTTGTTGAGCTTAACTGTATGTATAGACTAAGTGTCTAAAATAGAGACTTCACCCTGATTATAAATCAATGTATTAAATTTGATTTCAAATATTAATATAAGGCCATAATCCTTGGCATTTTCATTACTATGTTGTGTGTGTGTGTATGGATTTCCATACATGTTCTGTTGTGCGAACTGATCTATAGTTGACTGAGGTCGCGTCTGCATCAGCTGGTATCAGAGAAAGAAGTGTCTTGTATGAGAAGAGAAAATCCAAGTATGGTAGGTTAGAGTTGATGAAATTCGAGTTGCGATTGGATGTGGTGGATATTTGCAACTTTGGTTGGGAGAAAAGGAACCAATTGTGACTGGGTGAAGATATAGATCCAACTATGGTTGGGTAGAGTTGTGGACTAATGAAGGGATGAAGGGATAGCTCCCACATGAGGTGGGGTAGAGTTATCTAGAACTAGGTGGTAAAGTAGGAGCAATCTATCAAGGTTGAGGAATTTGTATTTCCACAGCTACAGTTGTGGGTAGAGTTGCAGATGGGGAAACCAAGGATTATGAGTATATGATAACACTAGAAATGGACTACTTGGTAGAACCTATGGGAAAGGAGGAAAACACAGTTGAATTTTGGGAGACTGAATAACAAAACAGAGCTTTGCTCGAGCTCGTAAAAGGAAACAATTCCATCAGAAAGGTTGGGTAGAATTGTTGAAGAAAGGAAGAAGAGAGACAGACTCAATCAAAGAGTCCAGAATAATACTGCACAAAAGAGAAGTGCATATGTGAAGAGGTTGCATGAATAAGTAGTCTTGGAAAAGATATGCGATGCACTGAGGAATATAATTCTCAAATTGGAAGCATTGGAGGTTGCACAATGCGTTGGACAGCCTTTTGGTTGATACAAGTTTATGAAGACCCTGATGACAGGGAATAGAATCCTCGTGGTAGAGGAGATTGATGAGAAGATTTTAGTGACTTGGTTGTTAGTTTGAGTCTATGAGATAGGTTTCCAGAAGAAATGGAGATGACAAAAGGGGTCAAACATAACCGACAAGTTCTAGGATGGTCACTTAAGAATCTGACAAAGGAAAGAACCAGACAGAGGTTCCCAAGGAGGAGAAGAGTTAATTAGGGAAACTATTGGAGTGGAGCTGAGTGCTTCACCGAGACTGACGATAAGAGTGGATACTGCAAAGGTTGGAGAGGAGTTGATGAGAAGGAAACTATGCATGTTGCTGGGAAGGTTCACAAAGATGGAATAAAGAAGGGCTCTAGTAAAATCCAACATGATACCATTGACTTTGAGTGTGCAAGTGCAATTGGGGTCATGAGGAAGTCCCAATAGAAGAAGAAAAGGAGCAAAGTGAAGGAAATGGGATTAGTTTGCATTTGGTATCAAGTATGGAATTATTGGTGAAGGAAAAGGTGCAAGTACCGGTATCTTGCAATGAAATCCCTCGCCATGAGGTCATTCCTTTTTGTTTAGCCTGGAGATTCTGATGCAGGGATATCTAGCCCTAAGGATGACTGATGAAACTAGGCAGTGAGAAGCTGACTGGAAGGAGGAGGAGGACCTTCCAGGTGAAGGAAAAGGGCAGTACATGAGCTCAATGGTTAGTTGGCATCCAGGAGCAGACTTGGGTTGGTGGGACAAGTTGTAGTCGATTTGAAGCTAGTCAAAGCACTAGATGGGTCGGTAGGGAATCTGACATGTTGAGATCAACGATCATGCAGTGGTCAGAGGGATGGAGATGATTGAGTTTGTAGATAGGCCCAAATGAAGATGAATGAATAAATAGATGGAGATTTAATCATAGTTGAGTGGAGGTGAATATAAAGGTTGGAGTAAGGAATTTTAGCCAGTGAAGATCTAAGGGTCATGAGGAGTCCATGAAAGAAGAAGGGAGCAGTTGGCCTTGATAACGACATGAGTGGAAGACTATCCTGTGGGTGGTTGAGGGAAGAATAAAAGACCAGACACTGGATGAACACAATTGTAGGGAAGGCGATGAGGGTAGAAGTCATAGAAGAAGATTCGACGAGAGGATGGTCGATATAGTTGGCTAGTTGCGAGCAAGCAAGTCAGAGTGTCGTCTGGTCGAAGGGAATGTCAATGGATGAGAGGAGGAAGATGATTCAGAGTGGTCGACAACATGTCAAGCTGACGGATGTATGCGTAGTTGAAGTAGACCGATTTCCAGTTGAAGAGAGGTCGGGTTTGAAGTCGACTAGGAAGCAATAAAGTTGGTAGATTGGGCCAAGAAAAGAAAGGAATAACAGAATATTAGTGGAGCCACGAGAGTGAAGGAAGAAAACTTGGGACTTCTCCCAAGGAAAACACATAGAGAAGAGATGTCGCAACATGAGACTAATAAAGGGGCCGACTAGTACCAATCGAGAGTTGACCGATGGAAAGACAAAGTACGCAGAAGAACCAAGACATGTTGTAGAGTAGTTGCAAAATTTATTGCAGAGAAATGGCGGTTGTTGAGGACGTCATATGGCACTGTGTGCTAAGGAGAATTTAGGAAGAAGCTAGAGGCTTCTGGAAGCTACATAAGTGAGAGAGTAAGGTGATGGAGAAATGCTATAAATAAGCATAAATGGAGTAGAATAAAGGGGTCTCCTTCTCTTGGATATGAAAGGGATATGCTATGATCTTTTGCAACATCCGTTGAGGAGAACTGTATGTATAAACTAAGTTTCTAAAATAGGGACTTCACGCCGATTTTAAATCAATGTATTTAATTTGATTTCAATTAATAATATAAGGCCATAATCCTTGGCATTTTCATTACTCTGCTTTTGTTTGCATGTGGGTGTCCATACATGTTATGTTGTGCACACTGATCCGCAACCGAATAAGGTTGCATCTGCATTAGGAAGGGAGTTTATTACCTTCTTCTCAAAGTTCTCCATGAAAGGGTTCATAGAAAATAAATATCTATTTACATTAAAACAATTCATGTACATGGTTCACATAAAATAAAAATAAAAAATAAAAAATATCCATAATATATATTTATGTCTAGGAAATAGAATTCATAAGAAGGACACTCATACTCATTTTCTATAATTTTGAAAAATACATGTAAAAGAAAATAAAATAGAACTATTAAATAATAATAAAATTTATAAAAAAAATATGATGAGAACACATAACAAATTGTTATTATGTTCCTTTTTTTCATATGTATACATCAATTATAAAGCATTATATTTTATAAATGTCTGAATTATAAATTTCATTTCTAAAATTTTACTATAAAAAATAATATATATTCATAATATGATCCAATTTTACTTATTTTTAATGTGTACCTCTTCAATCAACACATTAGCGACACAAATGTATTTATATTTCTTTAATTACTGTAGATGCATTACATATGGAAACAACTTAACATTGTTACTATACCAAAAATGTCGCATCTAAAAGCATATTTTTTCAATTAAAATGTACCATATGATATATTAAAATACTATATCCATTATTCATAAAATTGATATTAATTGTGTAGCATGTATGTTATAACTAATGTGGAGCACCTTCTGCAACAATCGACCTTTATATATATCCGTTGACAATGAATTGTGATCCACTAAAAGCATCATTATGTAAAGTGCATTTTGATCCCTTATCCCCCTCCTGTGTATTTGGTGTATTGTTTTATTAAGCACATTAATTCACTTAATATAGGTTTACCCAAGAAAATTCAATTTCTATAAAAGCCTCCAATCATTTTTGATAAACCCACCACATGATATTGTAATAGTTATTGTGTGTTTTTATTATATTTTATAATGGAAACAGTAATATACCATAATATAACTAGGCCTGTTACTTTTATTTTAACATCTAAATGGATATGAAAATAGTTTATTTATATGATTTTTAATTTTTTTTTTAATAAAATACAATTTTTAATCATAATTTTATTTAAAACTACATATGAATGTATAAAAGCTTTTAATGATTTAATCTTTGCATACACTTTTAAAAGGTAAGAAAGGAAAAAAAAATAAAATAATTTAACACTATCTAACTTAAAAAGGTAAGAAATGCAATAAAATATTATAACAGTATCTAACTTACTTTTGATGAATGATGCTCTGAAAAAAGTTGCTTTTCAACAATTTAATCTTTGCATACACTTTTAAAAGGTAATAAAGGCAATAAAATATTTTAACACTATCTAACTTACTTTACTTTTGCCATGATGGATGATGCTTAAAAAAAAATCATTGTGACCCCGCAAATGTGATGCTTTCATAAATTTGTAATGGCAATTTTTTAAGTCATCTTTATAAAATATATATGATCTAAAACCGCATACTCATATCTCTTCCATTTAATCATGCTATTTCCCAGGTACATGTTTGGAAAGTTTAAATGAAAGTTTCTACCAAATCATGCGATTTGTACATGTTTGGAAAGTTCAAATGAAAGTTTCTACCAAAGTGTCATAAATTACCAAAATCATCATATATTTATCCTCCAACACATTAGTTTTTAAAAAACATTTCTAATTCTTCCATCTTTTATAATGGGAAAAATGGAAGGTTACTTAAAAAATGACTTCTTCAAAAGAGCCGAATATCACATTATACAATTGAAATTACTCATGGTAACAATAACACATATCATCAATAGTGTTTCATTTGATATACCAAGGTTTCATAAATGTGATAATTGAAAAATTGGAACTTAGAATTTATTTGTTTGAAAATTTTGAGCTACTCATTTTAACTATTGTATGATTTTATATATGATTCAATATATTTGTTGACATACAACGTGACTTTCTTTGGAAAACCTTCTACAAGTCTATATCAATAAGGCTAGCTACAAATAATGGCGCAACAAGTATTTTTATTCTTTTATAATAAAAGAACCTTGAATTTGTTATTATTTTAAAACGCTCTTTGAAAATTAATAATAATTTTAAATTTTTCACTATTCATTGCCAGGACACTTTATATCTGACGGCAACTACTGAAGTGATTTATCTATGTCTGGCCTCGATATCATCAATTTGTGCCTCTTCAAATGCCAAAAAAGCCCTAACTATATTTTATGATATATTTTTTGTAACCTTTAAACGCATTTCATATAAAAATTCCAAAATTTCCTTTGCAAGTCTTAACTTTCTGTCTTCAACAAGCCATGCAGTGTTTAAGATTATTCTATTATTAATTTATTTTTAAATAAAAATTGAAATACCTTATGAACATGTGTAATGTCTTGATTTTGACCCCATTGCATTAAATGTAAATGATGTAATATTGTTATAAAATCGTGGCGAGGAGCTCAAGGCCAAGGCCCTGTCATCGATTTATTGATGCATATGGTTTACGTGCTAGCTATGCAAATTAGAATTTCAAATATAATATAAATATGCATTTTAATAAAATACCCACAATTAGCTATGCAATGCAACAAGAGATGGGGGCATGATTTTACAAGGAATTAGGGGGGGGGGGGACATTCAAACCCTTGTGTATCCATGCCCAATGATGGAGTTTTGCTGTGTGTAAGTAGTGTATGTTGGGGTATGTAACATACCCTTTTTGCTGAAAAACATTTTGTGTTAGCAAACATTATTATAACTTTTATTGTAAAGTTTTATGTTGGATAGGTGTCCAAGGATGACTATAATTTGCACAATATATTATTATTAAATAAATAAAATAGGAGACAAACACCTAAGAGGATTGTTGAAAGAGTGGTTACTAATCCACTAGGTGGAATGGAATCTGGGGTAGAAGGCAATGGACAAGTGGCAGCATCATGATGCAACTAACTAACTGTTGGTATCGCACAACTCCCTTGAAATGTGGTCATAGTGCCCTGAAAGATGGGACTGGAGCTTGAGGCTCATTTATTCCAAACTGACCACTAAAAGACCTAGGCAGTCTATATAATAGCCATCAAATTATGAACTGAGGCTCATCACTTTTTCTGATGAGGAAATTTACCTTGGGGTTTTGCTGTGTTTGCACCCAAGAGATTTGATGAGGGGATATGCTATGTTGTTGATCATGTTGTGAGTCTGCCAAACTCTTATTGAGTTCAGGAGGTTGATGCCGAGTGGAGAAGGCATTTTATTTTAGGAGATTGATGCCGAGTGGAGAAGGAATTTTTGAGTTCCTTGCTTCTACACAGATTCCACCCATTTATTGGATCAGTAATCAAGCTCGGGGGTTCACAAGAAGCCAACAGTGGAGCTGCTTCTTCTCGAATAGGTTGGGAGGAACATGCCTCCTTGGTTGTTTGCCGATCCTATCATTATCTACAGGTTCTATTTGTTTCTCTGTTGTTAAGTATTAAATTTGTTTATATACAAGTATTTATAATTTTTAAATCACAAAATGTATTATGGTTTTGTTACCCTACTTTTAGTTTTCAGAATCAAGTTAAAATTACAAATAGAAATGAAGATTGAAATAAATAATCTCTACATTTTTCCCCATGCCATAGAAATTGAATCGTACTCTAGTACAGAGACAAATTAGGATAGATAGGTATGATAGGCAAATAGCCATGTGAATGAGAAGATAAAATCATTGCATTTTTCTCAAGTTACTGTTTACTGGTAAAATTTCTATGTACACATGTATCGGTGTTTTCATTGTTATTTCTGTATCAATAATTGTTCTCAAAATATACAGTAATGTTTTCCTCATTTTATAGATATCAGTTGTTTAATAACAAATCATTTTTCCTTTCTAAGGATTATATAAATTATTTTATCTGTTATAGCATTTGGAAAACATAGACAAAGTTATAAGTAGATAGTTGCAGATTTAGAATCCAAACATACAGTACGTTTACAACCCTCATCACACAAAAACTAACATATCATGTTTCTTATTCTTTAACATTTCAACTCATGACAGACATTATGACTTTACCATAAAGCTAAAATAGATTACCACTTTATTCATTCCCATATCTCAACATAGTCAAAGTTCGGCATCATAAGGATAACCAAAATCAAAACCAAACAATTACACATTAATCATTCCTGTAGATCGAATAGTTAAAATTCAATGTCATCCTCAGGATTTAGTTAATATAAATGACTGTAGGATAAATCTAAATAGGTATAGCAGACACCAACTTGATGCCAAGACCCTCTCAAGGAGAAACATCAAACCCTAACCCAGGAATCTTCATCAGGGTGGAATGCAGAGATTTCCTTTAATCGACGAATCATACATAGACCGAACTCTACTCTAATACAAAACGCATCCACTATTATTTATAGAAATCAAAGGTTTATACGATATCCAAATCTGGAGAGACTTGTTTTACAACTACTACATTGTTATAGCTATTATCTGTAGGAGGAACGATAACAACATTTAAATCTCACAACTATAGCTTTTATTCATCAAACCCTAAAACGCAGTATCATGTTTACAAAATAGACAAACTACGTACAGGCCGTAAGTCTTCCATAAATACGAACATCTATCCTGTAGTAATAGTCTTCTCGTTTATACAGACTTCATATGTTTTATCTCATCATTTTACATTTCAACTTTCACGATTCACAAAATAAAAACGATAACAATAGAGTTTTGAAAACACCATATATCACATTATCCAAGCCCGAGGATAAAAACCCTGTTACACAACAGTTGCATTTCAAAATCAACACGGATTTTTCCCTATGGGTCGAGGTATCCTCCTCCCCATTTCTTTTTAAAAGTTTACAAACCCTAACTCGACAAAATTACAAACTCTCTGAGTTAAAAACACAAATACACAAATACACAAAACAACACACATGTTGACCATCATCCTCATCTACACAGAGACTCAAGGCAACCTCCGAGGCTTACCAATCAGGGTAGCCGTAGCCATGCCTTTAACATTCAAACTGGAGAAGCTTTCGAACCACTGTACTTGTAATCGACATTTAAAACGTGGTTAAACATAATCTATTACAAAAGAAATGATTTCAGTTTGGATTAAAGTCTTATCATCGTGTTAACATTCAATTATGTAAGCTACAGGAGGGAATGACGAAGTACATTACCTTTCTTTGATAGCTCGTAGCAGGAACGCCAACCTAGTGACATTACAAACTCCACGAATAGTAGTTGACCACAAAGATTGGAGAAATTAACGCAGAGTTCATTGCCATCGCACTGATGTGAAGTACCAAGAGCTGTGTTAACTATTGCAAGGATTGTTCTTCCACATCAAAGACTCAATTAAAAACAACACTACAACGATAAACTTTACAATAACCATGAACTCCCAAGAAGGACCCTCGACAGGCTTCAGTATTGAATCATTCTTAAAAACTAGACTCTAAACTATCAACCCTAGCACATTATCACTGTCTCAAACTCAGCACTGGAAACCTGCTATAGGTTACGGGTTCAAAACCCAGGCTTCATGCCTCCAAAACGCAAAACAGGAAAACCTACAAACCCTCATCCTGTCGGCCGAACTCAAAGTCACTACTACCAAATGCCAAGGGAAAACAATAGACATTAAACACAACAACATAGTGGAGATAGGGTTTATCCTAATCCATTGATTTCACTTTGATCAACGGTGGAGATCACCAAGTAGTTTCACGAAACTCCAAGCCATATACCATATTTAATGGACCATCATTATAATTGCCATGAATGAACCACGATGGAGCCAGCTCATCAACTAGTGAAACCGCATGTCTACACTCATCACAAGAATGGCTATAACCCGATGTTAGCACGTGATCGAGCACACTAATCCATTCACATTGGAACTCAATTACCTCGACAGTTGTGTGCAATGAATGCACAGGCTGCGATTACAGCTGCCAAACTGTGGTGTATAATAACGTTCACATCACAACATCAGTACATTAGACAATGTTTATGGCAAGGTTGTGATACACCACCTTGTAACGATATGTTAAAGGTTGGATATAATATCTCCAAAGTTCACATAGTATCATATGTTCACTTAGTATTGATAATATTCGCATAGTTACATATATTGCATAGTATCAATAAGATTTGTATAGTATCAATAGGGTCACGTAAAGTGCACACAAACCACAATAGATTTTCACCAAGGTTTATATAGTATCAATAGAGTCACGACGGTGCACACACACAAATATTATATAAAGTTCATTTATATAATAGTTGGTTATCATTTCAACACTTTGCAAATAAACTATAGAAATGATCCAAGGAAAAAGCATACATTACATATAGCATAGAGTTATAGTTGATTAATGGGTCATTTATATTGCAAATAGATTATAACAATAATCTAAGAAAATTTCCCACATTCTAAGGATAGTGAAATAAAAGACAATGTCGATTAATCGAAAAAGTTATCACCGTCATTGTAGGGTATAGACCCTAGGTAAGTTAGTATAACAGTTATACATAGAATTTCCACAAATTGCCACGGCGAAAGAAGGTAGATAATTACATACAGTTTGACATGAATGGAAACCAAAAATAATTCTGAGTACAAAACTGTGATACAATCACTACAGACCTTCTCTTGAAAATAGATACAAGCTTATAATTTTACAAGGATTAAGATGCCCTGTATGCATCAGAAGTCAATTTCAGATGTCTTTATCTTTAAAGATTTTAGTCTCGAACCAAGATTCTCACCAGTGGATTGCCAAAGTGTTATCTCTTCAAATGTTCACTAAGGAGATTATTGAAAAACTGTTTGAATACTTGTCGCAATTTTAAACTCTTACCTGTAAATTGTCGCAAGTACGAAATCACATGCTTTAGCACAAATGCTAAGTAAGCCTCGGGGCATCCGTAGGTACCCTTCATCAATCAACAAAAGCACATTAGTCAAAGCAGTTAATTCATCATTCATAAACAACAACATTAGAAGTTTGCAATAGTATAGCTGAATAGGAATAACATCAAGACATAATCTGAAATATTTTAGTCGCAATTTATTCTATTATAAACCAGCTTGGTATTTAGTACAGCAAGCTAAACTTTTATGCATTGTTCTATTTCTGCATACAGTAAATAAGCAATAAATGTCACATAGAAAATTTTTAAATTTTTGTGATTTTTACGGGATGTTACAAGGTATGGGTTATGGGTATCCATTGCTTTGGCTTGAGCTTGAGTGCAAGCATTCAGAAATGAAGAGGGTTTAGATTTAGCCTGATAAACCTAGCTGTGGACTGGATTGGCTTACATGAAATGATTATTTGGCTTTGTATGAGCTTGAATGTCCCATTTTCCTTGTATAAATAATGCTGAGCTTGGGGGTGGTCTTTGAGTGCTGAAATAATACAAGCTGGGCAGAGACATATGGTTGGGTAAAATGTTGCAGCAACATAGCTAGTTTCTTGGGACCATCTCACAATAAAGATAAGTGCTTTTATATCTATGTGTTTTGCCTCTGCAATGTTTTAAATTGATGAATGTTTTGATATGCCGAATGCATATGAAATGTGTGTGGATGGGGTTTATTTCCACTATGCATGTTTGCTTGATTTGCATCTGCACACATTTGTTTTATTCCTGTGTAACGTCCCCTTCCATCATCAAATGCAGGGAAGGAAACATTAACAATACACCGAGGCTTTTGGCAGACTTAGCCCCAATATTATTTCTCATAAATTCATAACAATTAAAAACTTCTGTGTGCAGGTGCAAACTCAATAAAACACAGCGGAAATAAACATAACAACACACATAAGCATAGATTCACATCAGCATATTTATCTCAAGCAATCAACAGGTAGAGAATTCAATCCCCTTCTTATGCTACTTCATATCGATTTCATTAACACGCAGAATAATCATTCAAATACCACGTTGCAGAACACATATTGTATATAATTTAATCCATAAAGAATACTTATCTTGCAACGCAAATGTCCAACGACTGGCTACGTGAGAGCAACGTTCCACCCAACCATAGATCTCTGTCCAGCTTGTATTCTTTCAGCTGAGAGATCACCCCCGAGCTGGGCTGTGTATCCACTAAAGAGGAACTAGATGGCTCACTCATAGTCAGGGTTTCACTCAAACATCCATGCTAAGCCAACACACAGTTGGGTTTTTCAAGCATGGCAATAGGAGATGGAGGAGGATGCTAGTCCACTGAGCTCAATCCCAGAGCCACATACACTTCAAGCTGGACTCAGCAATCCCATCCTCTGTTCATACATCCACTCTTGGATTTCTCACAACTCTGTCACACATAACTCCAAATCCGTCACTAATTTTCTGGGCAGTTAAAACTGGGTTTTCCCATGGATTTTGGGGTAGCTATTTCTCCCAAATTCGCCCCAAGGTTCACACCAATGGATCCCCCATTGGATTTCACTGTCCAATACCAACTCTGGGCGTTTTTGGCTCTTCCAAACGTGGGTTCTTTCAAAGTCGCGATTTTTGGTTTTTCACTCTGCTGGTAATTCATTTTTGGATGGAAAATGGTGCTGGTAAGTTTCACAATGGAATGGGGATGAGGAAGAAGCAACTCCCATGAGGTAGAGTGGCTTGTGGTACAAGAAAACAGAGCCCATACTCTGCCATACGAATTTTTGGGTTGCCCATGCTCCATTGAAGCCATGGACTGAATCTTCAACCACTTCCTTACAACAGAATTAAATGTCATCAAGGAAAGTCAAATGGGTTCTCAAGGTGACATATGGCAACCTATGGTTCAATCCCTCAACCCCCTCACCACTCCCTAGTGGATACACATGGCCCCTTCTCATTCGTTGCTTCCATAGCCAGTCTTGGAAATTTTATTGCATAAAGTATATTTACATCCTATTACAATTTCCATGGCTTAATATCACATGGGCATCAAATATCAATGCTTGCCCTTTTAAATCAAATTCGGGCTTTCACTAGCGGGGCCTTGGCCTTGAGCTCCACGCTAGGAAAACATACATCACATGTACACATTATTTACATTAAATGCTAATACATCCTAAGAGTCAGAAAGGGGGTATTACATGCTGTGAATCTAATGAATGGGTTGAGTTTATGTAAAAGCCCCATAGATTGGTATCATGTTCCCTTCCTTGAATTGGGTCCACGGGAGGGGACGTTACAACATGTAAAGACATTGTGCACTAAGCAATCATATCATAATGAATGTTAGTTGCATCAATATTTTCAGATATGTTTTCATTAATGCAAGAATCATTATACTTATTATTTAAGTGTGAATCTCTTCCTTGAATAAATTATTTTTGTTGACTTAATGCGATCACTCTTTTGTAAAACCAAGTTTGTATAGATTTTGTATTCATAAAATAAATCATATTTTTTAAACATATCAATCACTCTTTTGTAAAACCAAAATTTGTATAGATTTTGTATTAATAAAATAAATCATATTTTTTAAACATATCAACTTGGAATTAAATGAGAAAAATGAAGATTTTAAATATCAAGTTTAAAATTTACTAGTATCCCTTCTAATGGCCTAAACAAGTTCATGTAATGTTCTTTTATTTATTTTTTCATTTATGTTTTTGAGTTCATGTGCTTTGCATGTGTATAGTGAAATTTTTCTAAAATTAGTTATGTTTTTTTTAATTGTAATAATAATATAATTTTTTTGACTAAGATTATAGTTAATATCTCAATTAAGAGGTAATTAAATTTTATTTAAGATCTTAGTTGAGACACGTATTTTAGCACTAAAATACTACTTCTTTGCATTTTTTTAATACATATTCAATTTGCATAAATACAACTACATCTAATACATATGAAACAATTAATAAACATTCACTTACTAAATTTTTAATGGAATTGATCTATCTATCTTTACATATTTTTAATGTTTTTTTTAAGTTATATATTAAACTTTATTTTATTAATTAAAATGAATTTTAATGAAAATCTATATTTAAAAAATTATAAATTTAAAAGAGTAGGATAAATTATGATATAGTGCTTTAAATTGTCCTCTTCCAAATTACAATTTTAGTTTTTTTTATTCTCTAAATTAAATACAAAACACTCTCGTATATGGATATTTGTTTTTGGATTATTATCTTTAAAATTATTATAAAATATTACTGTTATATATATATATATATATATATATATATATATATATATTTCCATTATAATTATTCCTATATATGGCTTATAAAAAACAAATCATAATATACATTTAAGTTTAATAAGTAGAAATCATAAAAATAAAAATAAAATTTAGCTATAAAAAACAATAAAACTTATCAATAAAATATGAATGAAAACATAGCAAATTGCTATTTAATTATTGTTTTTCTGCATATTAAAGTTGTGAATATAGTTTAAAACATTAAATCTTATAAACTTGTAAATTTACAAATTTTATTATCAATATTATATTATAAAAAGTCAAATATATTCCTAATTTAAGCATTTATATTTATTTTTTACTTTTAAATATCTTAATACGTACCTCTTTAATCAACACATTAATAAAATAAATATATCCATCTTTATTTTATGATTATAAATGCATTAAATATTAAAACACTTCATAACCATCACTACTATACCAAATAAGTCAAACAAATTTTCTATTGAAATGTACCATATGATATAGTAAAATACTAAATCCATTATACATACATTTGATATTAATTGTGTACCTTATATGTTAGAACTGATATAAAGCACCTTGTGCAACAATTGACCTTAAAAAAACACTGCATTGACAAAGAATTATGATCCACTAAAAGCATCATTGTACGGAATATGTATTTTGTGCCCTTATCCCTCTCGTGTGGAGCATTGTTGCATTAAAAATATATAGAAATAATTTAATTTAAAACCGCATATTTTTAATGTATCAAACCTTTTAACAATTTAATCTTTACATACACTTTTAAAAGGTATAAAAGAAATAAAATAATGTAACACTATCTAACATACTTTTGCCATGATGAATGGTGCTTAAAAAAGTTTCGTTGTGATCCCCACAATTGTGGTGCTTTCCTAACCTTTGCTTTAATACCATTCAGATTCTTCACTCATTGGTTTGGCCCACAATAATTTTCTCATTGGTGAATGGAATTTCCTCCTAGTGGTTGAAAAAAACATGGAGCAACAATACAATATTTGTGTTGGTCGGTTAAAAGATTTTATTAGTGGTGGCCTCTCAACAAATTGGAAAGTGGGGAACATGGGTTGGTGAATGGAATTTCCTCCTAGTGGTTGAAAAAAACATGGAGCAACAATCCAATATTTGTGTTCGTCGGTTACAAGATTTTATTAGTGGTGGCCTCCCAACAAATTGGAAAGTGGGGAACATGCCAATAGAGGTCAATACCCATAGAACGTTGGAAATGTTATGTCGCTTTGTATAAATGTTCGATTCTGACACATATAACGTTACACAAACGTGACCTATATCCAATGCTAAATGCTTGCACACTTTTACTATATGCCAAAATTTTCCAAAAAGCAAGCTAAATGCTAATAGACAATTAACTCTCACCAAATATCACTCTTAATAAAATACATCAAATTATTACAGTTATATTTTTAGGAATAATCTCTGTATTCTACATTTTTGATTTTATGGTGGGTTTTCGTTAGAATCCAATAATTTTTTTGTTGTAAAATCTAAATTTGGAAGTGTTTAAATTGTGTTTTTGAATCCATAAGTAAATTCAACATCCTCGAATACCCTCATGGCACTCAAATTATGCAATTTTCATAGCTAATATATGTGATTCTAAGATATTTTAAAGATTTCCAAGTAAACTCCAAACAAAATAAGATGGAAAATATGTTCGCAAAAGATTGAAAATGTAAAATATATTTTAATTATACTTTATTAAACATTGAAAAAGTTAAAAAACTATAGAAATTTTAAAAAATTATGAATTAAAATAAATTTATAAAGATTTATTATTATTATTTTTACTATTATTAAGTTATAGATTTAAATTTAACTTTTGATTTATTTTGTTTAATTAAATTTATCTACATTACATATCTTATTTATATATTTTTCATAAGGTGTAAGCTAAATATTTTACGTTTTAAACTTTTTTCAAATATATTTTGTATTTTTTGTTGTTTGAAGTTTGGTTGGAAATTTAAAAAAAATCTAAGAATCACATATATTGGCTATAGAAATTACATAATTTGAAAGTCATGGGGTATTCAAAGATGCTAAATCTATTTATGAATTCAAAAATACAATTGAAACACTTCTAAATTTAGATTTTACCAAAATATATTTACCAGATTTTGACCAAAACACACTATTAAGTCCAAAACATAAAATAAATAAACTGCTCCATTTTCATAATACATCTTGCTTTATCTCATTTATTTAATTTTCATAATAAATATTGCTTTTCTTGATAAAATGGACATGAAATTATATTATCATATTCATATTAACACAAAGACAAACATATTCAAGACTACACAATTTTGAAAATGGTTTGATGAATATTATATATTATAAATTTTATATACACCAAAAATGAAAGATTTATCCAATCGCTTCAATTAAACAGTTTTTTTAAAAAAGACACAAGTTTGGTAAGAAAAATAAATTACATTATGATAGAGAAATCTAAAATCATGTTTATATATTGTTATTACTTTTTTAAAGTTTAATTATCTAATTACAAATTGCGCATGTCAAGGTTATACTTCGGTTTGGTTAGTTTCTTTCTAGTATATTAGAAAGGTGCGAGGGTCTCATGTTAACCTCCATTAAATAGATATATAGCTTGATATGTATTGAGATAATTTATATTAATTAAATCTTATGAAGTAGATATAGTGTAAACACTACAACAAATTTGACATTTAGGGGTGGTTCCTTTCTGCCTTTAAAAGTAATTTTTGGGGGTGGTTTTGGATTTGGAGGCGGTCTTTTCAAAACTGCCCCTAATAGCACCGATGCTAAAAGTTTTCACTTATAGGGGTTGTTCTGGATGAGATCAAAACTACTCCAAAAAGTGAGTTTTGGCGGCAATTGATACCAGCCTCCAAAAGTCACTCTTGGGGATGGCTCTAAACCCCCCCTAAAGTCACTGTTGGGGGCAGTTCACAATCGCCGCCAAAAGTCACTTTAGGGGGGGTTTAGAACCGCCGCCAAATGTGGCTTTTGGGGGCGGTTCTACCCCCCTCCCCTCCAAAAAAAATAACTTTTGGAATGTTGACGACGGTTTCCTTCCGCCTCCAAAGGTTACTTTTGGGGGCGGTCTTTAGAAAACCGCCCCTGATAACACCGACACTAAAAGGTTTGACTTCTAGGGGCGGTTATGGAAGCGATCAAAACCGCCTCTAAAGTGACTATTGGCAGCGGTTCTAACCTCCGCAAAAGTGACTTTTAAGGGCGGATATAAACCCCCTCGTAGGTACCTACGGGAGCAGTTTCGAACCGCCCTTAAAAGTCTTTAGGAAAAACCTTTGGGGGTGGTTTTAAAGCCCCTTCGTAGGTACCTTCGGAGGCGGTTCACAAACCCCCCTAAAACGCGTTACAAACATTTGGTGTGGTTATAAACTCCATTCGTAGGTGCCTACAGAGGCGGTTCAAAAACCCCCCATAAAACTCTTTACAAACATTTGGGGGCGGTTATAAACCCCCCTCGTAGGTACCTACGGAGGAGGGTCAGAACCCCCACTAAAACTCTTTACAAATATTTAGGGGCGGTTATGAACCCCCCTCGTAGGTACCTATGGAGGTGGTTCAGAATCCCCCCTAAAGCTCTTTACAAACCTTTGGGGGCGGTTATGAACCCTCCTCGTAGTGACATAACAAATCATAATAAAATATATTTTATTTAAAACATCAATATTGCAATATCATTAGGGCACTAAGGAATCGAACCTTCAACCGCCTACTTGTAAACCAGGCGCTCTACCATTGAGCTAGAACCCTTTAAGAATTGGGGAAAGGGGCAATATTAACACCAAGATTGCAACATATGTAATTCTATGAAAAGACTAATAATCCCAACATTGTTTTTTACTTGAGATACATAGGAAAGTAGTCTGAATGGCTCTGACCTTATAAGTTGGCTGAACTTGAAAGGTTTCATATGTAGCATTGATTCAATAAAGAAAACAATAATACATAAACGTTTTGCAGGACAAAGTTGGAATTCAAGTTCATACACATACTCATAAAGTGAACATCTAACTAGAATTTCAAGTATTCATGGATAAAAACGAGCATATTTTCTAATGGTTGCATGATGGATCCATGTAAGAGTAGCCTTCTCTTAAAATTTATGTCAGTAGATCAATGGGTTCTACAATTATAACATATCTAGACCCAACTCAATTGAGTCTGGTGATATAAATAACATTCAACTATAGGATGGAGAAATACAAAGATTAAAAATTGCATAGCATGGATAAATCTATAAGATTTTCTAAGATAAACAACTCATAAAAATGCATTTATAGATATAGAATACCTACAACTGATTTAATCGAGAATGAACACCACCATCACTCAAAAGGACAATGAGATGACGTGTGCCATTTTCAAAGGACTCCTTAATGTATTTAAACCCTGCTCCCTTGTATATTTTATTAGAGGCAAGAGCATAATCCAGTCATTTTTCTCTGCACCCAAAGTCAAAATCAAAGTTAATATGTTTCCCATTCTAAAAGTTGTAGCACAAATAAATAGTAGAAATATCCTTTCAGTTACCATTTATACAATTATAAAGTACATCTTATACAAATACCATATGATATCACCCCAATTTGTAAGGTGGTTAATAAATTAACTATTACACAACCATGATTTCAACAAAATGTTAATGCTTACAAAATCTTAATAATGCAGGAAAAAATACCCGATGTATAGGATTCTCACAAGTCACTCTGAATGCATAAATGATCCACATGCAAGATATTCCTCCTTCACTCTAATCCTTGACAGTTTTCATCAATAATTTTCCAAAAGTAAAAAAACCACAGTAAACAAAAATAAAATGAGCTGCTTGTTTACCATACTTGAAAATAACAAATATCAACCATAGTAAATCATAGAGGATAGTAGAGTCGAATAAGGACTTTGTTCCTTCTTTGAAGGATATGGAAAACAGAGTAAGAGTTATATTTAATTCAGTTGAGTCATTTAGATGGATAGCTTAGCTTTAGCTTAAAGAGCTTGTTAGCTCGCAGAAGCTTTTAGGTAGCTTAGTGGAGCTTAGTTAGCTCGAGGAAGGTTCGATCAAGAGGAACAAGCTCAATGTTTTGACTCTTGGAGCTTACGTAGAGAGAGAGAGGTCTGTGTTTGTAATGATCGATCCATTGTATTTAGGTTTAGATAAAGGATCCCATTTGAATCATATATTGTGACCACGTTGACTGAAGAGATTTCTTGAGTATTGACATTTACACAAAGTAGTCAATGGGATTGCTAACTACATTACGTAAAATTCTTTAATAGTGGTCAGGGTAGCCTCAGGAGACCTATAGGTGATACTCCCAATGCCTAGAAGGAAACATATAGGTGATACTCCCAAATAATGTTGAAATTGTATTGATAATAAGGATCTATACCTCTTAATCCCGGCCCGACCGGCTACGGATATGTTCTCAGGGATATAGAAGGGTAATGGTCAGCTTCAAAATTAGCCATCTAGGGCATGAGACTAATAATGCAGCTGAGCTGGAAGGTCATATTTAGGGAATCCAGTTGGCTTGCACCCATAATTGTACTCCCCTTGTTGTGGATGGTGATGCTTGAATTATTCTCCACATGGCCAAACACAGCTCAAAGGTGGCGATGTTGTGGCGGTTGGAGGGCAAGCTGGATAATTTAGCGTCTCTGCTATCTCTGGGGATGGCTATTTCTTTGTCCCATGTTAAGCGCAATGGGAACAAGCTGGAAGACCTGCTCGCTAACCTTGGGGCAGTGAATCACTTGGACCTAAGTGCCCAAACATGGGAAAACCTGCCAAATTCAGATATTCTTTCCCGTGATATGATGAGTTACCATGCTGATGACGGAGGGCGATGTCAGGCGGAGGATCGTACTGCCACGTGATCCATTATGCCCTCGTTCTTTCGCCCTTCTTTTAAAGGATGATCGATAAGTAGTATTTTCATCCTTTTCTCGCAGAGTTTGTTGTCTTCTCACTAACTCGGAAAGGTACTTCTACCATGATTATAGGAGGGAAGGATTTAAGTGAAGCACGATTTTCCATTAATGGACAGTGGGTGATTCCACGAAGGTGGTTCACCATTTTTGGTGGATGGAAGCTAAAAAAATTGTTTTTCGAACCCTCGATCGAGGTATTGTCAAGCCCTCTATAGAGGTTTTAAAAGCTTTATCGAGGGTTTTAAAAGCTTGATCGAGGGTTTTAAAATACCTCAATAAAGGGTTTTAAAACCTTCGATCGATCTTTTGAAAATACCTCAATCGAGGGTTTTAAAACCCTTGATCGAGCTTTTGAAAAGCTCGCAAAAGCTCGATCTAGCTTTTGAAAAACATAAAAAGCTTCATTTTAGGCCCTCGATCAAGGGTTTTAGAATACCTCGATCGAGGTATTGTTAAACCCTCGATCGAGGTGTTGTTAAACCCTCGATCGAGGGCTTAAAAAAAAGGTCGAGAGCCCTTTTCATTGCAGAATGAAAGTTTTGTCTGCCTTCCATAGAGTTAAAACATGTCATTAAATGCTCACTAATGAGCGGACTTGATACCATTGGATTCATCAACGAATCCTCTAAGCAGATATATAAAATTTACGAATTTTTATCTTCATATGCCTGTTGTTTTTAAATTTCTACTAAAACTTGCCCTAAAAAACCATGCCGACAACTTCGATTGAGCTCAAAGATAAATCCACAACATTCAAAATACACATCCAAAAAATTTGAAAAAATACACAAGCCCCAGATAAACGCGTCCTCTTGAAAAGGGTATTTTTAGTTTTGCAAATTATGTAAAAAATCAAAAGATTTCGTGCATGCACACACATGTGTGCAAAATGTGACTTAAATATTCATTGGTATGTTTTGAAAAATAATAATAAATATAATTTTCAAGAAAAATTAAAAGAAAAATATGTAAGCCCTAGTGCACTCTGTCTAGATCATGTTCACATATTTCATTTTTTTAAATTATTACTTTAACATTAATTTATTGTGCACGCACACAAACTACTTGTTAATTGCTCTTCAAAGTTTTAAGTACACACATTTCATTAAATGAAAATTCGACACGATATATGGCATTGGTATATTTTGAAAAAAATATCATTGGAAAACCAACATAATTATATACATTTTGTTTTTCAACCACATGTCAAAATTCATGTGGCAAGTATGAGTTTCGAGGGCTTCAATTTAATACATGGGTAAAATTTCTATTTTTCACCGTCAGATTTGGCCAAAAAGAGTTACCCATCTTCATGGAATCACCCCAGTGCGAAAGGTCACCACCTTCAGTTGTAGTACGATTTTCCATTAATGGACTGTGTGAAAGATCACCACCTTCAGTTGTAGTATGATTTTCCATTAATGGATAGTGGGTGGCGGAAGTCTTTTTAAACCTAGGGAAGGTGGTAGACATGAACGTAGAGTTCATAGATTTAGTTGCATGCACCACCGTTGTTTTCTTGTTAGATAGTATGGGAGATCATGGTAATTGGGATAGACGTAGTTCCACTGTAGGCCATCGTCATTATCGGGTGGGCGAGAATTCTCAGGGTGAATTCGGTGGGAATTTCTCTCGTGCCCAACAAAAGGCCCGTTGGGAATCCAGTGCCTTTGTTTAGGATGTTCCCCCAAATCTCTAGAAAGAGATTTGCACTATGGAACAACAACTTTGGAACGAGCTTGATAAAGTGACTTTGAATGCGGAACATCGTCAAACTGCAAATTGGGTTATGGACCCAGGAAACACCACGGGTCGTTTCAGCCTTTATGAGTGCACCATTGCGCTCTATTGGGTAATGAAAAATCTTATGGGTTATGCTCTTTGGGATAGGATGGAGCATCCATTTGTAAATGAGATGCTCAGCTATGAAAGAAGCATTTTGGAGGAAACCAAGCCCATCCACCGTAAGCTAGATTTTCTCCTTCAGGCCATGCAGCTTCAACCTACTCCTGCGCAGTCGGCGGCTTCTGCAGTTCCTCCTTCTGGGTGCTGTCCTGATTTCCCCTACATTCTATTCTAGGCTGGCGTGGGGGATGTTTAGTGTCTAGTTTGTTGGGTGTCGTTTTATCGTCTATTATGTCTATTTTCTAAGCTATCGACTGCTTATGGTTTTCCTTTCTATTTCAAGAGGTTTTGTTGTGTAAAGGAGTGATAATGGGAGTCAAAAGGCCTGCATGCACGTGTTTTGTTTTAGTTTTGCAGTATCTGTAGTATTTGTCTCTATAGTATGTATGGTCAGGCGAAGTCCTCTTCGGAGGTGATTTTGTTCAGTCAGGTGATTCAGTGTGATGGTAGGGTTATGACCTTTTTGGGTTCAGTTGTAAATATTTCTCTTTTAATATAAAGTTCTCTCTTCTTACTTCCAAAAAAGAAATAAGGATATATACCTCAAAGTTCAGCTCTAATGCCAATAACATCAGATGATCTTGGCATCCTCTATGCTTTACACATATTTCACACAAATTAGTTGTTACACCATCAATCTGGTATACTTATGGTTGAATAAATGTGTTGTAATTAAATTTGTTGTAATCAAATAATTTCAATATTTTTCATTACATTACCTGCCCGTTCTCCATAGTTATCCTGCAATCAACTTTTTTCCTTCAACAAATGTGCAACAAAATCAATTCATAAAAAAACAAGTACAACTGTACTTAAAATGAAGAAATCAACACGTTATAATCAATGAAACGATGATAATATATCTAATTGACAAATTCAATATGGTGATAACTTACAAATATGCATTGGAGAACGAAAAAAATTGTCATTATATTTCTTTCCATTGCGAAGACCTGCATATATCATGAAGAAATGGTATTTTCATATAAGCAATTGATAGATATGTAAAAAAATGCATAACATATATGGAATTCTAAAAAAACAAAATGAAAATACCTGAATGAGCTTCTCTTGGTTTCAAGAATATCTTATTCTCTACTAAACAGGGCCAACCATGTGAAGGTTGAAGCTCATATGGCCCCTCCTCCCCCTCACATCAATCTCAATTCACCACACCCAATCTATCTACTGTAAAAATAAATGAAAGTTACATAACACAATAAAATAGATAAGATCCATGCATAAACAGTAGCAAAACAAAAAACATATGCATGAAAGGTAATTCCAAGTAATAATCTAAGATATAAATTTTCACAGATACAACTTAAATGAGAATTGATGTCCAACTATGTGTTCATCACCATGTGTAATTTCTCGAGGCAAATCATGCATCTCTAATGTGTGGCATTTCTTGGTCTTGTCAAATACATAGTCCTGAGTAGGAACTCTCTCTCCATGGAAAAACCAAGTTTTATATGAACTTATTATACCATGAATTATCAAGTGGCCTTGTACTTCCTCAAACGTCAATACTGCAACATTGAAATTTTTTTTACAAGGGCATCTTGTGGTGTTATTATCCTCTGAATGCTTTTTTGCAAACTCTGAATTCTTCAACCCTGACCTTATATTCCTTTGACATCCCACATAGAACCAATTTGCACATCATGTAAGAAAAAAAAACTACAAATTACAATGAAGACATATGTTATAAAATATTATATTGAAGAATCAAATTTGAAATGTATACCTCATTTTCAAATCTATCCAATACCTTTTTTGGCCATTTGAAAATAAAACAACCCAATTTCTCGAATTGGCTCCTCGAGAGTTGGAAACTCAACTTCCTTCCAATATACAGTTATGAATCTTCCTGTAGTACACCCATATGCTTTCCAAAATAGCCTTTACCATCACATGACAACCATATATTACACCATACAAGCTTCCACCTTATAATAACCAAATCAAAACATCAATTACATAATATTTTGGTTTTAACTTGGAGCCGAGATAAGAATTTCGGGGAAGCGATACAGTGTTGATGTTGATCAGAGGATTAAGTATAAATGAATGTGCCTGTAGCGTTGATTAACACCTACAGACAGTTTAGATTAAAAGCAGGGGAGATCAATGGTCATGAGCCTCCTTCGCAAAAAAAGTTGAAGGTCTTTTAAATGCTGGTGGGGTGCTAGCCTGCAGGCAGGTCAAGGAAGATCGACGGTGGAAGGCTTAAATCAACGGTTAGAAAATTGTTCGCGATTTAAACATGCGTGAAAAGGGTTATGATTCAAATCTGTGAACTTTTGATAAAGTTCGGTATCTCCCAACGGTGCATATCTAGTGAGATGAAGATCAACGGATCAGGATTAGTTCACGGATATGACTTGCGTGTGAAATCAACAGACCCAAAATTCACGAAGTTGGTAAAGCGCACATCCTAGGATGGTCAAGATCTAAGAGGAGAGAGGATCGATGGTTGAAAATGTTTTTGAAGATTAAAGGTGTTGTCAAGTTGATATGTGGTGGGGTTGGAAGTCACGGGGGAGGATGCAAGTAAAGGTCAAGGAGATCTACGGATGAGAGTTGATCGTATGGATAGACGGCTGACGTGAATCCATCACTATCATAGCTGTAAGGGTGATATGGCATATTTATATTATAAAACACCCGTTTGCACGAAGATTCTCATCCCTGACTTGTGTGCATTGGAAAGTGAAGGAGTGGATCGTTCAGAGCCGACCAGCCAACTAGAGACCTAGAAGCTCCACCTAGTTGTCAACCGACCAGTTAGGCCATCCACCTCCACCCTAAACTATTTAAATGGCCGGACCCATGGTACCCCCAGGCTTTGAGCCTCTAAATATAATTGACCTATTAGAGGATAAAGACTATGAGGTTTATGATCCCATGGTGATAAATAGCACCATAGAAACTGCCAAAGAAAGATTGGAGGTCATAAGGGCCAGACAAGTGGATTTCCATAAGATTTATCAATCCTTTTTGCATTTGTTTACAACCAGCCAAACCCCTAGTTGCCCTGAATTTGTAGACTGGTGTGCCGGCCATTACTCGTCAGACCGAAGAGCAATCGTGGATGCCTCAAACTCTAAAATCCTGTGCTATGTAGACACCCCTACTATTAGGAAAGCTTTGGCCGTTCTAGAAGAATTCTTCAAAAAATCCCAAAGTTACAGAATGGAAACCCTGATCCAACATTTCCGCCAAGCCCCAAATGACTTCAAACAAAGCTTTTATCATGCTTCCCTGCTACCAAATACCTCCTCTCAAGGTGCACCTTTTCTTGGTGAGGCCAACCTTTGTAGGGAAGAGTCGAAGTGTGTTATCTCCATGCTGGCCTAGTTCCTAGGCTTAGACAATGACCTATACATAACCGAGGCCCTGATAAGTTTGATGTTTGTTCTAACTTGTCCTATCGAGACAGTAGGCCCAAATTCACTTACCCAATGTGCATGCCTAAAGTTTGATGAAGCCTTGGCATACAACATCCACTCCCAGCTCATAGAATTCCCTAAGACAAGAACTTTTAGGTTCTAGTATTACTTGTTAAATATGTTCCTAGCAGCTAATGAAGAAAACTTTTAAGCTCCAAAGCTGCAGTTGACTAAGGAGATGTATTCAGACTATAAAACCTTCATGAATGATATTATGGCAGAGATATATTTCATATTTTTCCAGAAGAGACTGCCTAGGGTACTGCCTGAGATGAAAGACCTACTGCAGCCATCCATGGAGAAGAGGGTTGGGGATTGGTTCTTGCTGGAGCATGGGACTGTGCTAGAGTTTATGGCTACTCCCATGCCTCCTATGTGCTACCTACCTTCCTAACCCCTAGATTACTCACCTTATATTTTATAAGACAAAAATTGAAGGTGGAGTGTGAACATTTCTTGGATGACAAGAAGTCTTCAGACATCAAATTTCCATGGACATTGGGCTCCTTCATTGTAAAAAACAAAACAGCTCTCCCAGCTATTGAGTGAATGATGGGTGATATGGGATTACCATCCAAAGCATCCATAAACTATGATCCTCACCAGATTATCTCAGAAAGAAGGAAGGAAAGTAACAGGAAAGGATATGAGCACTTCGAACAGATAGGTCTAGCTAAGATGGAAAACTGGTTAGAACCCATTGAAAAAGGCCAGTTGGAAGTAGACCCACTAGAATATTTTTCATCTTTAGCATTCATTTTTCAAAGTAGCACATCAGCAGTGCCTGGTTCACTTGGTAAAACACCAACAATATCGGCGGCCATGTCCCTTACCATTCCTCCAGAAAAATCTATAAAGGAAGGGGGTAGTGAGCCCATGGATGTAGACAGTGATGCTGAGAGAGCCTCGAAGATGCAAAAGGTAGAGGAGCCTGAGCAACAATTAGTACAGGTACAAGCAAAGAAACCCAATAAAAATCAAGTCAAATCCTCGGTGTCATCCTTTAAGGTTAATCAACATGTGTTCAACATAACACCTACTGGGGCTGCAGCATCAAGCCTAAGCAGTGCTAAGTTATTGTAGGGATATGAGGAGAGCCCAGATGCAATCTCAGAAAAACTAAACTGTATGCTGATGCAAGAAAAATGTCCAAGAAGGATGTAGCCTTGATGGCAAGCAAGAACCTTGCCCAGAATACCTTGAGTGTTGCCTTAGCCACTAAGAGTAAGGACAGAGAACTAAAAGTAACTATGGAAGACATCCTAGTACCTGATGTGATCAATCTGCACAAGGAGATAGATGAAGTCATCTATAACAAGTTGTTGAGGGCTGCCATAGAGCTATCAAAAGTGCAGGACGGCAAAACCAAAGTGCAAAAGTAGTTAGGATTGGAAAATGTGGAGAACAAGAGCATGAAGGCACAAGTGAAAAAGTTCTAGTCTTCACTATTGGCCACTGAAACTCAAGAAGATAAAAGGGCTAGCATTCAGAAGCTATTAAATGAAAAAGATCAAGAAATTCTATCACTCAAGAATAAATTGAAGATTCTAGCTGCCCACTTGGTGAATGCACCAGAAATTGCAGAACTAGAAGAGGAAAAAGAAGAGTTGCAGGGTAAGTTGACTAATTGTAAAGCCAGGCTAGTAGAGTTTGAAGAAAGAGAGAAAAAGTGGCAAGTAGATATGAAATTGATAACAGACAGTGAGGAAGCTTTGAAGGCTAAAGTTGAAGGGCTTGAGAAAAAGTTGAAAGACAAAGAACAAGAGATAAAAGCTATGGTCACACCCTTGGTGGAGGCTGGAGATTTTTCTATTGTAGGGAAAATAGCCAAGGCAAGTCTGGATGATGTAGAAGTGGCAAGATTGAAAAGAGAAAAATTCCAACCTCAAGACCATGTGGGATAATGCCGAAAGGGACAAAGAGGCTGCAGAGAAAGACAAGAAATCTTGGGAAACCAAGTACCAAGCGATGCAGGGTGATTATGACAAGCTAAAGCAGCAAGTTATAGGGCAAATTGCATTGTAGGAGGCAAAGAAGATCATCTAGAATATTGTTATTGTATAGGCAGAGGAGTTGAGGCCATATTTAGACTTCATGGTAGATAAGGAAGCTGTAATCTAACTGGCAAGGTCAGCTGTCACAATGGCAAATGGGAAATTAAACAAGAAGCCTAAGGATTATGCACAAAATGAAATAGAGTTCTTAAATGGTATGTCTGAAGAGCAGGCTCAAGCAACCAATATAAAGGATAGAGTGGCCACAATCATCCGTGCTAAGAATGGAATACTCAAGCACCAGCAAGTGAGCACTGTCCAAGCAGGGATAAATGTCCTGGCTAACCAAGTGAAGTTGTTCAAGGAGGTGATTGATCCATTATTTAAGAAAGGTCTTCCTATGTTTTGGAAAGAAGATGGAGCCATGAGGACAAAGGAGGGATATCATGGCAAGCTATGGGAGTGCAAGTTAGACCAGGAGTGATTTGCAGATATGGAGTATCCTATGGCAGGAAAGACGGTGGTGGAAAAACTGACGAAGGATTTTGATTTGGTATCTACATTTAAAGAAGCTCTTACACTCCTTGTAGGCTATTCATACAAAGAGCATACCGAAATGAGGGTGTGGCTTAAAGAGCTTTCTTCCTTGGATTTACCAGCGGCCGAGCAATGGAAACTCATCGAAAAGTACGGGAAGGAAAAACTGAAGCTGAGTGCATGAAGCGTCAAAGATAGTGGAAGAGGCCGAATGGAGGAGCAGTTACTAGAACATTTTGTCTTTTTGCTAGAGTTTGTTGTCCTGTGGTAACTAATTTTTTCAATGTAACTAATTTTGATGCCCTGTTTCGAGATATGTATCAGGGGTAAATTGAACTATAAATGTAACCTCTACAGAGGAGGAAGGGTTCGACTTTCATTTTTGAAGCCTCTGTGCTTGGATTGTAGCTTTGTAAACTTTCTTGGAAGTGTTAATGAAAAGTGTTTTTTTGAGTTTTTGAGATTCATCACAGTGTTCATATTCAATTTGTGTTTCCTGTTTGTGTCATTTTCATATGCGTAAATTCTGCTAATGCTTTCTAGAGAAAACCACGACCTATCTTAAGCCTGCTAAGGGATATTGTGACATGTCTTAAGCCTGCTTGGACTGTCGTGACCGGCTAAAAGTGCCTTGAGGATTGTTAAGGGTCCCAATCCTATGTATGAAGGTACTATGACCTACTGTGGGTTACTAACGGTGTCGTGAGGGTGTGTAAATGTATTGGCAGTCTAATTGTGTACTGCTTGACTAGGCCGTGATATGTTAGTATGGATGGCAGTCTATGTGAGGTCTAGTACATGGGTCTCTACCCTTTATTGGAATAGTTGTGAAACCAATGAAACCCCTGAGTTATGCCTCTCACCCATGTGCTTCCTACCGAGTTGGGAGCAAAGTTCAGAGAGGTCAGAAAGAATGGAACCTACTCCTGATCGAGGCCTAATGGAAAAACACAAGTAACCATTGAATACAAAAATGACAGTGGTGCATGGTTCCTCTGCGCATTCACACAGTTCTCATCTGCACTCAACATGATGAGATAGTGACCAATGAACCAGATTTATCTAAAGGAAGTGAGAGGGTTCGATTTTTATACAAGGGGGATATGCTTTGGATAGTAGACTGTAATGACCGCCATTAGATCCTGCTGATTTTTTTGGCTTATTTGCTTATGTAATTTGGTTAAGGGATTTCGTAAAAACACTTGTCAAAAATACCACTGACCTGTGCCAAATAGTCTTAGTTGGTTTTTGTATTCAATGTACTATTGATAAGTTGATGCGGGAGCATAGGCTCAAAAGGACAAAGTCATTCATGACTTCACAAGGTCAAGGGAACTCTTAAGAGACCTAGGGTCTCATACATTTGTAATTTGCTTTATTTTGTAAACACAGAATAAAATGGATAAGGAATCTAGATCCTTTTCCACATGTAATAGTCAGGATTGAGTTAGTTGTGAGTCATAGGGTTATCATAGATCAATAAGGACTGTACTCCTTTGTTATAGGATCTGGAAATAGAATCCTCTTGTATTTAAATCAGTTCGAGTTATTTTCTTAGTAGCTTAGTTAGCTTACAGAGCTTGTTGGCTCGCAGAAGCTTAGGTTAGCTCACAGAGCTTAGGATAGCTCATAGAGGATTGAGGATAGCTCAAAGAAGCTTTGATAAGCTCATAGAGCTTGAGATGGAGAGAAATTCCACATAGCATGAATGGAGGAATTAGAGGTGTGTGCATAGAAGAGTGAGCGAGAAGTGAACAAGTATAATTCTCTGTGTGTATTTGAATTTCCGTTGAATTGAATAAAGAACAGAGGATTAGACTCTATGTGTGGTTTTGATGGCTTAGAAGTATGAATTCATCCCGCTTTCACTCCATATAACCCTGTGTATAAACTCTGTGGCTTTGGATTGCCATAGTTTCCGAATTGTAGAGAAGAATTGATCCTGTCAGTGATCAATTAAGTGATGCTTTGTAGAGGGTTTAACCTTAACTAGTCATTCAAATAAAACAAGATCGTAGAGTGGGGATTGATTGTGGGGAAAAGATCGACGGTTTATAGTGATATTGTCGGGAGAAGTTACAAGATTTGAAAACTTTTTCATGTGCGTGATATTCTATGGAATGCTCTTAATAAATTTTGGAATCCACCGTTGATTTGGTGGGGACACTGATCGAATGATCAGAAAGCCATTTAGCCACGAAATTGATAGATCAACGATCGAGATCGAGATCGAAGGCGGGGAAGAAGCATTGTGTGGAAACTCTATTCCTGCCTTCCGGAAAGAATTCTGCTGCGGAATAAAGTTAGACAGTGCAGAAAGAGTTTGTTTGAGATATCAAGGGTTTCAGATCTTGATTTTCATAGCGCTAATAGTGAACAGTAAATGCAATAGAGATTGCTTTGCATAAATAACAAGGAAAATAAACCCTAAATATCATATTCATATAACTTTGAGTTTACAATGACTGTAACAATAGTTCTAAGTTGGACAAACAAATATGAAATTACTTTAATTTTAACCTGTAGCCTTCTTTGGTGTCTGCAGCCAGCTCCTCAAAAAAACCCAAATTGTCTTCTTCTCAGACTCCCTAATCATGCTTCAGCACCCTCCTTCACTACCTAGAAGCATGTTGCACAGTCGTAAAAAGAAGGAAGACTACAATGAGAGTACCCAACAACGCTGTAGGTGTCAATATGGATTGCAGCCCCCTTTTTGGCTGTAACAACCCTTGATATTGTCCCAGATGAAGCGTGGGTATCACTGTAGATGTGGAGCTGTAAGGATATGCGCCCAACAAAAAGTAAGTCGTCCTCACAAACAAGACTGTGTCCTATCCAGACGATGTCACGGCCCACACATGTTAGGATATCTCATCATTCACTTATGTACTTTGCATGCATTTTGCATGCATCCGCATGCTTCCTAGTCATCAGTATGGTACCTCTAGCACCTAGTCCTTAGTCTCCCAGCACCCAAGAGCTACTTTCCACTTAGTTTAAGCCCTCCTATCCTGTCATGTGCCCAGTTCTCACCTTCCACTGAAGAAGGGCACCTTTCTCACCTATCAGTCCAGTTTACTTTAGTTAGCCACTAGTCTTTCCTTAATTTTAGGCTAGATTGACTACTTACTGCTATTATCACTCCGATTGACCTCCGATGAGACATGACTACCTGTTCTGAGTTTAGTTAACTACTCATGTGCCCTCCACTGAGCCTCCTTCCCTACATTAGTGCCATTTACCATCAGTTACACTTATTACACTCAGTTAGACTCAGTTGGACTCAGTTTGACACCTGTCTGACAGTTACTTATGCATTAATGACCACCACTGATGATGATGAGGACTCCTAGTTGGAGCCAAGCTATTCCATGCAGTATATTCGAATGAACTCCTTAGTTAATTCAAATTTCTCACTCATTGTGACAGTATTGTATTGTATTTTCACCCTTATTGGGATTATAGAGCACCGATGCATGCTTTTTGCACAGTTTACACCATATTTTCTGAGTTTCATCTATTGTGATTGATTTACTTGTTCATTAGATCTACTGTGACCAATTTTACATGGTATCAAAGCATGTTGAGAGTATTGTTTATTTCCTTTCTTGAGATTTTTTTGCAGGTTATTACCAAGATTTCGAGTGCAGCAGTTGCAGCAGTTTCTGCATTTTTGCAGCAGTAGCAGTTGCAGATATTCTCTATTGTTTTTGCAGGTCTTCTACAGCTTCAATGAATTCAGAATAAATCCCTCTTCTTTCTCCATTCAACTATGATGAATGGAAACCAAAAATTATAGCATATTTGAAAAGCCATGATCTCTTTGATTGTTATTTTGAAAGAGAGTTCGAATCCTCTGAAGAGAATATTTACCGGTTGAATAAAGGTGACATGGCCTTTGGAAGAATGATGCTTGCTTTGCCTAAATACATGTTTTACCAAATTATTGATGATGTTGAAACTACAAAAGAGCTATGGGCCCATCTGGATGAAATATTCAGTAAACAGAATGAAGGATTTGGTCCAAACCCCTTCAAAAGCAAGCAAAGTGATGCATTCGCCCTCCTTGATGATCTCATTGATCATGAACTAGTATCATCTCATATTGAAGTTGTCCACAAAGAACTTGCAGATTCTACACTCATGCTCAAACTTTCTTCTCTTTCTGTGCCAGCTCACACTCTAGATATTGCAGAAGGTCCTAAATCCTCTCTTGCACCAAAGTCTGTTGGTTTGCATCATGATCACATGATTATTTCGGAGGAGAAATCAGCTATTGGAGGTAATGCATTCGCTCTCCTCAAGCAATCACCTCTTATTTAATACTACATGATCATTATCTCATGCTTTTAGAAGGTTATTGAATATTATGGCTATTTCCTTTTGCTTGGGATAATTTCTCATGCATATCATGGTTTTGATCTCACCCCTGCTGGTTCAAAGGAGATCTCAAGAAACCATGGCCATTCGCTTGGGATAATTTCTCATGCATTTACTAGTTTTGATCTCACCTCTTATGGTTCAAAGGAGATCTCAAGAAACCATGATTCAAGCCTTGGATCTAATTTGGATTCTAAGCAATTGCTACTTGGGATAATTTCTCATGCATATGATAGTTTTGATCTCACCCCTTCTGGTTCAAAGGAAATCTCAAGAAACTGTTCTTCAAGTCTTAAATATGATTTGGATTTCAAGCAAACATTATTATTTGATGGTTCTTTTTGGCATAATCTCACCCATGATGGTTCGAAGGAGAAGACAAAAGACTATCTACATTTTCATGTTTTTGATCCTACCTCAATTGATTCAAATCATAGGTTCAAGGATCATCCTCATACTTTTGGATTTGTTCTCATCACATTCGATCTGAAGAGCAAGTACAAGCACATGCTTTTTGAGCATGATCCACTTCTTCCCAAGAAGAAGATACCTCCAGACATATGACCAAGCGTCACACCTATTTGAGTTTGGAGCATTTATTTTTTTATGTGTGCCTTGTAGTCTGTTTTGAGGAGAGAGTATTTTTCCCATGAAAATTTCCCCACTTCCTTGGTTTATTGACTATTATTATTCATTGTATTGGGTGACCTTTGGTCTTAGTTACTAGGGCCCAGGATGGATTAAGGGGGGGCGTTAGGATATTCCTATACTCCATCCTAGTCCCACAAATATTTTGATCATTTACATTTTCAGTCATGCATGCACTTTTAGGGTTTGCATGCATTTGCATGCATTCCAGTCATCAGTCCAACACCTAGCCCTCAGCTAGCCAGTCCATGGGAGCTTCTCTCATATAAGTTTTAGCCCTCCTAGAGCTTAGTGCGCCCTTCCTCCTTGATTTAAGGAAGCCACTCATCCTCTCTCACCTACCACTCAGTTGCACTTCAGTTATCTTCAGTTGTCTTCAGTTCTTTCCTTGATTTATGGCTAGACTGACTCTCAACTGACTGTATCACTCTAATGGACCTCCATTGAGACTTGACTGCCCATTCTGACTCCAGTTAGCTCATCATGCACCCTCCACTGACCCTCCTTCATTCAGTTAGTGTATCCATGTGCCAGTTACGTTCAGTTACACTTACCACACTCAGTTAGACTCAGTTTGACTGACGGTTGAGAGTTACTTGTGCATTGATGACTCCACCAATGATGAGATAGACTACTAGTTGTGCTCCGATGACACTCCAGTGATCCTTTGATCACTCCATGAAGGCTAATTCGAATTGATTGCACGGACAAGATCTCTTTTCTACAGGTGTTCTACATGAAGATTGAGCAATTTTTGCTCACTTTGCAACAGTTTTCTGCAGTTGCAGCTATTGCTCCATAATGGTTCTTGTTTGCTTATGATTTGCAGGTTTCTTACTTCCTCCATTTGCATTCACTATTGCAGAGATGGAATATTCTTCTTCACAAAATATTCTTACTCCATTCAACTATGATGAATGGAAACCAAAGATGATTACATACTTGAAGAGACAATGTCTCTTTGATATGTGTATTGGTATTACAAGAGATTTTGTTTCCGATGAAGAGGAGAATGATTGGCTTGATGATTGTGATAGATATTTTGGGACAATATGTCTTGCTATGTCTCCTTGTATGCACTACCTCAGTACTATTGCTGAAAATCCAAGAGATCTATGGGCCCAACTCAATAGAGAATTTGGAAAGAAAGAAGAAGAGGATCACGATAGCCTTTTGGAGAACAAGCCCAGTGAGATATCCTTATGTGCTCTCTCCGATTATGTGTTGGCCTCATCCATTGTTCAAGATGAAGAAGAAACTTTAGATTCAATACTCATTCTCTCAAAGTCTTCTATTTTGAATTCTGAGTTAGATAAACCAGCTGATACTCTAGATTCCGAAGAGGTTCTTGAATCCTCTCTTTCACATGAGTTTGCCGGCATGCAGAATAATGATCTACTTGATGTTTTAGAGGTAAAATATGATTTTGGAGGTGAATCATTTGTCCTCCTTGATTGCATGCCTCCTATAAACTTTTGTTCTATCATTTGCACAGTTTCTCAGAGTTTTACTGAAGATGAAGAGAACTACCATTCGCTTGAGTTCAATTCACATGCAATTTTTGTTGATTTTGGTTTTGATCTCACCCTTGTTGGTTCAAAGGAGATCTTAAGAAACCATTTGTCAAATATTGGAGCTGATTTAACTTCCACTGATAAGAAGTTCAAGTTTCAAGATCTATTTGATCCAATTGGAGCTATTCCTACCTCACTTGGTTCGAATCATAGGTTCTAGGATCATCCTCATATTTTCAGATTTGTTCTCACCATTTTCGGTATGAAGAGCAAATTCATAAAGTCTCCACATTCGCTTGCATCTACTGATGGAGAATTCAAGCACATGTTTTTGGAGCATGATCCATTTACTCCCAAGAGTAAGATATCTCCAGACATATCTACTTGAGTTTGGAGCAGTTAAATCTTTTGGTGTGTTACAGTCCATTTTGAGGGGGGGTTTTTCCCATGAGGTTTTCTCCATTTCCTCGGTTCATGGATTGTTCTTTATTTGGATTATTATTGTATTGGGGTGGCTTTTGGTATTAGTAACCAAAGCCCTACATTTTATTTTTTATAATCATAGTATAGCTTGAGGGGGGGTGTTAGGATATCTCATCATTCACTTATGTACTTTGCATGCATTCTGCATGCATCTGCATGCTGCCTAGTCATCAGTATGGTACCTCCAACACCTAGTCCTTAGTCTCCCATCACTAGAGAGCTACTTTCGACTTATTTTAAGCCCTCCTAGCCTGTCATGCACCCAGTTCTCACCTTCCACTGAAGAAGGGTTCCTTTCTCACCGACCAGTCCAGTTTACTTCAGTTAGCCACCAGTCTTTCCTTAATTTTAGGCTAGACTGACTCCTTACTGCTGTTATCATTCCGATTGACCTTCGATGAGACATGACTACCTGTTCTGAGTTCAGTTAACTCCTCATGCGCCCTCCACTGAGCCTCCTTCCCTACATTAGTTCCATTTACCATCAGTTACACTTATTACACTCAGTTAGACTCAGTTAGACTCAGTTGGACTCAATTTGACACCTGTTTGACAGTTACTTGTGCATTGATGACCACCACTGATGATGATGAGGACTCCTAGTTGGATCCAATCTATGCCATGTAGTATATTCGAATGACCTCCTTAGTTAATTCGAATTGCTCACTCATTGTGACAGTATTGTATTGTATTTTCACCCTTATTGGGATTATAGAGCACTGATGCATGCTTTTTGCATAGTTTACACCATATTTTCTGAGTTTCATCTATTGTGATTGATTTACTTGTTCACTAGATATGTTGTGACCAATTTTACAATGCAGTCCAAACTCAGCCAACAAATCAAGAATAAGAATATTATAAGAAACTAGCACTATTGTCTTCCTAGCTTTTATTCTATTGATTGTCAAGGATATTTATAACTTACATCGTAGGGAGGCTCTATGGGTTAAATATAAATATGTTTCTAATGTGGAGCTATCCCAACCTTTAAACTAACTAATATATGTTGTATGTTGTTAGTATGAGAGAAGATCAAGATGTTAAAGTTGTCACCGCCATTTTAACATATCAATGTATTTTTAGGAGGAGTTAGAACTGGCTTCGATCACCTCGTTTAATGGCTTGCAAGGTATGGGAAACTTCATTTCCTTTAGAGCTCAAGAAATCTCACTTGGGAGTGAGTAAATTACTCAAAGGTGCAGTGTAATGGCCATAACATTATTAGAGATCACTTGGTTCAATAATTTCATATGCCACAGGTATCGTTGACTCTCCAATGACCTAAATAGAAATTTCCATGCAGGCATCTGTAAAAACTACTACACTTCCACCACTAAAATGGTTCATTGAACAATGCAAATACAGAAATGAGGTGGAGGCTATAGATTGGCATCACATGATATGTGGTAGATGTAAGGTAGGCATCATTGAAAATCCAATGGAGGGATATCTTAGCAAGTAATCATATTTTCATTAGGAGAATAGTTTCAATGGTATAATACTGGTCTAAAAAATCTAGGTTAATGGTTCAAATTCCTTTTATCTTTATAAGAATTTCTTATGGTTGGAAGAGGTAATGATAAAAATTATTAATATTTAAAAGGATTGTATAGGTTCTTGTAGGTTTTCTCCAAGTAGGACCTTAACCAATGTATTGAATTGTCAAACTTATGGAGAGCATATAGATAAAATGTAGCACCGTATATCTCTTCTCATTATTCTAATATCCGTAGTTACCTAATTGATATGTCAATTAAGAAAGTAGATTTGTAAGGAATACCACCATAGAAATTTTAGCTCATATTATTTCCATAAGAAGAGAGATCATAATGAGTCATAATTGTTTGAATGCATATGATAGATCTCTTTGTAAGGCTACAAGAAACAATAATGAGTCATATCATGCCAGTAGTTAGAATTAATAGCATAAAGAGGAAATATCTTGTGCAGAATCATAAGAGAGTCTATGGAAATAAACTAATTTAGTACAATTATTTTATCCTTATGGTATCCTTACTTATTGGCATGGGACCTTGAATGATATATAAGTAATTTGATCAAGTAACCGGTAAATCCACGTAGGTATAAATGCAGTAGATACCAACTAGAAATAATACTATGTTCGGATGTAACCTCAACATCTAACCTCAAAAGAAAATGACATGATCCCTTATGTGGTAAGCTAAAATTGATTACTAGTCATGCACTTGAATCCATTCAAATTAACAAACTCACTGTCCCCATCCTTCTAGTACAAATAAACCTCACAATCAATGCCTTAGAAGCCATGCTTATTACATTATTTAACTTCATGTCATCCACCACAATATGCTAATATACATGGTCAATTTCATGGTATACCCTCTCAACCTCCTTATTTGTATCAAGTCATTTTCCTTGTGAAATCCATTCATAAAAGGATTGTAAGTATGAATAGATGCTTCACAACCATTTTCCTTCATATGGTGCTCCACTAGTGCAAGAATATAAATTTTAGGCCTAAAGGTCTAACAAAGATGTCTCCAACCACCAAAGCTAACCTCTTGAGGGGATATTTTTCCTTATAGTCAGAATATGGGAATTGTTAAGAAGTTTCAGAGCATTAGGTATGGGTCTTGGGGTTCTAGACATGGTTAAGGAATGGAAACTGGGCCTTAGGACCTAAAGAAAGCTTCTAGGTATCAATAGCCAAGAATGATATGTTGAAATACCACAATAGACCTTTCCACGGTATCTTTGGCCTATGAGTGGGTTTTTTGTGGCACAATGAGAATTTTAAGACTAATTATAGGTTCGAACACCTTGGATATGGTTGGGGAGAAAAGAGTGGGACTTAGGTCCTAAAGGAAATTCCAGGCATCTTTGGCTAAGAACAATTCCTACAATCACCAAACATGACCTCCCAATAGCATATTATTCATATAAGTGGGGATATTAGTTCCATTAGAATTTTTTGAGAACTTGGTATAGATATTGGGTTCCCTAAACTTGCTTGAGGGAGAAATATTGGGCCTTAATCCCTGAAAAACCTTTTGAGAATCCATGGCCAAGAAGAACAAAGTACTTGAACAAACACACATGGATTCTTGAGAGTATCTTTAGTGTTTGAATAGGGATGTCTATGTCATTAGATGGTTTTGAATAGTAGTTAGGGGTCTTGAGGCTCTATACATAATTAAGGAAGGAAGTCGGAACTCCAAAGGTCTCATCTTCGTAGAATCGCGTGGAATCCAACTTCCGCGATCTGCAATCTGCGACATGGGAGTTAGAAGTTGGAACTTCAACACACCAACCTAAGAAATCATGCCTCCGACTTCCGAAATACGCAATCTGCACTGCGGGTTCAGAAAGTCGGAAGTCGGCCATATACCACTGTCACTGCCAACTTCTTAGGCTAATAACTTTCGCATCCTCAGTCCATTTTTGGAAAACTTGGTATCATATATTGGAAAGCTCTTGGAGATCCCCATGCAAGTGTATATCGATCTTCTTCCAAACCTGAGAACTCTTAATTTTCCTTCTTCCAACCAAGGTGTTTCCCCAATCCTCATCCATGCCTCGTTACCAGTATGTAAAGAGCTCTGATCCACTCTGCCATGTATCCTCCCTTCATCTGAACCACAGAGGGAACATGACCACATAAGGGGTTTCTATTTCTCCTCGAAAGTCATGACCGGACATTCCGAACCTCGTGGGCCTCAACAAGACTTAGGCCCTACTCATCAATTAACAAATTCATAAAAAAAATGATATAAACCGCAAAGAACAATTATTGAAATATCCAAGCAACTAGCTATGGAATACAACGTTCCAACCCAACCATAGGTCTCTTACCAAACTGTATTGTTTCAATGTCACTTAGAGACTACCCCCGAGATGGGGCTATGTATCCACGAAGGATGAACTACTCAAGTCCACTCATAGCCTTAGGCACAGTCAATCAAGGTCATACAACACACAACTAGCTCTGGAAAGCAAGTGGGGAGAGAGGGTAGGAGGTTTCTATGTTAATGAGCTCAACACAAATAGCTATAGGCATATCCAATTGACTTCATATCACATTCCAGGAACCCCTATCCTTCCTATTTTACCCCAGCTGCAACACTGCCAAGTTGCCCATAGTTCCTATTTCGAGCAGCTACGATTTCAAGCAGCTGCGACACTTCCAAAAGTGCATATTTTTCCTATTTCAGGCAGCTGCAACCCCTAAATTTGTCCATTTTTCCTATTTCGACCAGTTGCAACACCTCCAAAAGTGCCTATTTTTCCTATTTCGAGCCGCTGCAACACCGCTAAAATTTCCCATTATTCCTATCTTTAGCAGCCGCGACTCCGCTAAAGTTGCCTATCCTTCCTATTTTACTGTAGTTGCAACACCGCCAAGTTTCCCATATTTCCTATTTCGAGCAGCTGCGACACCTCCAAAAGTGCCTATTTTTCCTATTTCAAGCAGCTGCAACACCTAAAGTTGTCTATTTTTCCTATTTCGAGTAGCTGCGACACCTCCAAAAGTGCCTATTTTTCCTATTTCAAGCAGCTGCAACACCTAAATTTGTCCATTTTTCCTATTTCGAATAGCTGTGACACTTCCAAAAGTGCATTTTTTCCTATTTCAAGCCGCTTCAACACCGCTAAAATTTCCCATTATTCCTATCTTTAGTAGCTCCGACTCTGTGAAAGTTGCCTATCGTTCCTATTTTATCGCAGCTGCAACACCGCCAAGTTGCCTATTTTTCTATTTCGAGCAGCTCTGACACCTCCAAAAGTGTCTATTTTTCCTATTTCAAGCAGCTGCAACACCTAAATTTGTTTATTTTTCCTATTTCGAGCAGCTGTGACACTTCCAAAAGTGCATATTTTTCCTATTTCAGGCAGTTGCAACACCTAAACTTGTCCATTTTTCCTATTTTGACCAACTGTGATACCTCCAAAAGTGCCTATTTTTCCTATTTCGAGCCGCTGCAACACTGCTAAAATTTCCCATTATTCCTATCTTTAGCAGCTGTGACTCCACTAAAGTTGCCTATCCTTCCTATTTTACTGCAGCTACAACACCGCCAAGTTGCCTATTTTTCTTATTTCGAGCAACTGCGACACCTCCAAAAGTGCTTTTTTTTCCTATTTCAAGCAGCTGCAACAGCTAAAGTTGTCCATTTTCCCTATTTCAAGCAGCTACAACACCTCCAAAAGTGCATATTTTCCTATTTCGAGCAGCTGCAACACCTAAATTTGTCCATTTTTCCTACTTTTGTCAACTGCGACTCTGCTAATTCCTCATTGAATACTGATTATTTATTTGCTCATCGATATCAGCGCTCTCCACCAGCGATGTTACCGTGGAAAGGCGCCACCTTGTAACACGACGATTTGGCATTACATTTAAAGGTACGATGTCTTAATCATAAACATCATTAAGCATGACTAAATGCAGTAATCAATAATGAATATATTTTGTCATTAGTCAATCCGCTGAGACAACAAATGCGTCTGATTCGTCCTTCGCTTTTTTTTTACCACAATTCGACAACCTACCACCACTTTTTACCAAAAATACCCAAACCAACCTTTGGCTATCCATCGCTCATTCTACATGCAGTAGCTCGACGTCTAAGACTGTAACTTATCCCACCGGTAGTAGAATTTACAGACAGCTTTGCAATATGGGTATCTCGGTACGACACGATCCTGTCAGCATAGCGCCTCTGCGTGCAAACGGAGAGTTTTTTAGTATCTTCCAAGAAGCTAGCAAGATTGACTATTTCAACGTTTGAATGATTTTCATGTAGAAACCACACTTGAGTTTGATCAAAATATAACTAGCACTCATTTAGAGGTCTGAAGTATCCGAATAGATGTTTCAGAAGCAATCATGGTGGAGGTAGCAGGATTGCCCAGAACCGGGATGCAATGGTTTGGTCTGAAGAGCCATAATCCAACTGCATCAGAAGAATTTTTGGCAGCCGGAGAAGTTGTTCGGCCGCATGGTCGAGGAATAGAGTTGGAATCCTTTCCAAATCCTTGGAACTAGGTGGCCACCTTCATAAAGAAATACATTTCCTATGAAGGTAGGTACAAAGTGGTTTACATATATGAATTCTTCTTCATTTCACATTTACGTCACCACAGATTGTTAAATATGCCATTTTATCTTTTACAATCTCTGCAAACTATGGCTGGGTATGTCAAGGGTGCTCAACACCCCTTATCTTCCCTCTCAAACAACGAGTTGATTAAACTCTTAATTTTAAGGGACCTTATGCACCAGAATTTTACATGGGAAGAGTTTGTTGCTCGGCCAAGGGTGCCTCGAGCACCTAATGTGGCAATCAGAGGTGTTGAAATGGTAAATGAGAATCGAAGTTCCTCCAATTCAGTTGGGGGGAGGGATGGAGCATTGGTAGACCAGGTGGAAGAGGTAAATATGGGGGAAGCTACGATAGCAGCAAACCCTGTTGTAGAAGGGGATATGATGGATCCAGTGGCGATTGAGGCAGTGATATTGGAAGCTACAATAGCAGCAAATCCTATAGAGGAAGAAGCATACCCAATAGAAATTGTAGTTAGGGTGGCAGCTGAAGCAGTAGGGATGGAGTCATTAGCAGCTGCAATAGAGGAAGCTGAAACTGGAGCAACTGTTAAAGCTGCGGCAGTTGAAGCTGTAGCTGCACGAGTTACAATGCAAGGGGAAGCACATGAAGCACAGGTGGTAGAAGGAGGAAATATGGAGGTGTTGGATGTTGAATCCTCCCCTGAAAGAAGGAGAACCATCATTGAAGAAGAGGAAATGACCCCTCGTTCTGAAAATTTAGAAACTCCTGTGTCACAGAAAAGAAGAAAAAGGTCAAGGAGTAGGAGTCAAGCATCTAGCTCAACAAAGAAGAGAAGAACCAGAGCTGTTACAGTAGCAGCAACAGTATGTAGTGAAGGCCAGGCATTGGGAGTTGTGAATAAAAGAAGGACTCGGTCTGTTGCAGTAGCCAAAACAACATGTGCAATTTAGGAAAATAGTGAAATTCCCATAGCAGAAGCAGCATGTGCAACTGGGGTAGGCATAGAAATTCCTATTTTAAACCCCAAATCACTAGTTGTTACACAAGAACCTGCTGTGAAAAAACCCCAAATTGAAAATATCCTTTTTGAAAATGAGCTGCTAAAGGAGGAGGTGCAAATGCTTCAGAATGAATTGGAGAAATGGAAGGAAGTGATTGGAAAACATGCAGAGAAGAATTTGAATATATTAGTGGAGGCTGCAGATCTATTAAAAAATTCATCTCCTGTTTTGGAAAATGAAGAACAAGGAGACATGGTATTCGGCAGGGCATAGAGTCATAGTGCTGGGTTTGGTAGCACAAAAGACTGCCCAAGCAGAGCAAGAAGGAGAAAAAGCATGGGAAGTGGAGATGATGTAGGCTAATGATCCAGAGATAGACATAATCCCTGATGTGGAATTAGGAGAAGATGAGGAGATGCAATCCTAGCCAACAGAAAATACTGAACTATTCCAGGACCAGTCTCATCATCCAGAAGATATCGAGGTAATTCAAGAACAACCTCAACAATTTGAAGAAATTGGAAAACAGGATGTTGTTACACAAGAACCAACATCCTTGACAATATTTAGTGAAGTTGCAACCCAAACAACAATTGTTGATATTGAGATACAAGAGGAAGACGCTGTTACAAAAGAACTAGTGTCTTTAAAAATGTTTGCTGAAATTGCAACTCAGCCTGAGGTTGCTGAGATTGAATTGAAGAGAAATGATGATGCCACACAAGAACCGGCATTCCTAAAAGTAGTTGTTGAGACTGCAACTCAAACTGAAGTTGCTGAGATTGAATTGGAAAGGAAGGATGCTGCCACACAAGAACCAACATTCCTAAAATTATTTGTTGAGACTGCAACTCAGGTAGAAGCTGCTGAGTTTGGTATTCAGGAAGAGAATGTTGTCACAAAAGGACTAGTGTTCTCGAAATTAATGATTGATTTAGCAACAAAAATTGAGGCTGTTGAGGTAAAGGAAGGGGATGCTGTTACACAAGAACCAACATCCTCAAAATTGACTAATGAGATTGCAACACCAGCAGAGGCCATTGCAACACCGATGGAAGAGGAAGCTGCTACACTGCCACCCGAAAATGAGGAAGCTACTACACTTCCACCCGAAATGAGGAAGCTGGAACATCTGGTGGCAGGGTAGGAATGCAATTTTATCAAGAATTTGTTGCTTCAGACTCTGATGATGAGAAAGATGTGGAGGATAGAAGGATTGGAGAAACATCTTTCTTTGTTACAGGTGGAGTTAGCTAAATGGGAAAAGTACATTGATCAGTGTCGATTAGGGATGGTCCCTCTCTCTGAACATAGGAAGACTATCAAAGAATTAAGGGAGAAGTGGGAAGAGGAATCAACTCTTCAGAAATCTCAATTGGAAGAGGTGGAAAAAGAATTGTAGGAGTTGAAGGAATTCAAATCCATGCAAAAGGAAATGACCAAATGTATGCCCTCTCTCTCGAGCTGCTGAGTTCAAGAGCCCCATCTCCTTCCTACCCGGTATTTCTGTATGAGCAAATGACCCTATTCAAATTGAAAGCTTTACAAGAGGGTAGATCTTATCAGTTGTTGATACCTTCCCAGTTTCTAGAGACCTTTTTGTCAAGCAATTTTCTTGAGCATCACCTGTTGTGTGAATTGTATTTGCACAATATGGCATGTTTTGGTGATTCTTGCTCTAATCCTATTCCCTATATAGGGAATGTTCAGTTGAGATCCTTTTCCTCTTTTGCTAATAATCATATGTAGTGGGAAGATGCCTTTCAGACAATCTCTAGGAATGAGGCCAGTGCCAATTTATGGATTAGGAGTGGATTGTAATATCCCTATTTTGACCCCATTGCATTAAAATGTAAATGATGTAATATTTCTATAAAATTGTGGCAAGGAGCTCAAGACCAAGGCCCCACCATCGATTTATTGATGCATATGGTTTACATGCTAGCCAGGCACATTGGAATTGTAAATATGCATTTTAATAAAATACCCACAACTAGCTATGCAATGCAACAAGAGATGGGGGCATGATATTACAAGGAATTGGGAGGGAAAACATTAAACCCTTGAGCCAATCAAGTCAATCCAAGTGTCAAGGAGATAACCCATCAAACACTCAACTACCCATGTTGACTTTTTACCCAATCATTCATTTCTCCCAAGAGATGGGTGAAGTAGTTAATGCCTTGGGGAATGGGGAGGTATGGCTGTCCAAATTCGAGTATGGACAAGCCACCCTCATGGAAAATCATGTTTATCCTTCTTGGGAAAGAAAAAACCCACGAATTTCCTTCCCAAGCCATTATACATGACCAGACTTCACTCTCTCACGTTTTTGGAGCTTGCTGGGCATTTCTCTCATGGAGTACGTTGTAAATTCACTGGTTTTCAAGCTGAGAAGGGCGTTTTTGTGATAGCTGGACTGTGGGGAAAGAAAAGAATCCATTGGGAAGCTCAACAGATAAGTTTGATAGCTTGTTGTTTCCTTATTGTTGTGAAATCATTTTTTTGAATTTCTAGATTTGGGTTTCATTATGGAAAAATAGTTTTTGTGAACCCAGTAGTTATCTCCTACCTCAGAAATCATTTCTGAATGTTCCCATCAATTGTGTGACTGTGTATGTGCCAATTTTGGGTGCCAACCTATCACGGTTTTGCCCAAAAATCATGTTAGTTCCCTGCTGCCAGTTAATGACTGTGTGAAGTTCGTTTTGGCCCTTGAATGACCAAGCCTTTTCCCTCTCACGCAGTTTGAGCTAGCTGGGGGTTTTCCCATCCCGTTTTTTTGATTTATCTCCTGAATTTTCCATGCCCGAGAACTCGTTTTTGTATTGTACAATGGCTGGGAGGAAGGGAGCCACGACTTTGGGGTTTATGGAGGCCGTTTTGTCCCTTGAGTGCCTAGAAACGTTTCTGGAAATGGTTATGCTCTCCCATGGTGATTTCCCCAATTGCTATTTCGTTTTTGGTTGCCCAACGTTTTTCTTCATGCCCAAAAATTGTGATTTTGTTGTTATGAGTATCCATGCCTAGTTGGAGTTTCTGTGTGTAAAAGAAAGTTGGGATTGAGATGGGTTTCTATTGCTTTGGCTATGCATGAGCTCGAATGTTCCCTTTTCCTTATAAGAATCATGCCCAACTCAGGGGTGGCATTTCTGTTGAGAGAATTGATGAACACAATTAGCTTATGGTTGGGTGGAACATTGCAACGACATAGCTAGTTGTTTCGGATAAAATAATAGCAAGATGAGTGTTTTCTTATATGCAATTACTTCTGCATATTCATTAATTTGTTGACTGTGTTAAATTGAATGGCATCATGTAATGTGTGTGGATGATGTTATTCTGCTGTGCATGTTTGCTTTAAATTGCATCTGCACACATTTGATTTTAATTGCTGTGAATTTAATGGGATGAGTTTATGTAAAAGTACTAGATTAGCATCATGTTCCCTCCCAGGAATTGGGTCTACGGGAGGGGATATTACATTGTGGTATCAGAGCTTATGGTTCAACACTACGCCTGTTGGGCCCTTCATAGAAATATAAATCATTATGTGTACATGTATTCTATATTTGGAATTAAAATGAATTAGAGAAACCTGAAGATCTCATAGCTTCTATTTGATTAAGATGGGAAATCATTTCCATGACTGTTTTGGGGATTCCTGCAAAATTGCTTGCATTGATTTCATGCTATGAAATTGAGGAAGGAGGGAGAAAATCCCTTTTCAGGTTGAATGCTTGCTTTAAATTGTTTCCAATGCAGTAGCATTCAGTTTTGTATTTGTCTGTTTGCCTCCATGGAGGAGAGAAAGGAGGCGAAACCTCTGCCATATTATATTATTTTGTTGTTTTTCTATTTTATTTTGACATGAAGAGATGCAATTTACTACATCTTTTATTGTTCTGTTATATGCGAAGTATGATCTCTAATTATGCTTCTTGTTGAGCAATGATCATCACAGAAAGAAGAAGGAAAAATTCTAAATTTTTCTAACTATTTTTCTGAGTTTTCTGCTAAGGGCTATGGTGGCGGTGAAAAATAGGTTAACTCTGCGTGCATGGCGGCGAATGTTAGACTAATTTTCTATGCACGCGGTGGCGAAAGTTAGGCTAACTTTCTGCGCACGCGGCGGCGATAGTTAGACTAATTTTCTGCATGCGCGGCGGCAAAAATTGGGCTAACTTTGCGACTCTGACGGTAAAGATAAGCCCAAAAGCGCCACAATGGTCAGTGAAATAGCTGTTAAATCTGCGTCGAAGGGAAGCGGTCGGTGGTCACAGAGTTGATGGTCGAAGATTTTAACGATAAGTTTTACCTGCGGTGGAGACAATTTTAACTTTAAAATCTGTGATGTGCGTGGTGAAAGTAATGTTAAAAGCACCAACACTGATGGTGGATCTAAGCTTAACTTTTGCGTGCGGCGACAATTTTAGGCTTAAAAGTTGCGATGGAGGCTTGTACGCGGCAGTGATTTTAGCCTTAGAACCTGCGACGCAGTCATAGTGATGAAGGCTTGCGGGCGTAGAAGTTGAGGTTTTTTTTTTCGACACAATCGGTGGAGAAGTTGGTAATTCTGCGCTAAAAGGAAGAGAAAATCTCAAAAATTTCTAAGTGTTTTCGAATTTCGCCTAAGGCTGTAGTGGCGAAATTAATGTTAAATTCTACGACGAAGTCGGTGGGTTTAGCATTAACTTTTGTGACCGACAGCAATTTTAATGTTAAGATCCACGTAGGTTTAGCATTAACTCTGCGATGCGGCGACAAAGTTAAAGTTAATTTTGCAACGCCAGCAGCGAAGTTAATGATAATTTTGCGACGTGTGGTGGAAAAATTAGAGTTAAATCTATGAGGTGCGGTAACAAAATTAGCGATAGGAGCCGCGCCACCCACGACAATTTTAAGGATAAAATTTACGATGTGCGGGATGCGCGACGGCGAAAATAACCTTAAGATTTGCAACAAGGGCAGCGAATTTTAGCTTAAAATTCCGCGACATGGGCGGCACTTTTTAAGCTAAATATTCGCGACACCGGCGACAAAAATAATGATAAGATCTGCGACAATGGCGGCCATTTTAGCCTTAATATTTGCGCCAAATGGGGAAAAGCAATGGGAGCAGTAAGGAAATGCTGATGAAAGGGAAATCTCTCACCTTAAACCATTTATTTTATAACATAACAATTGTATGCTTGGAAAATATCATGAATGAATGATTACATGTATGTATATGTTGAATTGCTAATTCATGAGAAGATCATAGCTAATGGTTGCTCATATTCTTGGTAGGAAATCCAAGAAAAGGATCAACTATGATGTGGAGGAGGAACTCCATGAGGAATGGGAAAGGGAGAAGTCCTTAACTCCTCCATTGTTATTATGATTATATTCCCTAAGTTTATATACTGAAAATTATGGCATAGGGATGCCGAAAATGCAAGGGATTATATAGTAAAGATGAATATGCGCCAGATAGCACATTAATTAAACATTGCACAGTGCATGTGAAAATGTTTGTGCGTGAATAGGATATTGCATATTGGTGAACTAGTGAGGTTTTACATATGCAATGAGCCACTTGAGATAATTATGGTGGTTGCTAATAATTAGTTGTGTCCACATTGGTTGTAGGACAAAATACAATCAAGGCATGGCTAAAGAAGTTGACGACGTTGTTGCACGAGACCAACAACCTTATGAAGAAAGGATGATGCAACAAATCTGTGATCATGATGTTGGAAAAAGGACTGAGTAGCCTTGGTAAGAGGCCAACTGATCAGGTAACATCAAGCGATGTTAATGACAGCCATGCAGGTAACGGTTATTGGCACTTAATTGCATGAATGTCGAAAAAGGATTTGGTAAGATCCCTTCACTATGTTTAAACTATGTTGAATTGTTTGCATGTTGTATTGAGTGCCCGAATGGGAACGTTAACCTACCGAGTATGGTGAGGTGTGGGTAAGTGAGGGCAATGATCCTTACACCCTATAATTGCTTAGAAATCTCAATGCATTTATATGAAATTATATCATGCCATTTGTGTATGTTGGTTGTGAGTTTAACAACCAAAGTACGTGATGACTTAAGGTCCTGTGGTAGTGTATGCCATATGAGACAAGCATGGTTAGGCCATAATATGTTGGAATGCATAGTATTCATGGATTAATGTAAGGTTGCATTGATGGGCTATGCATTGAGTGAATGAACATTAAAATATTATGAAAATGTTGTGAATATGCACTCATATGTGTGGGTACACATGTTGAGATGCATTATGTGAATGCATGGGTGTGACATATATATGTTTCAATGCAGTTATATAATAAATGAAATGGTGGACTATTGTTAATCCTGAGACCATTTCATGAGCTGCTGTGAATGCAAGAGAATGATTGCATGAAGAAGGTAGACATGTTGATGGGCTACCAGAGTGTTATGTTGGAAGGACAGAGTTCCATAAAAATGATATGGCTGTGAAGAAATGAGTATTTATAGTTTATTTAAATTGCATGAACAGTGTACTCGTGCCTTGCAATTTTATTGTGATAATGATGCATATATAGAAATGTATATATTTCATTGCATTTCAAATGTTAACGATTGAAGGCGTTTGAATTATTGAGGTTTATAATTCTGAGACCACTTTAGTGACTGTTGTGGCAATGAAAGGATCATATGCATAAATGCTCACAACGTGTTTGGCTGATTGAAGTTTCAGATTTTAGGTAGAAAAGTCTTACGTATGACAATGAGAATGAGTCCATAGTAAAGACCGGGATCTACCATGTGCAGAAGCCAAAGGTTATGAGAATATTCTCATGGTTGTAACTTATGCATGAAACAAATCTGAAAATTTTATGGTTTATAAATTTGTGAGAATAATCTCAAGGTGGTAAATCTAATTTCTGTAGGAAAACAGATTTACAAATTTTAGATTGAGAATCGCTTATAATTGCTAATCACTGTTTGGCGTATATAAAAATTGTGTCAAGAGGACATGTTGTAGGTGGATGTTCATGTATGGTAGCAAGGGTGAAACCATAATGGACAGAGTGATACCACTTACGAGAGCCAAACAATATGAGGATAGCCTCATTGCTAAGCAAATCAATTTCTGTAGGAGACAGAGTTACAAATTCATGTTGAATTAATTATTAATGCTAATGATTGGTTATGGAACAATCATACTTGAAGCTTATTGCTAAATGCTGCTGATTGTTTGGATATTTGAAAAGTGTGGCAGGATGACACATTGCAGAAAGACCAGGAGTGATGGCCTGCAAAATCCAAACTAGATGGGAAAGACCCCATGCTTTGGAAATGGGTTTCCGGTGAAATGCCATTGATAATATCTCAGCTAAACCGCATGTCGGTACACCATGAGAGTGAGATGGTAAAGCTATGCCCAGAAGGCATGTGAGATACATCTGCAAAATGAATGAGTATTCTGTGACCTTAGACAAGAACATGCATGTCTAAATTATTAGGGTTAATATGCAGAGCATGTTCTATCTTATTTATATCATTGCAGACTGCTTGAGTATGATTAGGGCCTACATGGCACACATCAGAAAGGGGGTGCACACCTTTTCTGGTGCTGGGTCATGATAAGGTTTTCAATATTGACTACACCCTAAAGGAATGGATGCATTCCTGGTGTTTCAATACTTGATAGTGAATGATATGGATTATGGTTACAAAATTGAACAACAATACTGATGAGCTTGCTTATCCTTCTTGTGTTGTCACCCTACACAGATGCAGATTGATACTGCACATTAAGAGGCAAAGTGAAGAAGGTTACTCAAAAGGACTGTGTAGGAATTGGTAACCTTTCTATGCTCACAGGAAATATTACCAGAAGGGATGGACAGGCCCGAAGAGTTGTGTAATAGGAAGAGGTATCATCCTTGTGTGAGTGGGGTCATGCTAACCTGCAGTCAAGAAATTCACCTATAAAGTTCCTAGAAGGAACCACCGATTTGCACAAGAGAAGGAGTGACATCCTTGTATGAATGAAGAATTATGTGTGTGAAGGGTTGTGGTGACATTGGCGAAGACATAAAATCTCTATTGGGACAACAGTAGGAGGGCGGGCGCTAAGACTGACTGAAAACCCTGAGATTCCTATGGCTCCATAGTAGAGCCTTGACATATAATGGTCAGGTGGCGCAGTTTCCTTCCATTGGTCGATGACCCAGATGAATGTGCTGGCTTGGCAATGGAGAGGGCCAACCAGGTATGGGACTGGTTGGGTAACCCCAAATGCTTTGTAAATCCAGTCGGCGTGAAGGTGTACTGGTGAAGCATTAACTACATCCAAGTCCATAGGAGATCCCAAGGCTTGCAAAGGGAAGCAGGATCCTGTGGACAAGAGGGGAAATGCACAATACAGATAAGTATTCATTTTCATTTATTTCTTGTTTGGAATAATGAAGATTTCAGGTATAAGTATTATGACAACCAAGCTAATACACTGTTGTTCCTTGTTGGAAACCTTGGCCATTGTAGGAAGTAAGGACCCTGAAGAGGCCACAAACGCTTGGTAATCCAGAGAGTAACTGGTTGTGCACTATGAAATCCTTGATAAAACCGGAGAGTAGCTAGTTGTGCACTATAAAATTCTTGGTAAATCCAAAGAGTAACTGATGCTCGATAAACTCAGAGAATAGTGGGTGGGGACATTAACCACTTGATGTTGTGGAGCAGTTAGCGTGCTGGCCAAACATTCTTTAATTAATTAATAAAACTAGTCAGCATACTGGCCTGGCATTGCCATTCGAATGATTGGGGAGTAGCCTGCGTGCTATCCCAACATTCGTTATTGTATCCACGGGAAATCCAATGCTTGTATGGCAAAGAAGGAGCCTATGGAATAAAGTGAAGACACCCAATGCAGATAAGTATTTGGTTATATTGAAACTTCTTGCTTATTTAATATGAATATACGTGTGTATAGGATTTGGTTATGAGTTCTTAAACTCTTGCTTGGAGATAAAACCTATGAAAATAAACTAAACATGTGAATTAATTCAATTTTTGAGTGTAGGTATTGCTGGAAGCAAGGACTATGAGGGCATCATAGGGATGCATGTGGACATGTGATCATCCTAAAGAGCTTAGTATGAGAAGTAATGAAAGATGGTGCTAGTGGACATGTGTGGGTCCTAGTAGCCAAAGGTTCTGTAGGAAACAATGGGGAAAGGGGTTCCCTAGTTGAAAATCCTAAGATAGACCTTAGACACTAAGTGTCATAGCCAATAAAGGGAAATTCAAGCATTCACATTAAAGTGAAAGAGAATAAGGAGCATGAAACCACAGTGATGGCATAGCTCCGTAATAAAACAAGACTAAGAGTGAAAAACTCTTACTCTTCTCTTTCCTTTGTATTGACGCATTTATACAACAAAGAATTGTTGAATGCATGTCATGACTAGAAGAAGAATATGTTTATTTGCTTGAATTAAATTTTGAGTGCTAAAGTAGTTATTTCATTGTGAAAGGATGAACATGAAAGAGATCATGTGTATGTTGGGAAAGCATGAAAAAAAATAATTTGGAAGTCGCTTGAGTGAAGGATGGACATTCCATGTCAATTGGGAAATAATTGACTAATTTTAATGTTTATATTATGCTTGTCCTAACAAAGAGTTTCCATGATAAATTTCACAGGGAGAAATTGAAACAATTGGTTGCAGCTGACACAAGCAAGTGTTGCTAGTGAGAAAAGTGAAGAGCCAGTTGTGTGCATTGATCATGGCAGCAGACCAAAAGCTATTGTTTTGGTTGAAAATATTCCTCAAATAGTTGTTAAGACAACAAGAAAGATGGCAGCCATGAAAATTCCAGACTTGTAGATCAGCTGGAAGGTGAATAAAAGGAAGGGATTGTTGTGGAGCAACGCCCACCTATAAAGCTGGAAGATCAAAGCTAGTTGGAGCAGCTTGAGGAATCCAAAATACTTGATCCTGAAAGTTCAAAATAGAGAGATGAACACAACATAGACCTGCCACATTTTATGAATTTTGAGACATGTGTAAAGTGGGTATATATTCCTAAGTGTTGGAACACCGAGGACGGTGTTATTCCAAGGGGGAGGGGATTGTAATATCCCGATTTTGACCCCATTGCATTAAAATGTAAATGATGTAATATTGCTATAAAATCGTGGCGAGGAGCTTAAGGCCAAGGCCCCACCATCGATTTATTGATGCATATGGTTTACGTGCTAGACAGGCACATTGGAATTGTAAATATGCATTTTAATAAAATACCCACAACTAGCTATGCAATGCAATAAGAGATGGGGGCATGATATTACAAGGAATTGGGAGGAAAAACATTCAAACCCTTGAGCCAATCAAGTCAAGCCAAGTGTCAAGGAGATAACCCGTCAAACACTCAACTACCCATGTTGACTTTGTACCCAATCATTCATTTCTCCCAAGAGATGGGTGAAGTAGTTAATGCCTTGGGGAATGGGGAGGTATGGCTGTCCAAATTTGAGTATGGGCAAGCCACCCTCATGGAAAATCGTGTTTCTCCTTCTTGGGCAAGAAAACACCCATGAGTTGCCTTCCCAATCCATTATTCATGACCAGAATTCACTCTCCCACGTTTTTGGAGCTTGTTGGGCATTTCTCTGATGGAGTACGCTATAAATTCACTGGTTTTCAAGCTGAGAAGGGCGTTTTTGTGATGGATGGACTGTGGGGAAAGAAGAGAATCCATTGGGAAGCTCAACAGACAAGTTTGATAGCTTGTTGTTTCCTTATTGTTATGAAATCATTTTTTTGAATTTCTAGATTTGGGTTTCATTATGGAAAAATCGTTTTGTGAACCCAACAATTATCTCCTACCTCAGAAATCATTTTTGAATGTTCCCATCAATTGTGTGACCGTGTATGTGCCAATTTCAGGTGCCAACCTGTCATGGTTTTGCCCAAAAATTGTGTTGGTTCCCTGCTACCAGTTAATGACTGTGTGAAGGTCGTTTTGGCCCTTGAATGCCCAAGCCTTTTCCCTCTCACGTAGTCTGAGCTAGATGGGGGTTTTCCCATCCCATTTTTTTATCTATCTCCTGCATTTTCCATGCATGGGAACTTGTTTTTGTATTGCATAATGGTTGGGAGGAAGGGAGCCACGACTTTGGGGTTGATGGAGGCCGTTTTTGTCCTTTGAGTGCCCACAAACGTTTCTGGAAATGGTTCTGTTCTCCCAGGGTGATTTCCCCAATTTCCATTTCGTTTTTGGTTTCCCAACATTTTTCTTCATGCCCAGAAATTGTTATTTTTCTGTTATGAGTATCCATGCCCAGTTGGAGTTGCTGTGTGTAAAAGAAGGTTGGGCTTGAGATGGGTTTCTATTGCTTTGGCTGTGCATGAGCTGTAATGTTCCCTTTTCCTTGTAAGAATCATGCCCAGCTGAGGGGTGGAAGTTGTGTTGAGAGAATTGATGAACACAAATGGCCTATGCTTGGGTGGAACGTTGCAGCGACATAGATAGTTGTTTGGGACAGAATTACAACAAGATGAGTGTTTTCTTATATGCAATTACTTCTACAAATTGATTAATTTGTTGACTGTGTTAAATTGAATGGCATCATGTAATGTGTGTGGATGATGTTATTCCGCTGTGCATGTTTGCTTTAAATCGCATCTACACACATTTGATTTTAATTGCTGTGAATTTAATGGGTTGAGTTTATGTAAAAGCCCCAGATTGGCATCATGTTCCCTCCCAGGAATTGGGTCTGTGGGAGGGGATATTAGATGAACCCCAATCTCCTCGTGCTCTCATCATAAACCATGGAAGATGTTTCTTATCTCCTCCAAAGACTCAACATATGAAGAAGATGCAAGAGAAAGTTATCTCTACCTTTGTTGACCTAATCTCCAAACAACAACATCTTGCCTTAGAGGGTAGCAAGCACAGGTGGCAGACTTCTTCTCCGACTTTGAAGAAAAGGGATCCTTACTACCTTAAGAATTTTAAACAAGCTCTTCCCAAGGTAGCAAGGTATGTCAATTACATGAGAACGTGTGGGTTACACTGGATGGGACTCAAGTTCAAATTTCCACTGATATGGTGGCCAGGGGGGTAGTATTGGGACAATTATACACTGACCAAGGTAGAAGAGAAGCAGTGCTGGGAATATTGGGATGCTTGCAATGGGTTTTTGGAAGTAGGAAAGGAACCTAACATTTCCTTCAACTTTTCCTTTCAACATGAACGGCGACCAGATTCAGACTCAGATTAGTTGGTTGTTGCATGAGGACATGCAATTGGATAGCTGGGGGGAGATGTTGGGCCCTAGAATAGCCCCTTTTTTCTTACACCTATCTACACATTTTTCCCCGTTTTTCCTCACTATTCCCTGATTTGGAATTAGGAGAAGATAATCATTCAAGATTACTTATGGATTTAACAGTTCCATTGTAAATTGGCAGCCTGAAGATCGTAGATCTTCATGGCTTCTCGATATTTTTTGAAACAAATTCATGTCATCAGGGTATAAATCTAAAGAGGCGTTCTGAGCCTAGGGTTGGAGAATTTATAATTGTATAAGCTGAAACAGAGAGTTGTGACTGTGATTCATTATTTCTAACACAAGGAGCAGAGTTTCTTATATCTTGGTGTTTTAATTTGTGTTAGGACACGACATCTCTGTTAGAAGGCCAGGGCTCGCCTTCTCACAGAGATTGCCGAGTTAAGTAGGAAGTTTAATTTCTTTCCTGTTGCATGGTGTGGAATTGCATTAGATGTGTTACTGTGAGTTGCAACAACGAAATGATAATTGCATTCTTCTTTGGTAGTTTATGATTGCATCCTGATGATTCATATCAATATCAATATCATATATGTAATTTGAATTAATGTGCAAGCAGCAATACCAATGTCAAATGTGTGTTACTTGTTGAAAACTTATTAACTTAATAATAAATATATTAATATAATTATTAATTATAATTTAAACTTGAAAATTATATATATCTTCCGAATGGAAAATATCCATCACCCTAAATAATTAATGCAGACTTGTCAACCAACAAAATGGGTATAACTAAACAGTAATAGCAAGTAATATCAAACTGAGTACGATAATCCTCTACTTATGAACTCAAGCTAATTCATCAACTGCAAGGGAATGTGTCCTATTTCATGCATTCATTCAGTTATATTCCTTGCTTTTCATTCCATAAATTGCGCCACTTGTATTGATGAAACTCTAGTGGAAAATTATAGGTTAATTACAGTCACATTTAGAATTCATCCAATAAGAGTTCAATACTAGTTTTTTGGTCTGCTGATCCTTATTATGCACTCAATCAGTTTGCTTAAATTGTCATATGGTTTGTTTGGACTGTCAATGTGGTGTCTTGAAATGTGATTAGACTCTTTAACCAACTTCATATCTTCTTCATTAATTGATCCTAACGACCAAACTTGACATCCCGTGTATGAAATATGGAATGGCATAATTACACATTTATGAGCCTACTCATCCATGAATCAGCTCTTTCAAATTGGTGAATAAAAGTGCATTAGATAAATTAATAGCATCAAGAAGAAACCCCGAAGAAGAAAAAAATACCTAAAAAAAAAATCAACTTTTAAAAGCAGAGATGGTACTTACAGTTACTTAAAACAAAAAAATACACTTATGACTGTGATATGGAAGAATAATCCTTTGGGAATACTAAACACCATTCCAAGAAGCCTTTTTTTTTGGAAGTAAGGAGATTTTGCATTATATTAAAAGGAGGAATTACAAAAGGAGTAATCTGGCTGAAGCTCAAAATTGTTCATAAAAACAGACCAACTTGGTTTTACACATTGACACACACCCTCATGGAACATCTGTCTAAACAAAACATAACAAAACTACTACTTGAATAGACAAAAAACCACAGAACCAAATACTTTCTTCCCATAGGCTCGCAGGCCAAAGAGCATAATGCTTTATAACTAGCTAGCCCCAAACCCCCCAAATAAACACCCACCCAGACATCAACGAACTATATAAGGAGATTCTGGAGAACTCCCAGGATGACGAAAGAAGGAAGAAGAAGCAACGCATGGAGGAGGTTGAAGCTCCATGGAAGAAAGAAGGAAATCCAACTTCCGGTGAATCGCGCGAGACTCCTCAAAGAGAAGCCACGCATTGTCATCTCTGATAGGATTCCTATTGTGAATGGCATATCCAACCAAGTTTTTCATCATCCAAAACAACGCAATAGTGTGCTCGTAAAGACTAACGCGCCCAGCCATGTTGCTGGGATCCAGGATCCAATTCTCCAACTTCTTATGCTCCCCCAACAGGGTTTCCCTACTCAGACGAGCCCACAATTGTTGTTCATAGTCATTGATGTCCCTCCGGATTTCCAAGGGTATGTTAAGAGTGAAGGAAGTTGCCTCCCTATGCGCCCACTGGGAGGCATGAGAAAGACCACCACCTGGCTCCCCCAGAGAATCCCCATGCCCTCTCTTTCTATTGCAACTGGAATTATCTCCAACCTCAGGACGATAGTTAGTATCTTGCAGCTCCTTCATCCTCTCACCAGAGGCTTTCTCGATAACCAAAACTTGCATGCATGCAGAAAACTTGCAATGACGATCATGGTTTCCACCTTGAGCCTCCATATATTCTCACCTGCCACCGACTGTTATGAAGAATCGGGTACATCTTAATAACTCTTAATAACTGAAGGAGGTATAGTTATTAATAACTCTTAATAACAATGATTTTATTCCATCATTTCCCCCATCGAAGAATTGTGAAGGAGGATGAAAAGACTGATCGAGAACTGCGAAGGAGGATGAAAAGACAAGAGTTAAAGGTCGATGCGGAAAACTGCAAAACGAAAGAGTTAAAGGTTGAATATGTGGACAACTGCAAGAGTTACATGTCCTGATTATCGTCAGCATGATGTCTTCTCACATGAAAAACCATCATGTCTTGTTCCCGAAAAACTGCTTTTGTAAAATCATCCCACGTGAACAGATCAACTTGACGTGGGAGAAGGAAAGTGGCCATGTGAACAGATCAGCTTGATGTGGGAGAAGGAAAGCGCTACGCCCAACAAGGAAGATAGAGCCTTCCAATTGCCACGACGACACCACTTTGGAGCTTGATTTTCCATGGTGCATCTCAACAACCATGTGGAGAATGATCTTGGAATCACCTTCTGTGATTAGAGGGGTCCATTTTTTTGCCATGCGAGCAGTATTCCTTGGTGAAGACCTTGATCTATTTCGGTAGCATTATTAGACTCTATCCCCAAAAAACCAATTTTGAACCCGAGCATGGGGTCCAAGTAGCCCCAAGAGGATGCCCGACACAAATTGTGTGTTGAAGAAAATGTAGGCAGCACATGGGGATATTGTAGGCTGTTGTTTTGTCTACTCAACCATGGTCTCAGTTTGTCCAAAGAGATCACTGTTGATGTATATGTAACTTCGGAATGTATTTCATTTGTATATTTTATATATATTTATTGTACCCTTATAAGAGATGTGTTATTCCTCTATAAGGAAGTGTCGTCATGTGGATTGACAAGTGTCGCAAGTGTGTGTACTTGCCGATGGGTTATTAGACCACCATTTGGGGTCAGCCCGGAATTATATATAATATAATGTGGATGTATCTAAGTAGACAAGTCGGCCCCAGTAGGTCACTGGGCAAAAAGGTGAGTATAAATAGAGATAGGAGATCTCTATTTTACTCACTCGGAAAAGTAACTATCTCTCTCTCTCTGAAAAGAGGCGCACTAGTGAGGAGGAGGAGGATCATCTGCTAGGAGACTATCTCAGTGTTATTTGGTTGTATTTTGGTTGAGCCATTGCTCTCTCTATCTCTGAGGAAGTTGTGGGGTTTTTCACCTTAGGGTTTTCCCCACAGAAACTCTGTGTCTCTTGTCTCTATGCTTTTGATTCTTGTGATGCTTGTGATGCTTGTCATATTATGATTGTCATGCATTGATATACTGTAGATGTTATTCTCTCAGCAAAGATCCTATAGTATTGTGATTTAATACTAAAAATTTAACATGGTATTAGAGCTTAACTAAGAAGAAGACATTTTGCAGTGACGGAAGCTTGTATTCCTTGTTTATTGGGTTTCTCTCCACAGATATTTGAAATTCAGTATAGTAGATTGGATCTACTCATCAAGGCGCATCTATCTGTACAATCAGAATACAGTTTCGAGCATTTTCAGATTTGGCCCTAAAAATTAGGGTTTCCACAAAAATAGGAATTTTTGGAAACTGAAGGCACAGCTGGAAGCTCCTTGCAAAAATCGAAGGTTAGAGCTTTGGATCGAGATTTTTGGCTGGGTAGATCTCCGGGAAACTCAAACCCTAATTCAAGGCTCTCCCTAGTGAACCCGGGAGGACAAAAAGGCAATTTTGAAGGGCAAAACCTTGCTGATCTCAAATTTTGAATGTACTAGGCTGATCAGCTATCTAAGGCGCATCTTTCTATCCTTTCAGAATTTTGAAATTCACATTTTGAATTTTTAGGGTTTCTCTGACAAACCCTAATCCGGGACCAGATCCAGTTTTTAGAACTTCAAGTGGTAAGTCCTAAATCTTTTCTATTTCCATTTTAAGTACTCTTAAAGATGTCTCTCCACACCAAGCTTGAGGATAAGCTTGAAGGGGCTGATAACTTCCGAGCCTGGAAGTATAGGATTGGGCTAATCCTGGAAGAGAATGAGTTGGACTCATATGTGAAAGAAGACATCCCTATCCCAGAGGATGAAGAGGCCAAGGCATTGCACAAGAAGAACTTGGTCAAGGCAAAGAGAATCATTGCTGATTCTATCAAAGACCATCTCATACCCCATGTGTCTTCTCTCAAGACACCCAAGGAGATGTTTAAATCCTTGACCAAGCTATTTGAAGGAAAGAACATAAATCGGAAGATGACCCTGCGGAACCAATTGAAAGCAGTAAAGTTTCAGAATGGAGAAACCATTCAATCTTATTTTTCAAGGGTCTCCCAGATCAAGGAACAACTAGAAGCAGTGGATGAAATGGTGGAGAATGGTGAAGTGGTGATGACCACTCTGAATGGCCTACCCAGGTCATGGGATTCCTTTATTCAAGGAATTTGTGCAAGAAAGAAGTTGATCTCCTTCAGTAGACTTCGGGGAGAATGCTCTCAAGAAGAAGCTAGACTTATAGCTCGTGAAGAAAAGATGGGAGGTGAAGATCAAGCTCTTGCAGCTCACACCAAAAGAGGTAAATCCAAGAAGGAATCATCTCATAATAGAAGATCCTCTCACCACCATTATCATAAAGATAAGAAAGATCTCAGATGCTTCAGTTGCAATGAGAAGGGACACTTTGCTTCAGATTGTCCCAAGAAGAAGAAGGACAACAACAACAACTTCAACAAAAAGAAAATGAATAATAAAAGAAGATATCATGCTCATGCTGCCGAAGATGATGAACCTCCAAAGAAGAAGGCTAGGGAAGAAAGTAGTAGTGATGATGACTCATCAAGTGAAGAAGAGTATGTTCTGATCTCTGCACTCACAGGTACCATCTCCCATGGTTGTAATGATTGGTTGATTGATAGTGGGGCTTCCAAACACATGACTGGGTTCAAGGAATCTTTTGTGAACCTTTCTGAACATGAATCACCGCATAAGGTGAAACTTGGGGATGATTATCAATACCCAATCAAAGGAAGTGGTGAAGCCTCCTACAACCTAGATTCTGGAAAATCTCTGAAGATGAAGGAAGTCCTCTATGTACCTGGGCTCAAGAAGAACTAACTCTCCATCTCTGCTTTAGATGCAAAAGGTATGAGGTTTGCATTTGTTGATGGCCAAGTCCTAATGTGGCCAAAGGGAAAGACCGTAGATGATGCAGTAGTGATTGGAGAGCAAGAGGGAGGACTGTATAAATTGAAGGGACAACCTGAACATGCCATGATGCATGAATCCATGGAGCAAAGTGAACTTTGGCATAGAAGACTTGCTCATATGCACTATAGGGCACTTCCAATTGCAAGCAAGGCAGTAGAGGGTCTTCCTGAAATCAAGACCAAACATGAAGGTGTTTGCAAAGGATGTGCAAAAGGTAAGAACATTAAGAAGGCTTTCCCAAGCAGTGAAAGCAAGGCAAAAGACATTCTGGAAATCATCCACTCAGATGTATGTCGCCCTATGTCATCCAGTTCCCTGAGTGGGTATGTTTACTATGTATCATTTATTGATGACTTCTCCAGGAAGACTTGGGTATACTTCTTGAAGGGAAAAGATGAGGTGCTTGATAAATTCAAGGAATTCAAAACCTTGATGGAGAATCAAACTGACAAGAAAATCAAGACATTTAGATCCGACAATGGTGGAGAATTCACCTCAAGTGACTTCAAGAAGCTTTGCAGTGATTCAGGGATTAAGAGGGAGTTGACTGCTCCTTATAATCCTCAACAGAATGGAGTTGCAGAAAGGAAGAATAGAACCATCATGGAAGCAGTAAGGGCAATGTTGCATGACCAGGATCTTCCTATGCATCTATGGGCAAAAGCAGCTAGAACAGCTGTATATGTGCAGAACAGAACACCCCACAAGATATTGGACAACAAGACACCAGAAGAGGTCTTTTCTGGTAAGAAACCTGAAGTCAGCCATCTCAGAATATTTGGTTGTCCAGTATATACTCATGTCCCAAAAGAGAAGAGGACTAAACTAGATCCTTCAGGAAAGAAGGGCATCTTTGTGGGTTATAGTGAAAGCTCGAAGGCTTACAGAATATACTTTCCAGGGTTCAAGAAAATTGATGTTAGTAGGGATGTAACATTTGATGAAAACTCAGCATTCATCAAATCAAGAAAGGCACCTACCGAAGTTTATGAAGAACCTAAGGAAACAAGATTTCAGGACACTATCATGACTGAAGCAGTTCCAGAAACAGTTCGTGAGTTTGAAGATCCACAAGAACCTGTAGATCCACCCCGTGAGGATAACTCTCACAAGAGGAAACCTGTATGGGCTAGAGAGCTCATTCATGATGCAGAAAGATTTGGCATTCCAGAAGAAGAACACAGAGCAAAGAAGAGAACCAGATCACACACCAGTTATATTGCTTTACTCTGTGACATTATGAACAAAGAGCCTTCCAGTTATGAAGAGGCAGCAGAAAAGAAAGAATGGAAGGATGCTATGGTTGAGGAATACCAATCAATAATGAAGAATGATGTTTGGGATGTTGTCCCAAGACCTAAAGAGAAGTCTGTTGTGACTTCCAAGTGGATCTACAAAATCAAACACGTTGCAGATGGCAGTGTAGAAAAATACAAAGCAAGATTCGTAGCTCGTGGTTTCTCTCAGAAAGAAGGAATAGATTATGAAGAAACCTTTGCACCTGTAGCCAGGTATACTTCCATCAGAACAGTACTTGCCCTGGCTGCAGCAATGAAATGGAAAATACACCAGATGGATGTCAAGATTGCTTTCCTGAATGGTGTAGTAGAAGAGGAAGTATATGTGGAACAGCCACTCGGTTTTGAAATACATGACAGGGAGTCATATGTGTGCAGATTGAAGAAAGCCTTGTATGGCTTGAAGCAAGCTCCCAGAACTTGGTATGGAAGGATGGACAGTTTTCTATCTAGCTTGGGATTTACCAAGAGTAAAGCAGATTCCAACCTTTACTACAAGGTTGAGGAAGGGAATCCAGTGATTCTACTCCTGTATGTGGATGACCTATTTGTGACAGGAGATGACAGACTGATTGCAGATACTAAGAGGAAGCTTGCAGTTGAATTTGATATGAAAGATTTGGGAATGATGCACTATTTCCTAGGTATGGAGGTGTGGCAGAATGCAGGTGGGATCTTCCTTGGTCAAGGGAAGTACACAGTAGATATCCTGAAGAGATTCGGGATGATGGATTGCAAGGCCATGGCCACACCGATGGCATCGAATCTGAAGCTTCTATGTGATGCTTCATCTGAGCCAGTTGATGTCTCTATGTATCGTCAGATGATTGGGTCCTTGATGTACCTGACGAACACGAGACCAGACATTTGCTTTGCTGTGAACACATTGAGCCAGTTCTTGACGGATCCGAGGAGTGTTCACCTGGTTGCTGTAAAGCATGTTCTGAGGTACCTAAAGGGTATAGTGGATTATGGGCTCAGGTATGAGGTGAATCAAAAGTTTAACCTGCAGGGTTATGCTGATTCAGATTGGGCTGGCAGTGCTGCAGACAGGAAGAGCACATCTGGGTGTTGCTTCAGTATGGGATCAGGTGTGATCTCTTGGTTTAGCAGGAATCAGTCCTGCGTAGCACTGAGTACAGCTGAGGCAGAGTATGTTGCAGCCTGTTCAGCTAGTTGTGAGGCAGTATGGCTACGTAAGCTATTGTCTGAGTTATTTGATCTCCCGTTGGAGGCTACTGGTATCTTTTGTGATAACCAGAGTTGTGTGAAGCTGTCCGAGAACCCAGTGTTTCATGACAGGTCGAAACACATAGAGATCAAATATCACTATATCAGGGATATGGTGCAGAGAGGAGCTGTGAAGCTCCTGTATGTTGCGACGGACGAGCAGATTGCAGATGTGCTGACGAAGCCACTAGCCAGAGTGAAGTTCGAGTACTTCGAAGAGAGGCTTGGCGTTCTTCAGATCGAGGACACTTCGAGGAAGAAGTGATGGACACATTTGCTGAAGCCATTCCAAGCATGTTGGAAGGAGGATCCTTCACATGGCTGTGGATGTAAGCGCTGGATGATGAGCATCAGGATGATGTTCTGGTTTCTGCTTGGATATGATCAGTTGGATCATTTTTATGTATGTATGTACGCATCATGTTGGATGCTGGATATGATCAGTTGGATCATTTTATGTATGTATGTACGCATCATGTTGGATGCTGGATATGATCAGTTGGATAATTTTTGTATGTATGTACGCATCATGTGGATGCTGGATATGATCAGTTGGATCATTTTATGTATGTATGCACGCATCATGTGGATGCTGGATATGATCAGTTGGATCATTTTATGTATGTATGTATGCATCATGTTGGATGCTTTGACCATGTATCTGTATATGTATTAGGTGGATACATTGTATGATCAGGTGGATCATGTATGGTGATATATATCATGTATTTGTATTTGTATCAGGTGGATACATTGATGATCAGGAGGATCATGTATGATGATATGTATTAGGTAGATACTTGGTATGCATCAGGTAGATGCAGTGATGATCAGGATGATCATAGATGATGAGCTTCAGGATGTTGCTCCAGATGACATGCAGCAGGATGTTGCAGTGATGATCAGGATGATCATAGATGACGAGCTTCAGGATGTTGCTCTAGATGACATGCAGCAGGACGTTGCAGTGATGATGATCAGGATGATCGTGGATACATCAGGATGATGTATGGTGAGTATCAGGTTGATACTCTGTGGCCGTGGATCAGGTTGTGCAAATAAGCATGTAATTTGTGCCCTGGGAGATTTGCAGATGGTCTTTCGAGGTTTTGCCTATGGCATGTAATTCGGTGCCCTGGGACATCTGGCAAATGCTCTTTCGAGGTTTTGCTTGGGAGGACATATAATTTGTGCCCTGGGAGATCTGCAGATAGTCTTTCGAGGTTTTTCCTACGGCATGTAATTTGTGCCCTGGGATATCTGGCAGATGCTCTTTCGAGGTTTTGTCCTATGGCATTTAATTTGTGCCCTGGGAGATTTCAGGTCGGAGTTGTGTACCCGTAACATCCTGAAATGCTCTTTCGAGGTTTTGCCATGACCACATGTAATTTGTGCCCTGGGAGATCCGATAGGTTGAGCTGTGTGCTCGTAATCAGTCCTGGGATGCTCTTTCGAGGTTTTGTGGTGACCACATGTAATTTGTGCCCTGGGAGATCCGATAGGTTGAGCCTTGTGCTCGTAATCAGTCCTGGGATTCTCTTTCGAGGTTTTGTGGTGAGGTCACATGTAATTTGTGCCCTGGGAGATCCTATAGGTAGAGCCGTGTGCTCGTAACAGCCTGGGATGCTCTTTCGAGGTTTTGTGACGCACGTAATAAGTCTTGAGGATTCCACAGTATGGCCAGTGATGATGAAGACCTGCAGGTGGTGGGCCTACATCCAGTATGAAAAAGGACTGGCTCTGTAGAACTTCCTATGACGAGTAGAGTCAAAGATTGGTTGAGATAGCAGCAGCAGTGACGATGATGATGACGATGCATCGATGACGATGATCTAGAGAAGAAGACTTGTCTAGCAGATCTGTGTCGAGAAATACCTTCCTAGTTAAGAGGGAGTGTTGATGTATATGTAACTTCGGAATGTATTTCATTTGTATATTTTATATATATTTATTGTACCCTTATAAGAGATGTGTTATTCCTCTATAAGGAAGTGTCGTCATGTGGATTGACAAGTGTCGCAAGTGTGTGTACTTGCCGATGGGTTATTAGACCACCATTTGGGGTCGGCCCGGAATTATATATAATATAATGTGGATGTATCTAAGTAGACAAGTCGGCCCCGGTAGGTCACTGGGCAAAAAGGTGAGTATAAATAGAGATAAGAGATCTCTATTTTACTCACTCGGAAAAGTAACTATCTCTCTCTCTGAAAAGAGGCGCACTAGTGAGGAGGAGGAGGATCATCTGATAGGAGACTATCTCAGTGTTATTTGGTTGTATTTTGGTTGAGCCATTGCTCTCTCTATCTCTGAGGAAGTTGTGGGGTTTTTCACCTTAGGGTTTTCCCCACGGAAACTCTGTGTCTCTTGTCTCTATGCTTTTGATTCTTGTGATGCTTGTGATGCTTGTCATATTATGATTGTCATGCATTGATATACTGTAGATGTTATTCTCTCAGCAAAGATCCTATAGTATTGTGATTTAATACTAAAAATTTAACAATCACCCTAAAGAAGAATTTAGGACTTGCCAAAACAGTGGCTTAGGGAAATTAGACCAAGCCTAGGAGAAGATAAAAAGTTGTCAAAGTATGGTAAAATTTGCCTAATTGTCCTTAGGGAAATGCCCGCCATAGCTCATAGGATGATGATAAAAATATTCCGAGGGTGTGGATCTCCAACCTCCCCCCCCATTGGAATTTTGGGGGGTCTTTCCAAACCCCCCCCAAAAGTCCAAAATTCCAACAAGACTTTGGGGGGGGATCTTTTCAAACCGCCCCCAAAAGTCCTGTTGGACTTTTGGACTTTTGAGGGGCTTTTTAAAAACTGCCCCCAACAGTCAAATTCTAAGGATTTTTGAGGGGGGTTCTTAAGGACCGCCCCCAAAAGTCAAATTCTAATGACTTTTGAGGGGGGTTCTTAAGGACCATTCCCACAAGTCAAATTCTAAGGATTTTTGAGTGGGGTTTTTAAGGACTACCACCAAATACCTTTACAAAATGTTTTGGTGGGGGTTTTAGCAAGACCGTCGCAAGCCACTTTTAGGGGTTCAAGACTTTTGGGGGGGGTATTTCCACCACTGCCCCAAAATGTATTGATAAATGGAATTTAGGGCGGGGGGGTTTAACCAATTGCCTCCAAAAGTATTAAGAATTGGACTTTGGGGGGGGGGGGTTACAAAACCGCCCCCAAAAATCATGAGAATTGGTCTTTTTAGGGGGGGTTTTTACAAACCGCCCCCAAAAGTCCAATTTTCGGGAATTTTGAGGGGGGTTTTGAAGAAACGCCTCCAAAGACCTAAATTTTTTTTTGGGGGGGTATTTAGCAAAACCGCCGCCAAAAGGGTATTTTGTTGTAGTGAAAAGTAATATTTGTAAGAAGACTTACTAGAAATTTCTTCTTGTTAGAAAATTATTTCACTAAAAACGATTACTAGAAGGTTTCACCTACTAGAAATGACTTTCACTACAAACTATATAAAGGAGTACAAGTATTGCAATAAGATGTCTTGTAAAGTAGATTGTAACTGGAGCTCGACATATTTGGAGTTAGTCCCTTCAATGAGGAAAGTTACCAATGCTTTCATTAATAAAGGTATTGATATTATGATATTTGGTCATCTACAGTTGTTTATTGTTGCAATAATAAATTGTCTTTTTTTTGTAAGGCTCGTACCCAGGAAGTTTCGAACCGGTGACCTTATGCAACGATTTCCTTAATAGTGCACCCATTCACCCTATATTCTATTCCTCACGGGAAATATTTTTTTCATTTTCATTTTGATTTATTTCTTTATTTTGTTATTTATGTTATGAATTCATTGTTCTTCTATTAATGTACATAACGTTTAATATCATAGCACTTTCATGTGCCAAAAAATTTAGAATTTTTTTAGGCTAGAGATGTGTTTCAACATCTATAAATAAAATAATGATTTTCCATTCATAAGATAAATCTATCATTGTTCGCACGTGGGAAATACAAGAAGTTTCACATAATTGGACACCTTTGTACCCCATATTGGTACACCTTCGAGTAGTATCGCATCAAACAACACATGTGTATGGAATTTCACTTCCACATACCCTTGGGTATATCAGAAGTCTCCTACGCAACCTAAAAATAGCTTTAGGAAATCTGATCGATTGTCTTGCTTCTATAGTGGCATCAAGCACATCATTGGGGAAGAATACTCTCTAGTACCTAGGTACTAGGTGGTTAGTATGGATAAAGGCATGGTAAATCCTTCTTAATGCCATGAGATATTGTTGTAGTTCCCCATTTTTCTTTATAATTTTACATTATTGGACTATGTTATTATTTGAGGGCATTGATCATAAATGACCCGATTTGATGTTATGCATCTTAACATTAAAAACTAAAAAAAATATATTGCATGGGTGACCATCACATTCATTTTGTTTTGAAATCAATTGTCGTAAATGGATTTATGTATGATAAATAAAAATTATGATAAATAATAGTTGATGATATGATACATGAAAATGATAGAAGTGAATGTATTTACCCACGAAATAAGTGATGCTTTTACCCACGAAATGCAACAAGTTGAAAAGTAAGTGATGCTTTTACCCACGAAATGCATATTGCCATTAGGGTAGGCTGCAGATTCAATCACTCATGAGGCTTGACTGAGGGGTGTGCAATAAGGTGCCAAAATTATTCCTCAATGATCATTAGTCTCTCAATAGGGTAGAGACAAATCGAGTTTACATCATCTCAATCATCATACCATATTCCCACCATGGAAAAAAATATATTTAAAGGGCATGTGTATGATCATGGCACCCTTGATAGTACCTTGATAAATTTTATTACATTAAGGAATTAAAACACTTTATGGTTAGATGCACTCCTCTAAAATATAAATGAATTAAGAAGATATTTTTAAAGAATATAGAAAAAATGAGCTTATGAAACAAAAGTAAATGAAAAATAAATCATGTGCATGAAAAGAAAGTATGTATTTAGTTAAATAATGAAAACATGAATTAAAACACATTCCTTTAATTAAGGAGAAGAAATAGTAAAGAGAAATATAATTCAAAAAGGAGATCAATTAAGAGGAATGGTAAACTCAAGTGCATACAGATGTAGGAAAGGAAGAGAAAATCAAGGGAACAACTAGGAGTGATTTTAGGAAGATTGATTGGAAGGTGAGGATAAAAGAAAAATTAACAATTCTTAAAAATGAATTAGTTGTGGAAATGAGTAGGAAAAAAACACATGGAGGAATGAATAATAATCAAATTTCTATTAAAATAATTCTCATTTTGCATGAAATACGCATGTGTCAAAAACCTAAAACCTTAGAAAAGAAAGGGAAGTGCTTGAGCTAAAGGAACCCTTTATCTCTATTGTTAGATGGTTGTGATTAATGTTGAGAGTTAGAGGTAACACATATTTCATTAAATTTGGAATTATACAAGGGATCTAGAATTTAGAACTTCAACAAGATTGAGTTTTCGAAAAATGAAAAACCAAAAAATTACTTAATTCACTCATTTCAATCTTTATATTCACCATTTTTTTATAATATTATCAATATAAGCTATATAAAATCAAATTTATATAAAGTTGAAGCATATCTTCCGAATATTAATCTTAGATTCCTTACAATATATATAAAATCAATCTACATTATTATTACAATATTATCATTATCATTAATTTACCATTTTCAATCTATATATTCACCATTTTTTTTACAATATTATCATTATAAGCTATATAAAATCAAATTTATATTAATTTGAAGCATATCTTCCTATGCTTAAACTTAGATTCTTTACATTATTTTATTATTATAATTTGTAATTTGTATTAATATTTCTTTCCTATTAATTTATCTAATGGCATTATTTGTATGTTGAAAGTATTAACCATTTTATTTATAATTTGATAAAGCATATATTGTGCATGTGTTGAATTACCATATTAGTAAGAGATTGTCGCCATTTTAAAGTGACCTAGAAAGCTATTTAATGACATAACAGTCAATGTGTTTGTTACTATAACAAATTTATGTATTGGCATAATAACTTAGTAATTCTCAATCTTGATAATGGATGGCTAGAACATGGGGGGTTTTGCTCAACTTCAAGAGACAACGAGAACTGGAAATGTCTAGGAATTAGGTGAAACCTCTAATACCATGAAGACGTATTAGCTCCTGTAGTCATTGTAATATTGTACTTGTGGATGATGACACTACCCCTAATAATCTTTAGAATATTGACTAGAAAAATAATCAATAACATATCTACGAGCAACAACATCGAAAATTAGGTCGTACTCTATTTTATTTTCTTCCCTTTATATGTATTGTCTATTGTATGCCTGAGGACATTTTTGTCAAGTATATAGCACAACAGATACTTAGGCACTTCACTTATTCCCTTCATTTTATGGGATTATTATGAGCCCACAAGTTTCTACATGTTTTGGAAATGTTTGTTAACTGCGCCATATATTTCAAAGAATTCTTCAGGTGAGCAAACATTTCCAAAAAATCAGATTTTACCATGTGCTTCGGGTGCTGAATAAGCAAGCAGACATGGAAGCAAACAAAGGGGTCGAGCTGGCTCAAGGCATATTAAGCATAGATGGCTCGCGTCAGCGATGTGACATCCCATAGCTGCAGGGGATCCTGTATCTTCTCACAGCACGTTCTTTGGCTTCCCAAAACACGTTTTTCATGCGAATGCAGAGATTCCCTGCACCACAGCTCAGAGACAGGTCCTTGCGCCCTCGGGAGTCTCCCTGTATGCTCTTAAAGGAGCTCCTCCCCTGTCTCGAACTCATTCCTCTCTATTAGCGAGCTCTGCTAATAGGCTTAAGGTATCAAGCATTTCGAGTTCCCTCTGTCAAGTCCGAGCTCAGATCAAGGTTCGCGGTGTGCTCCTGAACTAGATGGCGTCGAACAGCTCTTCGAGCTCCGGATTCACAGCGGAAGAATGGATTGGAGCCCTGGAAACTGCCCTGGGGCATCTGAGGGCAAAGCACGATGACCAGAAAGCAAAGTTAGAGGCGCTCTCCAAGGCAGGAGAGCAAACCTAGGACCTGTTGAACAAAGAACTCATGCAACTCCGGGCAGACTTCTCCGAACAAATGGATGATATGAAAGATGAGACGCGAATTGGTTTCAAGGATGCTGCGAACACTCATGGCAACTTCGGCCATAGGATTGCAGCACTTGAAGCTGAAGTCACCACTCTGAAAGCTAAGCTGGAAAAATGAATATCGCTCCAGCAGTATAATACGCCTTTCTCCTCTGTTATAGCTAAATAATATCTGGCATTTGGGAGTAGTGGAGCCCTGCCAAGTTTTGGGTGATCTCTATAAGCTCGCTGTACTTCTATGGAGGTGTACTGTATCTGAGAACTCTATGTAATTAGCATTCGGTTGCTCAATACCGGCACTAATACAATCTACCCCTATGTTACTGTCAAAAGAAAAAACAATCAAAATCAAATTATTATGAACTTTTATTGGTAATTTTTATTGGAAACATTTTACAGATGTCAAAAGAAAATATTTTATATGTCAAGGCGTGTTTTTTAATGATCAAAATAAATAATTTTGTTATGAATTGGAATAGAAACAAACTAGTACAGTTTAATTTATTTTATTATAATATACATTCATGAAGTGTTTGAATGTATTATATTGAAAAGAATACGAATTAGCTAGCCCAACATTATCGTTTTAATAGATCGTATCTAGAAGATGATGCTTTTAAATGTATTATTGAACTTGATTATCCAAGTTTGATGGAGTGAGAAGTTATGTCGATCTAGACAAAGCATTAGAATTTGTAATTTCCATGTTAGATATTGTTTGGTGTTTGAACGTATTACATTGAAAACAATGCTAATTAACTCCAATATAGTTTTAATATGCCAAATTGACTCCAGTATAGTTTTAATAGGCCAAAACTAGAAGATATTGATTTTAAGTGCATTATTGGACTTGATTATCCAAGTTATGGGAGAAGTTATGTTAATATAAACAAATCATTGAAAGTTTAATATTTCATGGTGTCATGTAATTTGCATGATGTATCGTCACATGAATACATTGCAATTTAAACAAAATTTTCATATTTGTACCAAATAATATAAAACTCCCCAAATAAATTTGAAGAAAATATTCAATATACAAGAAAAATTGAAAAATGTTTCTTCATGTATTAATTGGTCCTCCAAAGAACATAATTACATCCATGAATCATCTCCACCTAATCTCATGTTATTCGTTCAAGTAGGTCAAGGACAGCATGTACACCATGTTTATTTATCTTGGCCTTCTTGCAATGTTCTTTCTTAGCCATCCATGCCCAAACTATGGTATCAATTGGAATAGATCCAAGCTCTATGTCATCAGGATTTGGTACCCAATATTCCTCTAATACTTTTCCATTGTATTTCCCTAAACCGGGCTTCCACCAATCAACTTTAACATGAAGAGTATCACTTTCATCATCTTGAAATATATTTGAGGTGGCTTTTGCCATCCAAATCATCTCCCCTTCTTCCTCGTTTCCTGATCTAACTAGCAACATCTTTCCTTTCTCAACATCATTAATAGGGTTGAATGTTGTCTTTGGCTTATTGCACTTGGGTCCAACATACACGGGTTCACCTGTCATAGTATCAAAATCCCCATCCATAATATTTGAGATTGCATGAAGCGCATTACGACCAACATCTGGAGTTTGCCTTGTCTTGGGCCAGAAATCCTCAGAAGATGAATCATGATCATTGTAATCTTCATATAAAGTATCAAGAACTCTTTCCCAATACTCTACCTTATTTTTCCATTCTGGTGTAACAATTGGCAATTCCTCACCACCCATTGTGTCTTTCCACATTTTTATGTATGATGTTATTCCTTCTTTTAGTTCTTTTAAATAGATTTCATTCTCTTTGGGATGTAAGAAAGATGGCTTCCCTATGGGCAGTTTAGATCAACCTTCATCGTCTGTATTCCATAACTCAACTGGTTCTGACCACTCAACATCTCTTATGGATTCTTTATATCTTAATACCGGAACATCATTGAGTACAAGAAATTGGAAGTACTGAACATTAAGATGTCCAACTAGTGCATTTTTTCCTTCCTTGATGTATCCATTAAGGAAGCTTTTGAAGTCATACACCTTATCAATCAGTTTAGGTGGAAACACTCTTTTTTCTTCAATTTTGCGATATGTATCCATCATCTCAGGTAGAGAATATATATCTTTACTTTTCAATCTGGAAGACATTCTCCCATAGGTTCCGTCTATGTCTTCATGGGTGTGTCCCACGAGCAAGAACCCAACCTCAATAGTGATGAAGACACCAAGTGCAGTGAGAAGTGATAGAAACATGAAAAGATAACAGTTTTTATTATCACTTGCTGCATTATCCAATTGTAACAATAAATGTGGAGGAAGAGGTTTAAAATCGATATCTTGATTTTCTAATCTTCCATGAGATAAAAATTCATCCTTGTACACTCTACATTTTGAGTAAATAGAGGTGTCAAGTAATGCATTTGAAAGTGGGCTTCTTGAACTTCCACTCTCATAAAGAAGATCACCATACATATCAAGATGTGGGTCTTCAAGGTCCCTAAAGCACTTAGCAAGTGATGTAATGGTAAATTGTGATCCCATATGTACAAATGGTAGGGAGAAATGACCAAAACCTCCTGTCTTATGCCCATGTGTTAGCATACCTGTCAATGACAAACCCAAGTTTATTCCTACAATAGATTTTGATTTGACGCATAGCCTTGGAATTGAAGTCTTTGTTTTATCCATTTTATCATGGATAATACTCAAATACTCCTTTGGAAACCTCTCTGACATGATTCTGTGGGCATAGTAGCAATGTCTTCCGCACATAACGATCTTGTTATGTTTGTTCAATCTAGCGCGTGCCGTTTCTTCCAACTCTTTTGTAGTTGCTGACTTCATTTGTGCTTTCAACACAATACATTCACCACATTTACTGAAGTTGGTGTTCTTTGAGAATGCCACGTCTCGAAAATGAGTGTTCCAAATCTTGCTCATTGTTGGTTGTGATATTAATGGACAATTGAGCTTTTCCAAACCCACATTGATCTCTTTTAACAAAGAGCTTTGTGTGTAAGTCGAAGGCAACAATCTTAGAGGAGAAGAAGTTCCATCTGCTTCGACTTGACGTGTTTGGTTTGGCGAAAAATCTGAATTGTCCATTACAATTTTATGCAGTATTTCTATGGCCGCCACAGTTTGTGCACGTGCTTTACATCTATTGGTGTTACCATGAATGGATTCCATATGTCCTTGTTCAAAATTATGTTGGTAGCTATAGAAGGTGCTTTGAGGAATCTTATGTATCTTGTACCATGCTTTCTTACAAATAACATTACCATCAAATCTCATGTCCTTTACTTTTCTAGTAATAGGAGGTAGGCCATGGCCATGGCTCATTGACATGATAGTGTTTGAAACAAGTGAATTCAATACAAATTCCCTGATACCATTTTTCTCTTTGCATTCCATATCCCTTCTAGCATTTGCAATGGCATTCCTATCCACATGTTGAAGACAATCTTGTTTACAACATTCATCTGCAGCCAAAAGTCGGACTTCTTTCTCTTTATCTATCTTGGTTTGACGTTTTGCAACTTTTTCTCTTGTCATAGCTCGTTTAATCTTTTTATATGGCCTCGATGCATTAAGAACATTGACATCTTGATCTTTTTGATTATAAAGATCCCCATCCCATTGGTATAAAGGACTTGTATCCTCTATAACATCCCATATCAGCATTTCCATGGGTGGCTCTTTGTACTTTGTCTTGACCCTTAACATCTCACCTATGTTGTCCACCAATTTATGTATTGGCCATCTAACCAATCCATGTATAGACTTATCCCCAATCTTGCATCTTTCACAATACCCATGTATCTCTTCCACAAAAACACCAAAGTTATCTTCACCTAGTGTTTCACCCACAACCATGTCATCCTCATGGACATTAACTATCATTCCTTTGGCAATGCACATAATTGTTCCTATGCATCCATGTGTAAGAGAAACCCTTGTACATGTGAATGCAGCCCTATCTTATGGAATATTTATGGGTTGATCTTCACAATGAGGTTTCAAATCTATTTCTGGCCAAATCTCATAAGATTCTATTGCACCCCCTAGTGTTTCCTCAAATCCAGTTGGATGTGGTAAAGGAGCATCATTTTTTAACACCTTCTCAATTCTAACCACTATGCATCCTTTCTTTACAATCTTTCCATGAACCTTATTCCCAAGCTCTGTATTGAATATGGAGCCCTCACCCACCTTCACTCCATGTTGTAAAAGATCTACTTTGTCTCCAATAGAAAATGTTGAACAAACATTTGCACCTGTACACCAAACATAACAAACTTAGTATTTTCTCAAAAAAACATTCAATAAACTATGAATAATTCTTAACACATGCTTTGGTGTTTGATTTACCTATGGTGTGCCTCAAATCTGTAGTTCTCCATGGATGTGTGTCCCCTTCATCAACATATTCAACAATCAAATGTGGTTGAGTGACATCAATTATCAAAACCATAACATAACCTGCAACAACCCTTCCTCCACCATAATAAGTTCCAACTTCTGTAGATTCAACCTTTCCTAGCCCAATAACTTGACCATTAACCAGGAGGTCAACATAGTCCCCTTTTGTGAAAATTATACTTGCAGCCCTATCTTGTGGAATATTTATGGGTTGATCTTCACAATGAGGTTTCAAATCTATTTCTGGCCAAATCTCATAAGATTCTATTGCACCCCCTAGTGTTTCCTCAAATCCAGTTGGATGTGGTAAAGGAGCATCATTTTTTAACACCACCTCAATTCTAACCACTATGCATCCTTTCTTTACAATCTTTCCATGAACCTTATTCCCAAGCTCTGTATTGAATATGGAGCCCTCACCCACCTTCACTCCATGTTGTAAAAGATCTACTTTGTCTCCAATAGAAAATGTTGAACAAACATTTGCACCTGTACACCAAACATAACAAACTTAGTATTTTCTCAAAAAAACATTCAATAAAGTACGAATAATTCTTAACACATGCTTTGGTATTTGATTTACCTATGGTGTGCCTCAAATCTGTAGTTCTCCATGGATGTGTGTCCCCTTCATCAACATATTCCACAGTCAAATGTGGTTGAGTGACATCAATTATCAAAACCATAACATAACCTGCAACAACCCTTCCTCCACCATAATAAGTTCCAACTTCTGTAGATTCAACCTTTCCTAGGCCAATAACTTGACCATTAACCAGGAGGTCAACATAGTCCCCTTTTGTGAAAATTATACTTGCAGCCCTATCTTGTGGAATATTTATGGGTTGATCTTCACAATGAGGTTTCAAATCTATTTCTGGCCAAATCTCATAAGATTCTATTGCACCCCCTAGTGTTTCCTCAAATCCAGTTGGATGTGGTAAAGGAGCATCATTTTTTAACACCTTCTCAATTCTAACCACTATGCATCCTTAATTTACAATCTTTCCATGAACCTTATTCCCAAGCTCTGTATTGAATATGGAGCCCTCACCCACCTTCACTCCATGTTGTAAAAGATCTACTTTGTCTCCAATAGAAAATGTTGAACAAACATTTGCACCTGTACACCAAACATAACAAACTTAGTATTTTCTCAAAAAAACATTCAATAAACTATGAATAATTCTTAACACATGCTTTGGTGTTTGATTTACCTATGGTGTGCCTCAAATATGTAGTTCTCCATGGATGTGTGTCCCCTTCATCAACATATTCCACAATCAAATGTGGTTGAGTGACATCAATTATCAAAACCATAACATAACCTGCAACAACCCTTCCTCCACCATAATAAGTTCCAACTTCTGTAGATTCAACCTTTCCTAGCCCAATAACTTGACCATTAACCAGGAGGTCAACATAGTCCCCTTTTGTGAAAATTATACTTGCAGCCCTATCTTGTGGAATATTTATGGGTTGATCTTCACAATGAGGTTTCAAATCTATTTCTGGCCAAATCTCATAAGATTCTATTGCACCCCCTAGTGTTTCCTCAAATCCAGTTGGATGTGGTAAAGGAGCATCATTTTTTAACACCACCTCAATTCTAACCACTATGCATCCTTTCTTTACAATCTTTCCATGAACCTTATTCCCAAGCTCTGTATTGAATATGGAGCCCTCACCCACCTTCACTCCATGTTGTAAAAGATCTACTTTGTCTCCAATAGAAAATGTTGAACAAACATTTGCACCTGTACACCAAACATAACAAACTTAGTATTTTCTCAAAAAAACATTCAATAAAGTATGAATAATTCTTAACACATGCTTTGGTATTTGATTTACCTATGGTGTGCCTCAAATCTGTAGTTCTCCATGGATGTGTGTCCCCTTCATCAACATATTCCACAGTCAAATGTGGTTGAGTGACATCAATTATCAAAACCATAACATAACCTGCAACAACCCTTCCTCCACCATAATAAGTTCCAACTTCTGTAGATTCAACCTTTCCTAGCCCAATAACTTGACCATTAACCAGGAGGTCAACATAGTCCCCTTTTGTGAAAATTATACTTGCAGCCCTATCTTGTGGAATATTTATGGGTTGATCTTCACAATGAGGTTTCAAATCTATTTCTGGCCAAATCTCATAAGATTCTATTGCACCCCCTAGTGTTTCCTCAAATCCAGTTGGATGTGGTAAAGGAGCATCATTTTTTAACACCTTCTCAATTCTAACCACTATGCATCCTTAATTTACAATCTTTCCATGAACCTTATTCCCAAGCTCTGTATTGAATATGGAGCCCTCACCCACCTTCACTCCATGTTGTAAAAGATCTACTTTGTCTCCAATAGAAAATGTTGAACAAACATTTGCACCTGTACACCAAACATAACAAACTTAGTATTTTCTCAAAAAAACATTCAATAAAGTATGAATAATTCTTAACACATGCTTTGGTATTTGATTTACCTATGGTGTGACTCAAATCTGTAGTCCTCCATGGATGTGTGTCCCCTTCAACATATTCCACAATCAAATGTGGTTGAGTGACATCAATTATCAAAACCATAACATAACCTGCAACAACCCTTCCTCCACCATAATAAGTTCCAACTTCTGTAGATTCAACCTTTCCTAGCCCAATAACTTGACCATTAACCAGGAGGTCAACATAGTCCCCTTTTGTGAAAATTATACTTGCAGCCCTATCTTGTGGAATATTTATGGGTTGATCTTCACAATGAGGTTTCAAATCTATTTTTGGCCAAATCTCATAAGATTCTATTGCACCCCCTAGTGTTTCCTCAAATCCAGTTGGATGTGGTAAAGGAGCATCATTTTCTAACACCTTCTCAATTCTAACCACTATGCATCCTTTCTTTACAATCTTTCCATGAACCTTATTCCCAAGCTCTGTATTGAATATGGAGCCCTCACCCACCTTCACTCCATGTTGTAAAAGATCTACTTTGTCTCCAATAGAAAATGTTGAACAAACATTTGCACCTGTACACCAAACATAACAAACTTAGTATTTTCTCAAAAAAACATTCAATAAACTATGAATAATTCTTAACACATGCTTTGGTGTTTGATTTACCTATGGTGTGCCTCAAATCTGTAGTCCTCCATGTATGTGTCTCCCCTTCATCAACATATTCCACAATCAAATGTGGTTGAGTGACATCAATTATCAAAACCATAACATAACCTGCAACAACCCTTCCTCCACCATAATAAGTTCCAACTTCTGTAGATTCAACCTTTCCTAGCCCAATAACTTGACCATTAACCAGGACGTCAACATAGTCCCCTTTTGTGAAAATTATACTTTCCATTGTCGCTCCTACAAATTCTGTAACACACAATTGAATTATAATTTGTAGTTAAGGTTAAACCATGTAAAGTGTGCTCTTATATTTTAGGCAAAACACAATCTACAAAAAAATAATGTACTTGTAATAGCTAAAAAGGGTATGGCATCATTTTGTTGTGCAAATTAAACCTTGTTCCCCACCATTTAGTCCCCACCGCCAAAAGGGACTTTACATATAAATTATGATGGAGCTACAAAGCGTAATCAAAACAAGATTGGTTATCAATGTATATAATCTTAATACAAACACAAAACTATTCTTAGAAAAACTTGTAAAAATGTCTAAAAATTTTCCATACTTAAGAACTTGTAATAGTATTGAAGGTAGTTATTAAGTAGTTTGGAATCCAGCCATGATCGATCATGCAAGTTTGTATAATCATGGAACTTGTAATAGTATTGAAGGTAGTTATTAAGTAGGTTGGAATCCAACCATGATTGATCATGCAAGTTTGTATAATCATGTCTCACTGAGATTTATTTTTTGTATCAATTGTTCAAAGTAAATTCAAATATCCTTGATTGGAGTCATCCCTATTTTAAGTACTCCCGAAAATAGTTATTTGGTGTCATCTAAACCTATATTGTAGATTAGTGAAGAATAACATCTATATGGAACTAGAGTCCTACAAAATCCCAAGCCACTATTAGTATACTAATACATAATAGAAGTTTTTTGAATTATAAGCGACTCCTAGCTTAGCGACTACTAGCTTTCCTTCTAGCATAAGCATTTCCTTCTAGCATAAGCACACATGCTTATGCTAGAAGAAAAGCTAGCACTCATTAGCTTTCCAGAAGAAAAACCCTAGGCATGGTGATTGGTGGTTGCTAAGTTATACCTTGGTCTTCTGCCATGTACTCTATTTTGAAATAAGCACATGGCACAAAATCAAGAAATGCTAGAGACTACTAGCGTTCGTTCTAGCCTAAGCATTTCCTTATAGCATAAGCACACACATTTATGCTAAAATGAAAGCTAGTAGTCGCTAGCTTTCTAATAGATAAACCCTGGGCATGGTGATTGGTGGTTGCTAGCTTATACCTTGAGCTTTTCTTCTTGCATAAGCATGTGTTTATGATAGAAGGAAATTCTTATGCTACAAGGAAAGCTAGCAGTCGCCAGCTTTCTTTGATCTGTTGCCATGTTCTTATTTCAAAATAGAGCACATGACATGTGTGGTTATGCCAGAAGGAAATGCTTATGCTAGCTTTCCTTGATCTTGTTCCGTGTTCTTCTTTCAAAATAGAGCACATGGCACAAGATAAAGGAAAGCTAGCGACTGCTAGCTTTCTTTCTAGCATAAGCATTTCCTTCTAGCATAAGCACACATGCTTAGAAGGAAAGATAACAATTGCTAGCTTTCTAATAGAAAAACTCTAGCCATGAAGGACAGCTAGCAGTCGTTAGCTTTCCAATTGATAACATTGTCCGTGGTGATTGGTGGTTGCTAGCTTATACCTTCAGCTTGCGCCATCTGCTCTATTTTGAAATAAACACATGGCACAAGATCAAGGAAAGCTAGCGACTGCTAGCTTTCCTCCTAGCATAAGCATTTCCTTCTAGGATAATAACACATACTTATGCTAGAAGGAAAGCTAGCAGTCGCTAGCTTTCCAATACAAAAATCCTGTCCATGGTGATTGGTGGTTGCTAGATTATACTTTGAGCTTGTGTCATGTGCTCTATTTTGAAATAAGAACATGGCAACAGATCAAAGAAAGCTGGCGACTGCTAGCTTTCCTTGTAGCATAAGAATTTCCTTCTATCATAAACACACATGCTTATGCAGGAAGGAAAGCTAACAGTCGCTAGCTTTCCAATACAAAAACCCTGTCCATGGTGATTGGTGGTTGTTAGCTTATACCTTGAGCTTGTGCCATGTACTCTATTTTTAACGAATGCTACCTTTCCTTCTAGCAAATGCATTTCCTTTTAGCATGACACACATGCTTATGTTAGAAGGAAAGCTAGCAGTCGCTAGCTTTCCAATAGAAAAACCCTGGGCTTGGTGATTGGTGGTTGCTAGCTTATACTTTGAACTTGTATCATGTACTCTATTTTCAAATAAGCACATGGCACAAGATCAAGGAAAGCTAGCGACTGCTAGCTTTCCTTCTAGCATAAGCATTTCCTTCTAGGATAATAACACATACTTATGCTAGAAAGAAAGCAAGTAGTCACTAGCTTTCCAATAGAAAAATCTTGTCCATGGCGATTGGTGGTTGCTAGCTTATACCTTGAGCTTGTGCCATGCACTCTATTTTCAAATAAGCACATGGCACAAGATCAAGGAAAGCTAGCGACTGCTAGCTTTCCTTCTAGCATAAGCATTTTCTTCTAGGATAAGAACACATATTTACGCTAGAAGGAAAGCTAACAGTCCAATAGAAAAATAATAAGAATCTCTTTAAGTTCACATTTCCTAAAGATTCATAATAGCCTATCCCATAGAGACCATCATTTAACTCGTTAGATGAATAACTTTTGGACATGTCAACATGAGAATAAGGTTCATGGAAAGATTGTAAAGAAAGGCTGACGCTGAGGCAAACAGGGCCGTGCTCCTGGGAAGGAGTATTTTATCTATTAATGACAGAGAATCAATATGCAATCTCCCTTAAGACAAAAAAGACCCTGACAAGGAATATCTGCTGGACTGTCGTGTTATTCGCTTATCTGTTAAGCTCTACGGTCAAGATCGCAATCGAGCCGGATCTCCACAACAGTCTGTTTCAGTCTAAAAAAAAGAAAGGATGCATAGTGGTTAGAATTTAAAGCTTGTCATTTATAAACACTTATAAACACTATGCTCTGTATTGAATATGGAGCCCTCACCCACCTTCACTCCATGTTGTAAAAGATCTACTTTGTCTCCAATAGAAAATGTTGAACAAACATTTGCACCTGTACAAACATAACAAACTTAGTATTTTCTCAAAAAAACATTCAATAAACTATGAATAATTCTTAACACATGCTTTGGTGTTTGATTTACCTATGGTGTGCCTCAAATCTGTAGTCCTCCATGGATGTGTGTCCCCTTCATCAACATATTCCACAATCAAATGTGGTTGAGTGACATCAATTATCAAAACCATAACATAACCTGCAACAACCCTTCCTCCACCATAATAAGTTCCAACTTTTCTCCATTGTCAACTTTGGAGAAAATAGTGAATATTTAAATGATATAAAACGAGGCATAACCAGTATGAATCTCGAATTATTTCAGACATTCATTTAAATATAGAAGAAAAACATAATGGAAGATATAACAAAGGAAGTGAACATGCACATATAAAGATAAAGAAAAAACGGACTGTAAAGCTGATCAACACATGAATCTCTGGTCTCAAAAGATGGGTATTTTCACTGTACTGCTTTTATTTATCAAAAAATAGATCTCCAAACATACACTGTCTCTCAAAAAATTTCCAACCCCCTCAACAATGACTCTCATTGTTCTTATACAAAATTTGGAAGAATCTTGACATTACTGCTTCTTTTAACTAATAACTGAAAATATTTTAACTTAAAAGATAACTGTCTTTGAGCAATAGATAACTGTCTCCAAATAATATTACAAATTTAAAATAAAAGTATCTTTTTGCCACTTGGCAAAAATTTTGAATATCATCTTTTCGCCACTTGGCGAGAGTTTTGAAAGTCTCTATGAATGGACAGAATATCTTGTCCTTCCATATTTTTCCACATAAGTCCACTGGTCGGCCGCGGGTAAGTCATAGTTGGTCATTTCCTTCACCAAGACTCGCATTTCAACATGACCTGCATAAGAAACAGGAAGAAGGTTTCCACAGGTTGAGATTACCATATTTAAAATTTCAAAATCCTCTGATATTTTCTCCATTAAAATTTTCCCTGTAAGCATATGATCAAGCTGGTGGAACTTTCTGTGATCCATCCTTATATCAAACAGCAATCTCTTATAATCATTCGGAGGAATTAATTCATTGTTTTCATTCCAAAAAGTAGGGAACCCTTTGTTTACTAATTTTTCAAATTGCTTTTTGAACTTTACTACTTCTTCCCGTATTGCTCCAGCTTTAGCTTCAACATTCTCAACATGCGAGTATTTACCCAAGATCCTTCTGGCCCATGTGATGACTGAAATTCTGTTCGTTATATTCATGGTTGTCAGGTCTGCTTCAGTTAGACTGTTTAAAAATGTTATTGCTTTCTGGGCTACGTCTTTTGGCTTTTTATTTAAGCTTTCCCTGACGGCTCTGCAACTTTCGAAGGCATCTTTGACCACCTTTTCTTTGACTCTTATGTAATCCAGATATGGTCTTAGTTTCTCAACTTCTTTTATAATTTGGTCCCACACCAGGTGTTTACAACCTTGCATAGCTGCTTGCCCTGTCACATGAGCTGCTAATCCTTTATTATTATTAATTAATTCCTGATTCTTTGTTTGCAAGGTTTTTATTTCTTTATTTTTGATTTCATTCTCTTCTGTCAGCTTCTGTATTTCAACCTTCAATTCTTTGATTTCATTTTCCCTTAAGCTTACCTGGGACATAGCCTATAAAATATCATCTACTCCCATTTTATCTTCCTGTGTGTCTGTTTGTACTTGTTGCTGACCACTTCCTGCTAATCTTTTCCTCGCTTCTGCCAACTGTTCTTCTAAAATGATTTTCTCTTTTTCCCACCGATCTTTTTCATCAGAAAGCTTTAACATTTTAGCAGTAACATCATTGACTTCATTAGATAATTCTTCTTTTTCTTTTTCCAATATTGTCAATTCTGCTCCTTGGATGAGTACAGTGTCTGGAATTTTTAATTTTTTTGTCAACATTTGGATCGTATCGTCTTTCTCTTTGAGCAGTTTGGTTGCTGCATCTCCTTCTTTATTTATCAAATCTGCTTGCAATTTTTTAATCTGTTGCTGTCGAGACTTATTCTCTGCCTTCTCTTGTCTCAATTGATTGTTCAATTTATCCACTGAACTTTTCAACTTGTCTGCTCTTAATATGGCTCCCAAATAGTCTGAATATATGACTTCTCCAGTTTGTCTATGCAATAAAATTTTATCCGGGGCATTTATTTTAGACAAATCTAAATTCATTTCTGAAATCTTATTTTTTGTGACAACTGAAAATTTCAAGGTATTTTCCCTGATATTTCTGCTAGTAAATAAGCTTACATCAGTCTCAGATATACTTCTAACCTTCGGAAACAATTGACTGGTTTGTTTCGCGGACTCCTGTTTATTTCGACTATGCTCATCAAACACATCCATGATACTCTAGGGTCTATTTACATCACCCTCTACAGGGGTTTCTTCAATGTTGTACTCTTTAACTATAACCTCTGGTATTTCTTTTTCAGCTGTTTTAGCCTCTTCTGAAATTGTTGTTAACTCTTGTGGTTCATTCATTTTCAATCTTTTACCTCTTTCTGTTTCTTCATCTTCAATGATCATTATGTCCTGTATGGGTCTTTTAGATCCAACCAATGCACTATCTATTTCGCTTTCTGTCCCTGTTGTTGTGTCAATCAATGCCATTTCTTTGTCGGATGCATCCGGAATGATTTCTTCATTATATTCTAGCCAATTGGCTCTGTCCGACATTCCTTCAACAATCTGATGGTTCAGGGCCTTGATACGATGCTCCGTTCTTCGTTTTGATATGATGTTTAACGGGTCATACTCCATAGCCGTATTTGACTCAAAATTCATATCCGTCAACAACTTCTCTATATACACTACAGCATTCTTATTCTTTACTGTGAACGGACCAAATGTGAATGGGTATTTAATGTATGTAGCTTGTCTGTGAACCAAAAAATTGTTATCTTCCACAATCAACTTTTGTCTTAAGAATTCCAAGGCAAAAACCCTTAAAGTAAGAAAAGCTAGTAACACATAGGGTTTATGTCTGAACCCATATAATCTGATTACTGTACTGTCTTTCGACAAAAACCAGTCTCCTGTTGCGTATTCTGTACTCAATTGCATGGATGCCTGCATTTCCGGTAGTACTCTAGGAAGATTTTTTCCAAAAATCATTCTATAAATCTCTGAAAGCATGTAATTGGTGTAATTGAACATGTTATTTTCTAGTAAAGTCGTGAAAATGATTTCTGGGAACTGCAACTCGTCTTGACTGGCTGTCATAATCATTTTCATCAAAAAGGCCTGAAACCTGAAATGTCTGAGAGTAGGAAAATTGACCATCTGGTCGTGAATCTTTTCTGTTAAAAATGCTTCAAAATTAAGTCGAGGGATTTGATTTTCACCAATCCCTGACTGGACTGTACTCATTTTGTACAATAAACTCAATTGAAACTCGGTTACATACAAATCCGTATCCAAACCTAGAACTACGGCCAATAATGTCAAAACTAACTGGGTATTTTCATTAAAAAGCTTGATATCTATAGGGTATGGGACCTCCGAAATGCTGGTCTCTGGCTTGAGACACGATGAAAAAAACATTTCCCTATCATTTTGAGAAACATGATGATAATTTTCAATAACGGAGACTTCAGAGAAAACCTCAGGGTCAAGGGTTTGGGAACAATCTACTTCTAGGGCTTTAATTAACTCTGCTGGCTTTAATTCGCAAATGACTTGGGTCTTTTGGCTGTTTAGAACGACTTTCTCTTCCCGGGAGTAATTTTCGACACACCATGATACGAATTCTGGGAAAGAAGGGATTTGGTCGGGGCAAAAGGCTATCAAAGACGACTGGTGAACTCTGTGGGGGTCTGTCCCTTCCTTTAACAATTCACACAACCTAATTTTTATATCAGATATTGGAAACCTAATTAGGGTATCGTAGACGTCTTCGTCTCTATCCTCTAGGGCTTCTTTTGATTTAAAAACGTCTATATCGTGCACAGTCTCCATTTAAACGTTTCTTTAAACAAAATTCTGTTTAAAAAAGTAGGACAGGTAACCCGACCCTACCTGTATGTACCCGCCTTTCGCCTTCTGTCGTAATCGCAGATCTCCACCAGTCTTCAGAGCTCTTCTGGATAGTGACACATGCAGAATGCCGTTATGTGGAGGCTATTTTGTTTTATATGACTTTTGAATTAACTTCCCTTCACCTTTATGAATGCGGTTCATATCTGACCATTGATCTCGAGACTTTGTTTTGGACCGTCAGATCTCGCCTCCCTTTATTCCATCTGGTGGTATCCGCGATCAAAACGCTGTTTTCTTTTCGGGTTTATTCTCTGCGCGGATCAGCCACCTGCTGACACCTGTTCGAGTGGTTTATTCTCCGCAACCGCTCTTCCTCATATCCAGTGTGCACCTTCCTAGATGCGGATGAAACAATGGCCGTTGATTTGACTAAGGTTTATATCGGCCCTCCGATTGCTACAAAGTATACGCCATGTGATATGACCCCGCCACGCTTGCTCTATCTGCCACGTATCAGGTCCCACCCTGCCACGTGTACTGACCCCACCGTGCTTCCATATTTGGTGGTTCCGCCCGGCGCTATGGTGGTTTCCTTTACCGCTATATTACATATGCGGAAGGATGAGGTTTGGACACGTGTCCCGGCGGTATTGAGTCCGCTACCGCCCACATCTATTTGCCGCCGATCACTTTGGCGATGCGGGAAGCAATATCGGCCGTTGATCGGGATTGTTGACATCTCCGCCACCGAAACTTGATCGGGGTTTAATCTTTTCATAAATTTGCTTTCGGACTTTGCATAAGTGGGTTTTTTCCTCTTGTTTTTGAATTGTCAACCTTTTCTTCAACCTCCTTTGTGATAATTTCTTCCTTTTTTGGACATTTTATCAAACTTTTTGGATTTAGTCATTCTCAAACCTTAGTGTCAACACATAGAATGCCAATCTTTTCTCTTTACATGAGAATTAGCACCCATCTGCATTTCATAGTTCAATACATCTTCCATCCTCTCAAATTCCTGGTGTATTTTCTCTATATCTAAAAAAATTGGATTTCTCTTTTATGATGGTCTACCTCTATACCAAGCCGGTAGATGTTGCAAGTTTGTTGAATTGTAGCAACAAGGGAATGCAAATTGTAATTAATCTATACCTTAGTCTAATTAATTTTTGTCCAATAATTATGCTTTGATCATTACACCACTCTCAACTTTTGTACCTATTTTTGGCATTTCAAACTCCAAGCATTCCAATATCCAACTAAGTATGACATGTCAGTTTCCTCGGTATGCACTTGTCACTTTGTCGTAAATGTTGGTGAATTAAAATTGGCATCTTGCCTCTCCCTGTTCATTCTTCCGTTGTGGAAGCCCATCCCCTGCATTTGCTTCTCAACCAAACATCTCACCCTTCTGCAGCGAGACCCCTGCATCTGCTGCTCGAGCAGGTTCTATTCTACTCCATGTTCTGTTCTACTTTTGTTTTATAGTTGCATAGCATTTCCAATGCAAGGCAAACAACTACAAGTTACACACCAAATTGGCGATCAATCCTAAATCTCTCTATAAACTTAATAGGTAGGACTAAACTATTATGACCCGACACTAAACTTTTCCATCTAGTTCGATTGATCCATAATGTAACGTCTGGAGGGATCTCATGGTCAGTGAACCATAGATTTTAAATGGCTAATGTCCCATATATTTTAAACGGTTAATGCCGCATAGGTTTTATATGGGATTTCCATGAGAGGAAATAAAAATATTCTACTCTAAATGCCATCTTGTTGCAACTTATAATGTGTTAAACCATATCTTTATGGTTAATGCCTCATAGATTTAAAATCATATCTCAATAGATATCAGTGATTTAGCTAATTTGGTGCACATGGATCCTTTCACTCATGATTCATACAAAGAGGAAAGAACATAAGATTACAATTTCATGAAGATATTTCATGGATACAAGGCCAAAGTCATGAAGAATCAATTAAAGTGACAGCAAGATTTAGTATCATCTCCAAGATGCATTTCTCAACAAGATATATAAGTGTTATACACCTATATAGGTGAGAGGAAAAAACTAATAACAGAGGCCCATAACTCTGATGTTGGAGGCCATTTTGGTTTTGAGAAAACAAATAATAACTTGTAGATATGTGTCTTGTGTCAAATTCAGGAAGATGTAGATTGGTTCATTAGAGGATGCATACGCCATTGCTCTAGTAAGACCAACAATGGGAAGGAAGGTTTATATCAACATATACATATAAGTACTAGACCATTGGAGAACAATGCATTTTGTGGGAGGTTTTTCAAGAAGCATGTTACGGATTTTGTAAATAAAATAGCTTAATAAAATAGAGTATAAACCAATGTACACCAAATATGAGAGTGAAACATAAATCCTAAAGTTATAATAGAGATGAATTAAATAATAAATCCTTATATTTATTCTCCATTATTTCTGGATTCATTGTGTTAAGGAGGGGTTTATCGATGTTTCATACCTACGATACGCAATCCATATTCTTACCTATCATGAAGATGGACTACATATCATAGGTCCGAAACATCAATAAACCCCTCCTTAACACAATGAATCCAAAAATCATGGAGAATAAACAAGCACACTGTGAAATCCTGAGAGAGAAAAATCATTATATTCATTAAGAGAATCCTTAATTATAATGATTGTAACTACATCTCTCTATATAATATTCCCTATCTCTCCATATCCCCAATTGTACTTGTGGGTCCCCTATTAGGGTTATCCCTATTAAATATTCATGTAACCACATTACCTATATATTCAACCCCATATATACATCCCATGGAGTTATAACATATCACCCCATAAAAAGGATTTGTCATCAAATGTTTGTAGCTAAGGTTTTTATATGTGATGAAACCTAATAATAATAATGGTTATTTATATTTGTTCTCTCTTGCTACTACTATTGATTATCCATCCATCTATATTTTAATTTTTTTTGTCAATTCTTCATGGCTTCCTTTCCTTTGATTGCATGTGCATTATTATAGCTTCTCCAATTTGTTATAGTTTTTGTTCTTTGATAACATCACATTAAATAATGGTCCCTTTTTGCCTCATTATATGAACCATTGATTATTTCATTTTCATCCTTTGTAATGTTGACACTTATTGTATTTTTTCCGATATTTCATTGTAAAGAGGTATCAATATGGTTCCACCATTAATGGTGCTTCGTAAATTTTGATGCCCTTATCACCCCCTCTCCTTTTTGGTACAATGACATGCTCCAACTATTATAATTATTGATCTTCAATTGCTTCTACTTTTGAGATAATAAGATCATATTTTTCCTTCATATTCTGAAGATGATGTTCAAATTCAACAATTATTTTATGGTGACCTTCTTATACCTTCTCATCCTTCTCCTTTTGTACTAAAATTATGGTTGATGTTATCCATCATTCTATCCTTCTTCGATTATAAATTGAACTTTTAATTTGACATATATTCAAAATTTAGGGTTTCTTCAACGTTCTTGCCAACATAATATTCAAGTGTTTAGGTAGTTTATTCATCTATAATCTTTCAAAATACTAACTAATGACATAGACCATATCCTTAGTCATATTATATGATTCCTAAGAGTGATCTCCCCGCAAAGTGATATTCTTAGCACGTACTATAGCAATGTAAGATAATCGAAGAGTTTATGGAAGCATGGGTATAGGCGAAAATAAAGGACTTCCTATATACCCAAAGGCACATGGAAGATTAAATCTCTAAGCATATTTTATGTAATGTGGTACTAATTGCTAGATACCAACATAGGTTCACTAGGGAGCCCAACCAAGTGACTCAAATTTCCTACATGTATGTTTCCTAGTACTGTTTTTTTCCTAGTAAATATCATATATTTGTGTTTAAAGATGCTTGAACATGTTTCTAGCTTTAAAAAAAATGTAAAAATTGGACATGTGCTAGCATTGGAAATGTAACAACCCAAACAAAAGGAATGCAGAAATTTTAAAACTTTTATTTCCTTTTCTTCAACAGGAGTTTGGCATAGGAGACAAGGGTGACAACTAAACCCTTAAAGTACATATGGACTCTAAGATTCAACAAGAAAATGTGAGAGGTAGGCATCGAGCAGAAAAGAGTTGTCACATAAATGAGCGATCGCTCAAGGGAGTTAACCAAACTGTTTTTCTCCGCTAGGGTCAACCTTCAAATATTATGAAAATTATTATGAAGATTCTACCACAAGATCTACGATCGAGAACCGAGGGGGTATTAATTCCCAACTATATCGCACCATCACCATAATAGACTGATTGTTTTCTGCCCAAAACACATCACTCAACTGCTGCATCACAACCCAAAAATAATGGGCGGATCTCACAAGGAAGAACATGGAAACGCCGAGTTGACAAGTAGGGAAACATTCCAAAAAGTTATTGAGGGTTCTTGTCTTTCACTTAACAGTAAGTTCACGAAATTTAACAGTTATTTGCAGACCATGACCATCTGCACATCGCATGCACTCCACAAACGTATTACACAGGCCTTAATACCACAATTCACTTGGTACTTAACACACAATCACTTCAAATATATAAAATAATCGACTTAACCCTCCAACCTTTAAATCGAGGTCCCTGACACATTTCACAATCTTTTGATAGATCGGTCTAGGGCTCGCTTCCTGCATTTCACATACTTACTTAGGCGAACGAAAGGATTGAACACATATAACAATTCTTGATTGTAACCATATCCGAGAGCATTAACATGATCATACACAAAGAATTACACTGAATAATAAAATTTGAATGAATTCATGTGCTAGCTAGAGTTAATATATAAGGGAAAGCAGGATGGAAAAGTGCGCAGGTATTTCCCATGAGATGTTGCAGTTGTTTCTATGAACATTCCACGCACTAAACCCGACTAGACCAGAAATTGGATAGTATTTGGTTTAGGGAATGAAATTTTGTTAAGAAAATGCCAGAGAATTTGATGAGACAAGAATGCCTTGTAGCACTAGGAGATAGGATGACATGGCAGAGAGATGTACCTGGAACTAATGTGGTGCTGTCAGGATGATTCATGGAGATGGATGAAACACCGAATGAAATGCTGCTGGCCACCCACGCTCGTGAAGGTTAGTTATTTCGGCCTGCCAACTCCTATAAAAAATTCATTACACATATCTTGAGAGCTGGAGATACCAAGAGAAGCAATTTATGGAAATAACAACAAATAATGCATACGCTGAGGCTATTTAGTTTATATACCAGTTGGTGCAAGGAGGAAATGTGCCCTAAGCAGGCATAGACTGCATCTCGTAGTTGAGCATGTGCCTTGTAGGATGTGTGACAACTGTTTGGCAGCGCTAGATTACGAGAATATATAGCAAATATTTCCGGACAATGCTCGCCCCAAAAATCTTATGAACTGTTGCAAAATGCTCACCGCCTTCATCATAGCCTTAGTATGGAGAGAACAACATCCTTTCACCCATTTCCTTCTAGGAAACTTGCAAGCCCTGAAGGCGCTCCTCCAATGCACAAGATTTGAACTACCGAGTCCCGGCGGTGAGTTTTCTGAGGTATCCTTGATGGATCTTCTGCCATGGCGAAGAATGGAGGAAATTGGTGAGGAACCGTCCTTTGGTAACTTTCGTGGAGCGCGGGCATTTGAGTTTTGAAATTCAAATTCGCTTTTTTGAACACCGTGTCTGAACATTGAAGGGACAGGATATATATATTATGCATTATATGCATGGACTTGGTATATGACATACATTAGATTCTTAATAAATTTGTGGTCAAAATAGGTTATTTTGATATAAGATTATTTTATTTTTTATATATTTATTTCTTCTTCGAATATAGGATCAAAATAAGATTGAGTTACAAATTTTTTAATTGAACTAGCTCAGACTTTAGAGTGCTAACAATATATTAAATGAACTAAATCTGTGAAGTTGGTTATTATTACAGCAAACTAAAGAGTTGATGGGCATAATTCTATGAAATCATATTTATGCAGACTAAGTACAATGCTTCGAAAGATATAAGTTGAAAATAGAAAAGCACTACAAACATAAAAGTTGAAACAATTTTAGAGGGCATACAAAACCAAATTATAATAAGGGAATTTCTCTACTCATTTTCATTACTCAAACATAACAATATATATACACATTTACAACATTTGCCTTACCACTATGTTTGAGGTCCATGGTAGACTCTCTCAATTGCCATGTCTCAAGACCATCTAGCTAACCCCTCTCAAATGACTACTCGTGGTGCAGCTTCCCCTACGCTTCATCCATCTTCAACTACTCTTTAACTTCCATATGACTACTTCAGCACATATTTGTCGCTTCAACTTCCACATTGATATTTCATCTTCCCTTAGTGCACTTCATATGTCATGCACAGTTACCCCATGCTCATCATGTGCACTCATTGTCATGCACATATTTGCTCACATGCACTTGACTCATAGTTGGAATAACTAACTTGCATCCTCCTTGGATGCACATTCCACTTGAGCACACCCCTCAAAGTATCGCATGTTTTTTTTTGTTAATCCATGATCGACATTATGTTATTTTCTCTTGCCGTACCACATTATATCTTCTATGTTTTCTTTTGTATCAAACTTGCTTGTGTAACACTAGCATGTACCAAGTACTGGTACATGCTAAGTACTGTACTTCCTTGAATCCTATACCAAGTCGCTTAAGTAGTCCTAGTCCCCTTGTTGTTACAACTATGTTTGAAATTCATGCAGGCAAGCATTCTTTGACATTGGTGTTCATGGAAACAAAAAAGGGATCTGATTCATTGGAATACTGGTTGTGTTCCAATAGGTTTCCACTGTTCCAGCAACCAGTATTCATGGAGACAGAAGCCAAAGGAGCGTGAGAAAACGACTTCAAGCATACAGCTATTGACTCATCAACTGTGCGAGCTCCATCGACCATTCAACCAATGTTACATAATGATGTGCAGGCTCCATCAACCATTCAACCAGTGTTACATAACAATGTGCGGGCTCCATCGACCATAACAATGTGCAAGCTCGACTCTTTGGATGGTTTAGGGGTGAAACAAACTGAGGGTTTTCATCAAGTGGAATTTAAGCTTATGGAATCAGGGATAGTTTTCTCACTCATATTTTGTCAAACTTTTCAAGGATGAATTGCTTGTACAGAAAGAATAAGCAGTAAGGGTGGGGGGGGTTTACTATATCCAAGTGTATGGCATGATAATAAAAAAACCTGTAAAGGAGAAATATTAGACATGGTATGATAAAACATACCTTATAAGGACTCCGTCCAAATTGTAGTTGTATAGACATCATTAAAGAGTAACAACACTTGGATCAGTGGCCTTTAGCTCAAAATTTCAGGTGGGGCCCCACATCACATAACTTGGGGAGTTGTTGAGGGATCAATAGATTATTACATACACCAAAGGAGAAGCTCGAACTAGGCATAAAATTACTTGTGGAAGGTATTCCAAGACTAGGAAAACGTAGGGTTGGAATGTGTTTGCTAATAGATGGCATTAAGAATGAAGAGACATTGGAAACATGTGGCATATGGGTAGAAGAAATGATTTTGATAACTAAATATACATAAGAAGCATTCATGTTTCCTCAAAAGACACTAGGTGTAGTGGAAGTACATCCCATGCTTGTTAGATTAACCATAATTTGGTTCTAGACATATTATGTTGTACATTTTGAACAAATTTAAAGGGATCTATGGGAAAAGGTACATCTAGTTGTATCAAGACATGATCGTCAGGTTGGGTCAAGGGAGGATTATAATGGGTCAGTGTCTAAATGTCAATAACTTCAATTTTAGGTGTCCCTAAATATTCGGTTAAGTTTGTATTAATTTTGTATCAGGTGGATACACAGTATGATCAGGTGGATCATGTATGATGATATGTATCAGGTAGATACTTGGTATGCATCAGGTAGATGCATTGTATGAATTGTGAAGTATGTTGAACTTGTGATATTCATTGACATTGATTGGTATATTGAATTACGCCTTTTATATTACTTATTTGTCTTTATTATCCATTGTTGACTCCATGCAAGGCACTAATATTATCCATAATGATTGTAGAATGGTATTTCCAGGTGTGTTGGTGCTTACAGGTGTTATTCCTCCATTAGGGACTCTCCCATGGGTTTAGGACTTAACCAAAGAAGATGAGGAGTTAGGTTATGGTGACATTGGACCTATGTCCTCCCCACTTACTGTAACTATCCCCTTGGTCCACACAGCCTAGGTGTTCTAGGGCTGATAGTTTGTATAATAACAGGGAGGAGGAGAGGGGTTAAAGAGAGAGAGGGAGAGAGTGTGGGAGTTATAAAGGAGGGGGGTTAAAGATAATCGGAGAGAGAGATGGGGTTAGAGAGAGAGTGGGGGGGTGGGGTAGAGAGGTGGTTTGTTATGGAAAAGGGGATAGAAAGGGGGATGAGAGGGAGGGAGGTAGCATGGGAGGCATAGATTAGCAAAGGGATAGATCTAATGAGTATGGTGGGAAGTATGGAGGAGGGGATTTTTGGAGAGATCGTGAGGTTAAACCGGGCATCTAGCCCCCATATCCATTCATTAAACAAGCATTCAAATGAAAATGAAAATATATATATACAAGTATATGTTTATACAATGGAAACACAACGGAAGTTAACTAAATGCTGTTGATATCTATCATACATTCAAGACTCTATAACAGCCAATTAAAGACCTTTGCAGATTTATAAAAGATCATATGGAATTGCATAAACTCGTAAAAAGACAGCGGAAGTAAAATTATTCATTTACACCATCACCCTACATTCAGATATCCATCAATTAAATCTTTGCAAGAATATACAGGAGAATACTTATCTCAATAAGGCAGTCCCAAGCAACTGGCTATGCAACTGCAACGTTCCACCCAACCATAGGCCAGTGTGCTCCTCAATCTCTCAGCACGACTGCCACCCCTGAGCTGGGCATGATCTCTACAAGGAACCAAGGAACAACAGACTCACACATAGCCAAGCATACACCAAGATGAGCCAAGCCAATCTGCAATTGGGTTTATCAGGCTGCTAGGACATGGGAGGGAAGATTTGCTAAGCTAGTGAGCTCCAGCACAGAGCCAGGGATAACCTTGCAAGATCTATCTAGCTTGGCACCCACAATACCTACACACCCAGCACAAGGAAGTATTCTCTTCACTGTTGTACAGTCCCTCAAGCCATACGCAGTAGATCGACGATGTGATAATTTGGCATAACATTCTCCAATGATTGTTTATGTTTAGATATATGCAAATGCCTAAAGTACTCAAATGCATTTCTAAGTAATGCTCTAGGTGCAAACTTATATGTTTTTATGCAGTTAAGTTTAATAAACATTTTCACTAGGAGCAAGTGGATCAGTGCTTATCTGCTCAAGCGTGGTATTCCGTCAGAAGTCGACATCGTCATCGCTCTCCCTGTGTGTGATTTACCCGTACTCTACGACCCTTCATATTCCTTTGTGTGTCCGTCGGTGAACCGTTTCACCTGTCGCTACACACATTTCTCACAAACGTAAATCATAGGGTTATTTTATTAATGTTTCAAACAGTGAGGTCACTCAGCAGGTGCCCTCAATGTCTACAGTAGTCTAGGGGCACTACATACACCCCCTCTTAAATAGAACTTCATCCTGAAGTTAATTTTTGTTCTTGTACTTTCGACACTAAACTTTATCTTAATTTCCTATTATCATCTTCTTTCCATTCCCTTCTATTTTTCTCCAACAATCATGGCCATATTAAGCACAAGTGGTTCTAATCATTATTATTATTATTTTTTTTTTCCAACATGGTTCCAATACATTCTCAGGAACTCAATCATAATTGTGTATAATATCAATTCGATAGTACATTCAATAACTGTCGGTCCCAACTAGATTTTCGATAACACTTATTCTTGTCATTAGTATCATCATGTTCAGCTCCATGAGCTTATAATGTATTTCCCTTATCTCTTCGTTTATGTTATCATAAGACCACTTCGATAGATTCATCAAGTCGCACAAAGTGTCTTCTTAACCCCATCAAGTTCCATCTCGAGGGCTAGTTGTCATTTTATCATGTTTGATTATGACCTAAGGTTAGCTTCATTGCGTTCTATTTATTATGCTAATCGTCTCCATACTTCGTTTTACGAAACATTGCCTTCATTTGACCATTTCGATACCATGGTTAAATTTCAAGTTCATAGTCATGAGTTTTCATAAATGGTTTTGTCGTAATGCAAAATGCATGTCGTTGAGTTCAGCTCATCATACCAATCACATTGATATCTCGTTTTCAAATTTTAAGTTGGTTTCTCTTCCTCGACAATCCGTCAAAGTCTCGTCAATCTGAGCATCTTGGTGTCTTATCATTTAAAATTGATCAATTTTTCGTCATTCAGCAAATCCACCGATTATATCCGTCCACTTGTTTTCTCATCATGGCTATGTAGAAAAAGGTTTAAAATATCGTTGGTCTTTGTTCCAATGTAATACCCCAATTTTGACCCTTAGGAAATATTGGCTTTCATGTAAATATTGTATACATGTAATGTATGTTTTCCTAGCGTGGAGCTCAAGGCCAAGGCCCCGCTAGTATATGTTCGGATTTTATTTAAAATGGGCAAGTATTTGATATGTTATTACCCATGTGCTATTAAGCCATGGGATATTGTGAATTGATGTAAATACTTGATATTGCAATAAAATACCAAAACTGGCTATGGGAGCAACGAATGAGAAGGGGCCATGTGTATCCACTAGGGAGTGGTGAGGGGGTTGTGGGGATGAATCATATGCTGCCAAATGTCATTGTGAGAACCCATTTGACTTTCCTTGCTGACATTTAATTTTGCTGTAAGGCAGGTATGGGCTCTATTTTTCTTGTACCACAAGTCACTCTACCTCATGGGAGTTGCTTCTTCCTCATCCCCATTCCATTGTGAAAGTTACCAGCACCATTTTCCATCCAAAAACAAATGCCCAGCAGTGAGAAAAACCAGAAATCGCGACTTTGCAGGAACCCACGTTTTGAAGAGCCATCAACACCCAAAATTGGTATTTGACAGTGAAATCCGATGGGGGATCCATAGATACGAACCTTGGGGCGAAATTGAGAGCATTAGCTACCCCGACATCCATTGGAAAACCCAGTTTTTTACAGCCTGGAAATGAAGTGACAGGAATTGAGTTATTGAATAACAGAACTGTGAGAAATCCAAGTGTGAATGACTGAGCAGAGGTTGGGTTTGCTTGATAAACGCAGTGAAGGCTAGGATCTCAAGGATTAGCAGCTGGACCTTTCTATGCCCATCCTGAAGAGCACTAGAGGGAAGAGTTGCCTGAGGGACTGTGTAGCAGAGAAGGGGATCTTCCTTGTGTTGGATGTGGTAGGTAATGTGGGTGCCTGACTGTTGAGTTCACTTGAGATGCCTGTAGCTCTGTGGTTGAGCTCACTGGCTTAGCGTTACCCTCCTCTATCTTCTTGAATGCTTGATAAACCCAACGGTGTGTTGGCTTAGCATAGATGATGACCGAAACCATGGCTGTGAGTGAGCCCAACTAGTTACTCCTTAGTGGATACATAACCCAGCTCGGGGGTGATCTCTCAGCTAAAAGAATACAAGCTGGACAGAGATCTATGGTTGGATGGAACGTTGCTCTCACATAGCTAGTTGTTTGGACAGCTTCATCTTCAAGATAAGTGTTCTATGTATTATAAATTATTTGCATTTTGTGTTCTGCAATATGTTAAATTGTCCATGTTTAAGGAAATGAATTGATTATCCTAATTTGGAATCTATGCATGGCATTGGAACGAGATTGAGTCTCTATATGCTGAATCATCCTCTGCTATGATATATATATATATATATATATATATATATATATATATATATGTTAGGCATTACTGTTTGTGTGCTTGCTAGTATGTTATTCCACTGTGTTTATTTGAAGTATGAATCTGCACACAAGAAGTTTTAATAATCCATGCTTTTCTTAGCAATAAATGAGGCTAAGTTTGTCAATACGCCCGGTATTTGGTTAACGTTTCCTTCCTGGCACGAAATTGATGGAAGGGGACATTACATCCAAGTTTCTCCGAGTAGATTTTTCTTAAAATACAATTTTACGTTATTGATACCATCTCTATTCGACAATTTAATGCTCGTAGTTAGTGAATGATTTTTTTTTTTTCTTCTTCTTCTTCTTTTTGTTTTTTTTATACTATAAGTGTCTACTCCTAAGTTATAGTTCTTTGGCTTTCCAAAGCATTTGTTCTGGAACAATTATTCCATATGTGAATTGGCAAGGATCTCTATCATAGTTGAAATATATCTTAAATAAGTAACACTTGCAAACGGAAACCCTAAGGGTACAATTTGACAAAAAGGAAGGCTATGTCTTTAATCTTACAACCTACAATCCCCTAAGTGAACTGTGAAATATAGGCATGTGTTAACTTTTCATCTAGTTCATTTTATAACATCAAGAAAAATATCATACCAGTATCTTATCTTTCAACCAGTTCATATTATCATATAAACGTAGTATAAATATAATAATACATTAGCCTTTCATAGTATCCCATAAAATAATTATGAACTATAAACAAGGCATTAACCTTTCCTTTACATCTTGCTATCCCATTAACGAAATATGAAATATGGTGATGCATTATCCTAAATTTACCTAATTCATTTCATCACATAAACGTAATATAAAATATAATATAATAATACATTTAACTTTTCAAATTACATAAGAAAGTACAAAATATAGACAAAATATTAATCTTTCTTCTACTTCCAGTTATCCCAAAAAAAAAATGTAATATCACACTACTTTATACTATCATGCATAAATAAAAAATATTACAATATCTTTCAACTAAATCTTATAATTATAATAAGGTATTATAAAATATAATAATACATTAACTTTTCATCCATGCCATAAAGAAATATGAAATAAGAACATGCCATAAAGGAATATGAAATAAGAACATACCATACATTATCATCCATTTCATGTCATTGCATAAATGAGAAATATTGCAATATCATTCAACTAGTTTTTATAATTATAATAATGTATTATAATTATTGACGTAGTACCACACGAAGTGCCATACAGTCCCATCGAAAACGTGCAGCTTGATCATGAGCCAGCTGCAGCCATATACTGGAGATCTCATCGTACACAGTGTCGCTCCCACCATATTCTCAAGGTTCAACGCCCACCTACCTGCATTCAACGCCCATCTACCTGCATTCAAAGCAGTGCAGTCCATTGCAAAATGCCAAGAGACCTGGTCCTCATTCTCGTCCTGCAAATTCCTATAGCTGGAGCTGCTGAAACATTGTTCTTGTCCTCTGCAAATTAGAACCTGAATCCTATTGCGAGCAGCTGGAGCGGCTGAATCGTCCTCCTGTAAATTAGAACTTCAGGTACTCCTCGTCCTACAAATTCCTATCATTCTCGTCCATTTAGTTTAGTATCTGGATTTTGTACAAGGCCCATGGGGTATGGGTATTTTTGTGCCTTCTTCAAGTTATAAGAGGTTGCATATTTCAGTTACTGGAGATATCCGCGAGTCTGTTGTATGCTTGAAAATCTTGATCTGAACATTCCCATATAAATTTCGTAGCAACGTTTAAATTTGTAGTTTGTATGTTCTTATTTCAAACTTTATCAGTTTTTAGAGGTTTGTACTGGACCGTTCTTATACTTTGTAGTGCAACTTATAACGTAGCATGGATTTATATTTAGTGTACCTGACTATTGCTCAAGGGACGCTCCCTCCAGTCACTCATCCTAGTACTTTTGTTTAAAGCACTTCCCAGCACAGTCTTTGCAAGGTCGGAAAGCCCCCCTGGAACAGATGGAAAAACCTTTTGAAGGTCTAATTTAGGCGCTTCACAGTAGCGAAAACACTCCAGCTCTCCATAGGAATCAGAAAGACGCTTCAGGTCAGAGTGCAAAGCATACCCTAACTTCAAAATGCTAGTTGAATGATATTTAAGGCACAAGTCCAGTGCACCATCTCAAATATAAAAACCTTTTTTGCAGTAGCAATCTCTGATATTGAAACCTACAGAATTGAAGGTAATTCAAGGTTCCAAAAAAATAAAAGACAAATCATCCTTGGTTAATCGAGACGATGGAAGGGATGATTTTCCATAACTTGATTGCAATTATCTTTTTGAGGATCTTGTATTAAACGTTGTAGAGGGAGATGGGCCTAAATCTATCTACAGATGTCTATATTAACGTCGTTTTCCATGAAACCGTTTTCCTGTATCGCCCATTTGAATTTTGAATTTTGAATTTTGAAATTTTTTGTTCCGCCTTACTACCAGATACAAGTGACATTGCCGCTTCCCGCCCTCGTTTGAGTTCGAACATATTCATAGATAGGAGCACACGATATTTTTTTGTCACTGGCCTGGTGAATCTTTACCGCCAACCTTTACAGGTTTTGTAAATGGGAGTAAAATGGTACTAGTGTAGTGTTCTTCCGTAAAAATATATTAAGAAAGAGTTCACTCAGGTGTAGAACTATAGACTTTTGATTATTCTGCCAACTCAATGCAAGTTTTGGTTACAACTCTTTTGACATTAACATGGTTGGAAACTTTTAATGTCAAAAATAAAAATGTCTTTTATTTTTAGATAATTTATTTTTTATTTATCAAATTTAAAAAATGTAGATGTTATAAATAATTGTGAAAACTTCAATTTTATAATACCATGAATCTGGGTTTTTGACAAATGGTACTGACATGATAACCTGATAGTAATTTCACAATTGCATTTAATATAGGCCGTTATTAGGTTTTCTTAATATAGGCCGTTATATATGATAACCTCTTCTCAATTGAAATATATACTTATTGTTGTGCTCCAAACTAACTTTATATGAGTCGATTGAATTGTAAAAGTTTGTAACTTCATATGAGTAGGCTGATTTGTAAAAGAAATATATACTCATTCTTGTGTTCCAAACTAACGGCATATGACTGGGTTGAATTGTAAAAGTTTGTAACTCCATATGAGTAGGCTGAATTGTAAAATGAAAATGCAATTTCAACGATCATGAAATGCAATGAACCAAGAATTGAAAAATTAAAGATAGTGTAATTTTTTTTATGAGAAATTGTAATTTGACCATCCAAAAATTATTATATAATTACACCTACATATTTTTTGAATTTAATTTTATGTAGGATGTTAAATATAATAAATACTAAGACAATTTGATTAAATACATAGATTTATAAAACCCTAGATCTTCACCAAACTACTTAAACCACTCTTTATTATTTATTTATTTATTTCTTTTCCAAAATTTTAAATATTTATATATATTAAATTTAAATATTTTAAATTTCTCCCTTAATTATAAATTATAATTTAAATTTTATCTATGCTAATTTAAATATAACTTTACCAACCACTTCAACCTTACTATAATTGACCTTAAAACTTTAAATCTATGAAGAACTTTTAAATTGAAAGTTCGTGAGTAGCTTTATATTTTTAAATATTAACTTTTAATTTTTTAAGAAACCTAGGTTATAACATTATATGGAATCTAATTAAATTTAAATAAAATAATACTAGCGCTATATAATTATACACGAAATTTAAATAAAAATATATACGAAATTTAATTAAATATAAATAAAATAACACTAGCATTATATAATTATATAAGAAATTTTGCCGAAACCCCTTTTATTTTGACATGGTATTTTTTTTTTTTTTAAATTCTTATTAACAACTAAATTAAATTAAATTAAATAGTAATTAATAAAATAAAAAAATAAAAATAAATTAAATTGAATTAATTAAAAAAAAATTAAATTAAATTAATTAATTAAATGACATTAAATTAAATTAATTAATTAAATGACATTAAATTAAATTAATTAATTAAATGACATTAAATTAAATTAATTAAATCAAATTAAATTAAAAGTCATTAAATTAAATTAATTAAATTAAATTAAACGAATTAAATGAAATTTTGCCGAAACCCCTTTTATTTTGACATGGTATTTTTTTTTTTTTTAAATTCTTATCAAAAACTAAATTAAATTAAATTAAATAGTAATTAATAAAATAAAATAAAATAAAATAAAATAAAATTGAATTAATTAAAAAAAATTAAATTGAATTAATTAAATTAAATTAATTAATTAAATGACATTAAATTAAATTAATTAATTAAATGACATTAAATTAAATTAATTAAATCAAATTAAATTAAAAGTCATTAAATTAAATTAATTAAATTAAATTAAACGAATTAAATGAAATAAATGTTAAGAGACACTACATTAAATTAATAAAATAAAATTAATATTTAAAAAACATTAATTTAAAATAATAATAAAAAAAATTAAAACAATATAAAACGCAAAAAAAACCCTTTTCTTTTACATGGTATTTTTTTTTTTTTTTTAATTCTTATCAACAACTAAATTAAATTAAATTAAATAATAATTAATAAAACAAAATAAAAAAAATTAAATTAAATTGAATTAATTAAAAAAATTTAAATTGAATTAATTAAATTAAATTAATTAATTAAATGACATTAAGTTAAATTAATTAAATCAAATTAAATTAAAAGTCATTAAATTAATTTAATTAAATTAAATTAAACGAATTAAATTAAATGAATGTTTTTTAAATATTAAATTAATAAAATTAAATTAATATTTAAAAAACATTCATTTAAAATACTAATAAAAAAAATTAAATAAAAAAAAAATTAAAACAATATAAAACGAAAAAAAAACCTTTTCTTTTTCGCATGGGGATTGACGCCAAGGCAGGATCGACGGCTCTCCTTATTCCGCGTCAGCAACATGCACGCATGGTAAGGGTGGTTGGTGGTCGCGGAAAGGAAACCACCATCCCACGTGTTCATTCCTTACTCGATCGCATTCCAATAAAGCGGTATAGTAAACCGCTCATGGGCAACGCGGAAACCGTCTCACGTGTTGTCAAAAGTATGCCTATTTAAGGAGGAAATAAGGTTTTATTTGGCATTGTAGGGTGGCAGATTCAAGACCCGAGGGCTGGGGCTTGTAATTTCACTGCAATTTTCAACTTTGGACACTCGAATTATGACATAGGCGGCCTTGTGGCAGGAGTGAGGCTGCATTGTCTCCTTCCCAGCCAGGAAAAACACACTTGGAGATACTACGAATCTGGGGAGAGCTTGGTTATCGATTATTTTTTTATGTACCTGGACGTTTTATATCTTGTTGGGTAATTTCTTGATGTAAAGATTTGAAAGTCTAGACTGACTGTTTGTTAATGAATGAATTACAGACGAGGCAATGAATCCAACATTACTGAGCTAGTATTTGAAATTGGTGGGATCTAACGCGGAAACCGTCTCACGTGCTGTCAAAAGTATGCCTATTTAAGGAGGAAATAAGGTTTTATTTGGCATTGTAGGGTGGCAGATTCAAGACCCGAGGGCTGGGGCTTGTAATTTCACTGCAATTTTCAACTTTGGACACTCAAATTATGACATAGGCGGCCTTGTGGCAGGAGTGAGGCTGCATTCTCTCCTTCCCAGCCAGGAAAAACACACTTGGAGATACTACGAATCTGGGGAGAGCTTGGTTATCGATTATTTTTTTATGTACCTGGACGTTTTATATCTTGTTGGGTAATTTCTTGATGTAAAGATTTGAAAGTCTAGACTGACTGTTTGTTAATGAATGAATTACAGACGAGGCAATGAATCCAACATTACTGAGCTAGTATTTGAAATTGGTGGGATCTAACTTTAAACATGGATCAAACTTTGCATGCGTTGCTTCTACCATTAATCCAACCGCCACCACTTTCCCTTTGTTTGTTGAAGTAAATCATTTTAATAGATTCAGAGCTAAGGCTATGGATATATTTTCCCAAGGTAAATTTTTCATTTCTATTGTCATTTTTCATCAGCATAGGTTTATCTATTTGACTGGTTTTTTAGTCTCTCATTTAACACAGTTAGTGTAGTTAGTATGGGGAATTAATCAAGCCCTCAAATTAAACTAATTTTTTGGAAATATATATCTAAAAAATGGATAAGTTTTGTAAAAAGAAAATTGCATCTAAACTGCAAAATTGTCTTAATTGAGCATAAATATATTTCTATTTCCTTTAAATTATTAAATTCGGAATCTTACTTTCAATATATTTTAATTTTTTATGAAAATTACAATTTTATTTAGAGTCTAAACTGTAAATGTTGGTTAAGAGGTTACCTTATTTTTGATAGGCCCAGCCGTCGGCTATTGTCAACCTCCCACAGCCGAATGTATTTGACAAGGACCTTTACTCCATGGACATGAGCTAGAACGATATCTCACACTCCTTCAGTTCCAATATCAGAGAGAACCAAATAAATACCCTGGCCATTCCCCATATTATTAACAAATTAACATCTTAACTTAAGGTTACTACGGTTTTCTTCGCCAATGGAATCTTATTTTCTTCGCCAATGGAATCTTATAATTATAGCTTTAGCTAATGGACATTTGTAATGTTACTATTTTGCAAAATTGGTACCAGCAAGGGGGTTGAAGTTTCATGGTTCACAATACGGTACCTACCTCTGAGAAGGATGTTTGCCCCAAGAGCCCGAACCCTTGCATTCGCAGCAATTTATTGGAACTTGATGCGGATGCCTATGGGCTGTAGCGAGAGTCTCCCTTAAGCATAAAGTGCAATCAGCCGGAGTACCTGATCCGAAATCCTTGATGGTCCAATTTGGTTCCAGAAGCTCTGGTCCCCCGGGGCATGGTTGTTTCAGTGCAAATGATGTTTGACTGCCATAGCTTATTGGATAGCTCAATACCCTGGAGATAAAGTCTGCCAAAATTTTAATCTGCAACTGGAAAATGTGTGCCCAATGCCATGAATCACGATGGAAGAAGCCGGGAAATGGCATTGGCAACACATTAATTATGGTGTTCATTCAAAATTTATTATCTGTACGATGGAAAGATGTGATGTGAGAACCAAAGATTGCACAACAGTGTATTAGGTGAAATTAATTAATGGCATTGGCAATTACACATTAATTATGGTGTTCATTCAAAATTTATTATCTGTACGATGGACAGATATGATGTGAGAACCAAAGATTGCACAGCAGTGTATTAGGTGAAATTAATTAATTATAGCTTTAAAAAGGGGCATGCTTGAGAGACACTACATTAAATTAATAAAATTAAATTAATATTTAAAAAACATTAATTTAAAATAATAATAAAAAAAATTAAAACAATATAAAACGAAAAAAAAAACCTTTTCTTTTTCGCATGGGGATTGACGCCAACGCAGGATCGACGGCTCTCCTTATTCCGCGTCGGCAACATGTACGCATGGTAAGGGTGGTTGGTGGTCGCGGAAAGGAAACCACCATCCCACGTGTTCATTCCTTACTTGTCCGCATTCCAATAAAGCGGTATAGTAAACCGCTCATGGGCAACACGGAAACCGTCTCACGTGCCGTCAAAAGTATGCCTATTTAAGGAGGAAATAAGGTTTTATTTGGCATTGTAGGGCTGCTTCGACGATGGGAGATATGAAATCCATGGGACCCCGCCTGGCTTGGCGTTCGGTTCCCTGATGAGTCCTCGGCGTTGAGCACAACGCATCTTTTATATATTCTCATCCTCTTATGTGAACTCAGTGCATGGGATTCGATGGTGGGCATTGATGTGTTAAGTGCGTGGGCCAATTGGCTCTAGTTGTTGAGTTCGGGATGGGCACAAAGGAAAGAAGAAAAACGCTTGGAGGACAATTGATGTGGCGTTGGGCTCCGGGCGCTTGGTACACCTGGCTTGAGCGCTAGGGTTTCAAAGGAAGCAACATTTTGTATGAAATTCGTTTCGGACAAAACAAGCAGCAACAATGGAGAGCAGTATGGAAATCGTTTCCTGCATTTGCCATGCTTGTAAATCTTCTTAGTTATTGGTCAAAATGGATCATATCGAGCTCAAATGAAACAATTTCTGCGTCGAAATTGCTGCGATGCTTGTATTATAAACAATATTGCAGGCAACAATATTATTTGAATATTTGTTTTATGCCACATTTATTGAAATGAATGTTTAAAGCAAAATGTTACAGGCAAGAAGGAAGATCTGCATTAAAATAATAGGAAATGAAAACTGATCACTTTGGCTGCAGGTCTGAAATTTGGAGAACCCTCTGTAAATCCTGTGCGAGACTCATTGTTTCGTATTTATTATGAATACAATTTCTTTCTATAAATGCAATGAAGTGTTTTTTTTTATCCCAAATGCTTTAGCATTGGATTAATATTAGGGTTTGAATATTAAAAGAGTGTATATAGAAATGTTGTTGTTTTTCTGGAAAGGTTTGTTTAATGGGGTCTAGACTGAGCCCTAAATAAGCAGTTATATATATATATATATATATATCATTCAAATTCTGTTTCTGTTACGCCTTATGAATAAATGGGAAAAGGCTCTTCAAATTATCTTTTTGCAGCCATCATACTGGTTTGTTATTTTCTAGTAAATTTCACTAAAGTTCCAGGTGTAGTTAGGCCCTAAGGTCTCAGTGTCTGAGCCTTGCGCTCTGATACCAACTGTAGTGCCCTATCTAGGCACTGGGTCTATTCCGGGTTATCAGGTTATACCTAGTTTTTCCCTTAATTATTGTTAGAAGAAAACAAGAGATTCAACCATCTATATTTCTGTTTCTGTAAATGTTTAACTGTCTGTTTTCTATATGTTTACATGTCTCTGCAGTTAAATAAACATAATCCTAAAACTTTCCATTTAATTCTGTTCGTTTGACATGCATAGCTTGGAAATAAAAGAAAATACATTCTAATTAAGCTGGTTCAGAAAAATACCTGAAACCGTCGATTGCAGTAAGATAAGAAGATTTCTGGAATGGATTCTGTAAGTTACCTTAACAACCCCAAACATATCCTACATGTTCAAACATATCCTTTTAATTTACTTGGGATGATTCCGTCCGTTAATTAAATTAATAATTTATTTAATAAATTCATTATTATTCAACCCACTATACTTTATAAAAGGGATTATTATCATTATTATTATTAATTAAATAATATTAATAATATAATAATAATAACAATAACAATTAATAATAATAGTAATTAATTTAAATTGTGAATAGTAATTTAAAATATTTATTTGGTTAATGGATAAGTGTCAACATAGTACCTCTGTGTATAAACAATGAAATATAATAAATGATTTAATTAATCATGATCAACAATTATATAGCACACTCCTCTATTATTAATGTTTAACTTTTATACTTCACCTTGAAGACACCTTTACTTGAGGATACTTACAATTAATGACATTTATTTTACACATGAGAACTTGATAATCTTTTACTAATTAAGTCATCCACTAAACACTTAATTGACTTATCCATGATAACTTATATCATTGTTAAATCTTGATAAGTAGGAAGAAGTTCAACGTGTCTCAACGTGTTTGAAACCAATAAATTTAAACAGTATTTATAGATAATCTGCTGGGGTTAATTTTTTTTAAAGACGTTACATGTCAGGTCATATATCAGATCCTTTTTTAATCCAAAGAATTGGGTGGGTTTAATTTTGGTTTAATTTAGTTACCTCATATATGTCGGTTAGCTATCTTGTTGGTGTATGAGACTCCCTTGTTTACCCTTAAATACGATAGCTACTATCATTTAATATTCATCTTTAATAGGACTAATAAGAAGAAATCCTCAACTCAAAGATGTAGTTCTTGAGCGTATGAAAATGAGAATCTAGAGTATGATTGATTCCTTTGAATTCTTCCAATTGTTTCATACTTGATGGAGAAACAATAGTTGAGAAAACATGGTTGCAAATAAGGTTGCATGTTTACCAAAGGGGAAACTAGTGGAAAATGGGGACACCCCCAAAGTGGTTTTGTTACCATAGATATCATGAATTGAGTTGTATGCCAAGGAAAGAATCCAACACTGTCAATGCATGTTAATCGTTCCTATGAATGTATATAAGTATATGGGATTACTTGTACATAAAAATAGTTATCAATTCTATGAATGTATATAAGATGTAAAATAGCTAAATAGCTAGTGTTTTTTATATTTAATTATTTGATATAAGTTTGTAACTTACAGATAGTTTCAATATATTGTACAGTTTCCATTCAAGTATTCTTGGCTTCATAGCTTCTAGATTATTGTCTATCAAAGAAGCAAGACCAACTAAGATGAAGATGAAGTTATGGGAAAAAATGGCATTGGCATTGGCATTAGCTTTAGTCTTAGCCAAACAAAAATTAAAGAAGAAGACTGGATTAAAAAGAGGTTGAAAATCTTGGTAAGTCTATAGATTTTCTTTTACTTTTACAATTTTATTTATAGATTTTTTTTTTTTTTTTTTACAATTTATTTTATTTAGTTTTTTTTACATGGTTTATTTAGTTGTTTTTCTATTAGGTTGAGTTGCATTATTTTCATTTTAAAAGAAAAGCCTTTTCATTTATATGCAATATCTCATGTGCGCTCAAAACCGTCACTTTCTTTGATGCACACACACACACACAAGAAACTCTCTCGTCACTCACTAAGTTCAAAAATAGCTTAAATCTACTCACTTAATACTTCCATAGGAGGGCACAAAAGAATCTTGTAGTTTAGGTACGATTTTGGGGCTAGGCATCCAAAAACATAGTTGTTGTCCTTAGGGTGCTTTATAAATCCTTCTAAATCAAGTGGTCGTGTATAGCCACATGGGGCAAGTGAAAGAGCGGCGCCGCGCCATAGGAGGTCAAACCCAAGGTTGCGGGTGTATGTTCTCTCAAGTGGGCTCACCACCACTTGTTGAAAAGGAGACGACCCAATACCGTTCGAGGGATAACTGCTCTTTATCCACTTGACGAAGGTACTTAGTGACCAACTTAGGATGTCATTCCTTATAGGTGACTGTCGTGTATATAAGATGTAATATATAGCATTACTTGTATATAAAAATAGCTAAATAGCTAGTGTTTTTTATATTTAATTATTTGATATAAGTTTGTAACTTACAGATAGTTTCAATATATTGTACAGTTTCCATTCAAGTATTCTTGGCTTCATAGCTTCTAGATTATTGTCTATCAAAGAAGCAAGACCAACTAAGATGAAGATGAAGTTATGGGAAAAAATGGCATTGGCATTGGCATTAGCTTTAGTCTTAGCCAAACAAAAAGTAAAGAAGAAGAACTGATTAAAAAGAGGTTGAAAATCTTGGTAAGTCTATAGATTTTTTTTTACTTTTACAATTTTGTTTATAGATTTTTTTTTTTTAATTTTTACAATTTATTTTATTTAGTTTTTTTTACATGGTTTATTTAGTTGTTTTTCTATTAGGTTGAGTTGCATTATTTTCATTTTAAAAGAAAATCCTTTTCATTTATATGCAATATCTCATGTGCGCTCAAAACCGTCACTTTCTTTGATGCACACACACACACACAAGAAACTCTCTCGTCACTCACTAAATTCAAAAATAGCTTAAATCTACTCACTTAATACTTCCATAGGAGGGCACAAAAGAATCTTGTAGTTTAGGTACGATTTTGGGACTAGGCATCCAAAAACATAGTTGTTGTCGTTAGGGTGCTTTATAAATCCTTCTAAATCAAGTGGTCGTGTATAGCCACATGGGGCAAGTGAAAGAGCGGTGCCGCGCCATAGGAGGTCAAACCCAAGGTTGCGGGTGTATGTTCTCTCAAGTGGGCTCACCACCACTTGTTGAAAAGGAGACGACCCAATACCGTTCGAGGGATAACTGCTCTTTCTCCACTTGACGAAGGTACTTAGTGACCAACTTAGGATGTCATTCCTTATAGGTGACTGTCGTGGAAGCCGACAGTACCTGAGACAGATTTTGTCACAAGATCAAGGAAAGCAAACGTCACAAGATCACATACTTATGATAAGAAGAAAAGCTAATAGTCAGTAGCTTTCCAATAGAAAAATCATGTACATGGTGATTGGTGGTTGCTAGCTTATACCTTGAGCTTGTTCCATGTGATGTATTTTGAAATAAGCACATGTCAAAAGATCAAGGAAAGCTAGCGACTGCTAGCTTTCCTTCTAGCATAAGCATTTTCTTCTAGTATAAACACACATGCTTATGCTAGAAGGAAAGCTAACAGTTGCTAGCTTTCCAATAAAAAACCATGTCCATGGTGATTGGTGGTTGCTAGCTTATACCTTGAGCTTGTGCCATGTGCTCTATTTTGAACGAATGCTAGCTTTCCTTCTAGCATAACACACATGCTTATGTTAGAAGGAAAGCTAGCAGTCGCTAGCTTTCCAATAGAAAAACCTTGGGTATGGTGATTGGTGGTTGCTAGCTTATACCTTGAACTTGTGCCATGCACTCTATTTTCAAATAAGCACATGGCACAAGATCAAGGAAAGCTAGCAACTGCTAGTTTTCCTTCTAGCATAAGCATTTTCTTTTAGGATAAGAACACATATTTATGCTAGAAGGAAAGCTAACAGTCGCTAGCTTTCCAATAGAAAAATCATGTCCATAGTGATTGGTGGTTGCTAGCTTATACCTTGAGCTTGTGCCATTTGCTCTATTTTGAAATAAGCACATGGCAAAAGATCAAGGAAAGCTAGCGACTGCTAGCTTTCCTTCTAGCATAAGCATTTCCTTTTAAAATAAACACACATGCTTATACTAGAAGGAAAGCTAACAGTCGCTAGCTTTCAATTAGAAAAACCCTGTCCATGGTGATTGATGGTTGCTATCTTATACCTTCAGCTTGTGCCATGTGCTCTATTTTAAACGAATGCTAGCTCTCCTTCTAGCATAAGCATTTCGTTCTAGCATAACACACATTCTTATGCTAGAAGAAAAGCTAGCAGTCGCTAGCTTTCCAATAGGAAAATCATGTCCATGGTGATTGGTGGTTGCTAGCTTATACCTTGAGCTTGTTCCATGTGATGTATTTTGAAATAAGCACATGGCAAAAGATCAAGGAAAGCTAGCGACTGCTAGCTTTCCTTCTAGCATAAGCATTTCCTTCTAGTATAAACACACATGCTTATGCTAGAAGGAAAGCTAACATTCGCTAGCTTTCCAATAAAACACCCTTTCCATGGTGATTAGTGGTTGCCAGCTTATACCTTCAGCTTGTGCCATGTGCTCTATTTTAAACGAATAGCTCTCCTTCTAGCATAAGCATTTCCTTCTAGCATAACACACATGTTTATGCTAGAAGAAAAGCTTGCAGTCGCTAGCTTTCTAATAGAAAAATCATGTCCATGGTGATTGGTGGTTGCTAGCTTATACCTTGAGCTTGTGCCATGCACTCTATTTTCAAATAAGCACATGGCACAAGATCAAGGAAAGCTAGCGACTGCTAGCTTTCCTTCTAGCATAAGCATTTCCTTCTAGTATAAACACACATGCTTATGCTAGAAGGAAAGCTAACATTTGCTAGCTTTCCAATAAAAAACCCTGTCCATGGTGATTGGTGGTTGCCAGCTTATACCTTGAGCTTGTGCCATGTGCTCTATTTTGAACGAATGCTAGCTTTCCTTCTAGCATAACACACATGCTTATGTTATAAGGAAAGCTAGCAGTCGCTAGCTTTCCAATAGAAAAACCTTGGGCATGGTGATTGGTGGTTGCTAGCTTATACCTTGAGCTTGTGCCATGCACTCTATTTTCAAATAAGCACATGGCACAAGATCAAGGAAAGCTAGCGACTGCTAGCTTTCTTTCTAGCATAAGCATTTCCTTCTAGGATAAGAACACATACTTATGCTAGAAGGAAAGCTAGCAGTCGCTTGCTTTCCAATAGAAAAATCATTTCCATAGTGATTGGTGGTTGCTAGCTTATACTTTGAGCTTGTGCCATTTACTCTATTTTGAAATAAGCACATGGCAAAATATCAATGAAAGCTAGCGACTGCTAGCTTTCCTTCTAGCATAAGCATTTCTTTCTAAAATAAACACACATGCTTATACTAGAAAGAAAGCTAACAGTCGCTAGCTTTCAATTAGAAAAACCCTGTCCATGGTGATTGATGGTTGCTAGCTTATACCTTCAGCTTGTGCCATGTGCTCTATTTTGAACGAATGTTAGCTCTCCTTCTAGCATAAGCATTTCCTTCTAGCATAACACATGACCCTTATTATACATCATTTGTGCAGATCATGGTCTGGATGGATAGATGTCTTCTTGGATACCTTCTGTCCAAGAACAGATCACATGGCAAAAGATCAAGAAAAGCTAGCGACTGCTAGCTTTCTTTCTAGCATAAGCATTTCCTTCTAGCATTTTTGAGAAGGAAAACTTTTCTTTTTAATGAGTCTCTACTTGTGCTAGATGCAATGGATTTTTATTTATCTTTAAGTATTTAATATGTTTCCAGGACACATGACCCTTATGTTGTTTAATGAGTTAACAAAATGTAATGATAAAAGAACTACTTGGTTAATGACATAAAAATATGATGATTTAAAGGTCTTCTCTGATGGACAAGGGGGTTCGGTGCTCCATCAGGAACTGTTAGTGCTCAGTTGCATCCTTAATTGCTCAGCGCGTGAGGGTTCGTGTAGTAATTTAACTACTGATTCTTTGCTCAGGCAGTTTGACTGTCTTGTTATTTCCTCTGCTTTTGGCAGAATGGCTCAGCCAGGGGACAATACCGGCATCCAGGACATCAAGAAAAGTTTGGGGCGGCTGTATGAGATAGTCTCCATAGGAATTATGGATAACAAGGAGATAGCCTGCGTTATAAAAAAGATGGAGGACACTGTGAGCTACACTTCCCTTCAAATCAGCAACCATGACTCTAGGATCGATGATAATGAAAGCTCCTTGCGCGAGATGATGGGGAAGGTTGATATGATCCAGGAGGACCTTGCACGACTCATTTCCATGAACCAGGGCAGCAGGAACAATGCAGTAATTGTTGAAGGGGAGCGTCAGATGGAGGAAGAATCAGTGGTGCAGCCAGTCCACTTCAGGGGCCATCTGTAATCTGGTTTTTATGGATATATGTTTTTTTGTCTTTTATTATGTAAGCAATATGTTTCCAGGACACATGACCCTTATGTTGTTTAATGAGTTAACAAAATGTAATGATAAAAGAACTACTTGGTTAATGACATAAAAATATGATGATTTAAAGGTCTTCTCTGACGGACAAGGGGGTTCGGTGCTCCATTAGGAACTGTTAGTGCTCAGTTGCATCCTTAATTGCTCAGCGCGTGAGGGTTCGTGTAGTAATTTAACTGCTGATTCTTTGCTCAGGCAGTTTGACTGTCTTCTTATTTCCTCTGATTTTGGCAGAATGCCTCAGCCAGGGGACAATACCGGCATCCAGGACATCAAGAAATGTTTGGGGCGGCTGTATGAGATAGTCTCCATAAGATTTATGGAAACAGGGAGATAGCCTGCGCTATAAAAAAGATGGAGGACACTGTGAGCTACACTTCCCTTCAAATCAGCAACCATGACTCCAGGATCGATTATAATGAAAGCTCCTTGCGCGAGATGATGGGGAAGGTGGATATGATCCAGGAGGAGGGCAACAGGAACAATGCAGTAACTATTGAAGGGGAGCATTAGATGGAGGAAGAATCAGTGGTGCAGCCAGTCCACTTCAGGGGCCACCTGTAATCTGGTTTTTAAGGATATTTGTTTTTTTGTCTTTTATTATGTAAGATATATAAGGGTATATATTGCCCGTTCTGTTAGTCATCATGGAAGAACTCTGTATATAGTTTTTTGGACCCTTTGCAGGCTTAGTCTACAATGCTCTATCTCTGCTCTGAAGGACTATTCTTCCTCTCTTTTTGCTATGTACTGAATGGCTATGCACAGCCCCTTTATAATATACTCCTTTTTAGTTTCTGTTCAAAAAAAATATATGATGATTTATAGTCTATCATTTATATGGGTTCAATTTATTTATTTTTTTGTTCACAGGTCTTTAAGTAAACCAATAAACTTAATTTGGTATAAAAGCTATAACGAAGGAGGTTTTCTTTATGTATATTTTACTATGTTTATGTCTATTTTTGCACTAGAGGTAATCTATGTGTAACATTTAATTGTTATTAGCAATAGAAAACTAGAGGTAGTGTCTTTGTATAATTTACTTGTTATTAGCAATAGAAATTATCTCAAAAATTATATTCTTGGTGTAGCCTCCAAGCTTCACATGAGGTCACAAAACATAAATTAGTTAGGTAAGGAAAGCCTTGAACTTCTGCCATGTACTCTATTTTCAAATAAGCACATGGCATAAGATCAAGGAAAGCTAGCGACTGCTAGCTTTCCTTTTAGCATAAGCAAAATACTTATAGGATAATAACATATACCTATGCTAGAAAGAAAGCTAGCAATCGCTAGCTTTCCAATAGAAAAATCCTGTCCATGGTGATTGGTGGTTGCTAGCTTATACCGTGAGCTTGTGCCATGTGCTCTATTTTGAAATAAGCACATGGGTAAAGATCAATGAAAACTAGCGACTGCTAGCTTTCTTTCTAGCATAAGCATTTCCTTCTAGCATTTTTGAGAAGGAAAACTTTTCTTTTTAATGAGTCCCTACTTGTGCTAGATGCAATGGATTTTTATTTATCTCTAAGTATTTAATATGTTTCCATAACACATGACCCTTATTATTCTTGTGCATGTGAATAAAAGACATGTAATAGAATATTCTTTGATAATGCTCATTATTTCATGTATTTTTAAAACAATTTAAACTTATAGTCGACTATTTATTATTGTTTTTAGAAGCTATGGACTCTGGTGCAATGACAATTCCAAGGAATAATTTGAAGAAAAAACGAATTGCAAGTGACACACAAACAATGTCTCCCCCATGTGGTATGGTGGTTTTAAATATTATTCTCTCATTTCTAAATGGTTAGACTAGAAGACTATATGGTAATATTTGTGATTTTGATTTCATTTTATTTATAGTAATAATTGCTTATTATTGTTTTTTGAAGCTGTCGTCTCCAAAACAAGTAAAATGCCACAATCAGCATTCAAAAAACAAAAGCTTCATTCAACTCAGATTATAAATTCAACAATGGGTTCTAATTTTGAAATGATTAAAAAATTCAAAACATCTGCTGCATTTGAGTATGTCGAAGATTGGTATGTTGAGATTGAAAGTCCCATGAATATGTTTCCAGATATGTATCTATTTGGATCCATGGATGGAAATGATATACAAAGGCTAGGGATAATTGTTAATTGCTATGCTCTCAATCATAGTCAGATCGATTTTCAAATGGAGGTAATTGAAGAAAATGAAGTGAAATTATTTTCCTGCCAAATTGATTACACAAAATTTAGACCAGATTTGATTGATACTAATACAGAATTTCCAGAGTCAATAAAAAAGTCACAGTTTAAGTTGGACAGTTTTGAGAGCTTCAATGAATCTGGTCTAAAGAGTTGTGATGATCTTGTACAATGTATTACCAACGTTATGAAATATCGCTTTGTGAGATGTAAGAAAACATCATCCGTGTTTCTTTATTTGCAACAAAGAGGTAAACTACTTGATAAAATACCAGATGATAAACTCGAGGCTCAAATGCTTGCTTTGAGAAGGGTATATTTAGTTGAGCTAGAACAGAGCATTAAAGAAAGTGAGTTCATGCCTACTACAGAGTTTGTAAAATCCCAAAAAGAAGACTCTCAGATAGAGAAGCTTGCTGACCAATGCGATGAAATCCATGAAAATTTCAAGGACAGTTATTTATTTTCAAGCTCTTTTACCATGAAGGTGGATGTTCGAAGATGTGTAGAAGCACCCAAGTTATATAAATTGAGATCACGGGATGATTTAAATGTTCGAGTATTATTAAAATCGTTCCTACAGAAATTTCAAGCATCATTGCCTGATGCTCTTCTGATTCCATTTGACAAAAAAGAGTCTGATCCGATTGGAAACCCTGTGAAAATCATGAATGAAATGGATATAAATGCCAAGAACATCAATTTTTGGATAGTTGATGGGAAACACACCATTCAAGCAGCAAAAGAAATATTATCAAATCCTAAATTCAGTCTATCTGGGGAGGCAAAACAGAAGTACAAAGAACGTAATGCTCGATTCTTAGATCCATTAGTTGCTCCCAGTGTGGTGATTCGTATTTGCTGCCAGTTAAATTCTGCAAACACAATGTTCTTCAAAACTCCATTCATTGATTCTGTGCGATCTGCAAGACAATTCCTAATTGCCACAAATAAATTAAAGAAACAAAAATGTGGGAATGCTAAGACGGCTGAAGACAAGGTGTGCAATTTTTTTTTTTTTGCACTTAGTTTATATTGTTATAACTAAATTCATGGCTATTTTATTTTTGATATCACATTCTTACTAATTTATATTTGTTATTTTTTAACAGGTTGATGATGAAATGTTGTGCTCTTTCTTCGATTGTCCACTAACAAACTTTGCTGAAAAAAAAGTCTTGTTATATCTTGATGATACTACTTGGGATAAATGGGAAGTTGTTTTTAATTGTTACAAACTAGGGACATTAATGTGTTCTCCAAACCAACCTAAGGATCCAAACTATAAGACAAATAGTCTGAACAGTTTGGTATCAAGTTCTTTCCGTCCCCTTCAGGGACTAACCGCTGAAGAAATGTGTTCTGTAGCAGATAAACTATTGGATGGAACTATCTGGTTTTCTATTCCAGTGAACCATCCAACCAATGCCATAAAAATGAAAGATTATTGTTCACAATTGAAAACCAAAAGAACAATTTTGGAGGCAATGGTAACATATTGCAAAAGTCATGATAAGAATCTGAATGATAAGATTCTTACAATATCCAATATTCTTGAGCATTATGGAATTACTGATATCATATTTGCCAACTTCTGTAAGACAATGGAAGGGTGTAAATATGTAAAAGGATCACGAAATACAAAAATAGAGTCCCTTTCTCCACAAGCGTGTGTGGTCCTTGATAGAATAATTGATGCATCGACAGATATACAGGAAATTGAGAACAGTTTTGAATTCGGTTGTCATTATGGGGGTCCTAGCCTCTTGTCAACACTTTTGCACTCTTTTCCTTGTCTGTTTCAACCAATGTTATACACTGACTTTGTTGTGTTGGATACATTGGCTTTGAAAGATGAATCATTCCTTAAGGATCACTATATTGAATTGTTTCGATTTTTAATCGAAAAAAATGGGTTGAAAGATTTTACTATGATTATCTTAGTAAAAATTTGGTCTTGTAAGGATGTACGCCAAGCTCTGGAGATTGTTGTCAAGGACTCAAATGTCAACTATAAAATGGCTACCGGTCTTTATGAATATAAAGAACAAAATAACTATAGTTATGATATAGTTTTAACTATACATTTCTATAGTGAAGAGTCTAAAAGTTTACAGGCCTCAATATACTCTCACAGTTTTAGAGACATATCTGATGAAAAAGAGAGAGATTTTGAATTCTGGGAAGAATTATTGCAAATGCATCAACAACATAGTGATCTAAATTTGATTATTTCTCTTTATGCGGGGAAAAATTTACAGCAGGCTTGCTGTACATATGGAAGAAGAATGGCATGTGTCGTAGAAAACGAGTTACAAAGGACTACCATGCTGACTAATCAAGAATCCTTCCAATTGCAAAAACCAATGTCTAATATATTGCTGTTGGAATATCCAGGTATTGTACTTTTTTTGTTCTTTCTCTAGTGATTCGTTGGATTCTATGCTATTTATATATCTTGATTAACAAGATGTTTACTATAACTACTAATGGCGGAAATTGTAAAGAAAACAACGACACTTTGCAACAAAGCAATGATCAACATAGTGTGCACAATGTCGAAGAAGTTTTCGAGATGCAAATACAAGACGAAGAAAATACCATACCAGGTACATAATTTATTTTGTTTCTTTTGTTGTATTGTACTTGTTTTGTTCTTTCTCTAGTGATTCTTTGGATTCTATGCCTATTTATTTAATGAATTTCATTCGTTGATACATTTTATAACATTTCATATGTTTATTACAGTAGCAAACGAGGAGAAAAAAGACAGTGATCAAGGGAATGTGACAGAAAGCCATAGTCAAGAACATGATATCATATCAGGTACTTCACATGTCTCTTATTTTCAATTAAACATAAAATATGTCTTATAAAAAAAAAATTGATTTAAAGAAGTATTATTGGTATTCGATTGAAGGTTTGTTATTTTGGCTCTAGGTTCTATGAAGACAATACAAGAGAAGTGTGGCTTATCAATAACTAGTACAAAAAATACTCAAAGTGAGTGTATTTCTTCAACAATTTTTTTTAATAATAATTTATGTAGCATGAATAAAATGAATTTACTATGATCCATTGTTGTTTTGCAGCTATTATAAGTCAAAAGAAATTAGTTATTTTTGAATTGAATAACATTTTCTATCAGAGCGTTGATGGTGATGCATCACAAAAAGAATTTATCGAGAAAATGGGAAGGGCCGCAGATTACACGATAGAGAAAAAATCATTTTGGTTTCGTCCACATGCAAAAACATTTCTTGAAATGTGTTCCAGAAATGAATCTCTTGACATTGCAATTTGGACGACATCTTTGAAACAAAACACAACAAGAGTTATGAAAAAGCTAGTTTCAGAAACATTACAAGCTAAATTTTTGTTTACATGGACTGCTTCAGATTGCAAACAACAAAAGGGAAAAAATGACATTGATAATTCAACACAAGTTATATACAAAAAACATCTGAAAAAAGTGTGGAGAATGTATTCTCAATATGATGCTACTAACACTATTCTAGTGGATTGTTCAATGGAGACAAAGAAAGAAAATCCCAAAGAAAATGTGATTATTGCCCCTTCGTTTGATGGAAAGAATGAGGATAAATGGTTGATCGCTGATCTGTGGAGCTTATTGAATAAATTGTACAAGGCACTCGATGTTCGAGATATTTTGAAGAATCTTCAATGACTTTTAATAGTACATTAAGATGACTGTTATTCATTTCCTCTATAAACAAAATCTTGAAGTTTATGATATAAATTCTTGGTCATTGTACATTTGATGACTTAATTCTACATGTGATGTGTTATTACTGTGTTTTATTTTATTATCAATTTAATGTCTATTATTTCATAATACACATATAAGGATTGTTGTTGTGTCATTATTATAAATTAACATATTATTATTTTGTTTATTTATATTGAGATATTGAGTTATAAAAAGTTAGTGATTTGAATAATAGTCTTATGTGTTTGCATAAAAATGTAGTATTCCATATTAATTAAATAATTGTATTAGGTTGTATGTATAAATTAACGTACAATTACTATGTTTGAGCAATTGCAGTTTATTTATCAATTGCGTTTTAATTGATCATTATAACTCTTACAAATCAGTGATTTGAATGTTAGTTCAATGTTATCATATGAAATTTTCTTATTTCTTAGAAATTAAAAAAATGGAAAATCATATCAGGTTGTATGTAAAAATTACCTATAATTAGCTTGTTTAATTGAAATTTAAAAAATTGTAAATCTAGGTGGTGGGTATAAATTAACATATAATTGGTTTGAATTGGACCATTGTAACTATATTTTTAAATTGTGATTTGAATTTCATTGCAATGTGCTTATATGAATTTTTCTTATAATTTCTTGAAAATTAAAATATCGTATGAGGTTGTATGTAAAAATGAACATATAAATAGTTTGCTTGATTTAAATTTAAAAACTGTAAAATTTAGGTAGTATGTAGATATTAACATATAATTAGTTCAAATGAATTCGACTATTGTAATTATATTTTTAAATTGTATTTTATCTCATTACAATTCTTAAAATTAGTGATTTGAGTAGTAGTTGAATGTGTTTGTATAAAAAAAACTATTCCACTGAAATTACTTTTATTTTTTTCATTAAGTTGTTTGTTTGGGAGTGGAAATAAATTGGATATGTTTTGATGCCATTTAGCAATGAAGTTTTGAAGTGAAAATATGTTAATGTTATATATGTGGCAGCAATGCAGATGGGAGTTAATATCAGTCGGAAGATCTTGTTGATCTTTGAAATGGAAGGAGTATTCTTCTCGTCGTATTCCAAAGATGATACGAGTTGTCAAATTCAAAGAAAACCAGATTGGGAGCTTGGTGATAAATCCTACTTTTGTAGGCCTTTTCAACTAGAAGTATTAAAATACTGCCTAAAACATTATGATGTTGCGATATGGACATCAAATGTTACTAACAAGTACATTCGACAAGTACTTGAAAAATCAAATATTGATACAAGTGACTTTCAATTCATATGGGATAGGTCCCATTGTCACTTGCAAACAAAATTCAAATCATGTAGTATGATACGGTTTTATGAGAAAAGGCTAAGCGACGTGTGGTCCCAATATGGAAATAAGTACACAGAATCAAATGTATTGCTAATAGATACATCAAAGCCTACTTCTCAATTCCTCGGATATCGGTCAAACTGTATCTTAATAAAGGCTTATATAGGACATGAACACGATACTTGGCTTGTGCAAGTTCTATTCCCCTTTTTAAAGACACTTCATCGCATCAAACAGAAACGCAACTACATTCGAATGTTCAATAGAACATTGAGTTCTTTGTATTAAGTGAAGATATTATTATATGGAAATTTGTTGACGATTACATTGCAATATTTCAATACAAGTTGGACACATTTTTTAGTGAATTAATTTGTATGATTTTATAACTTTTATAGATAGATGATAATTGACAATGATATATAAATACAATTATTAGTATTATTTATGATTGCTTTTAGATTGACAAGTTTTTGCATCATACAACACTTGATTTCCCCATTCAAAATATTTTCTAAATTTGTGCTCTTAAATCAACTATTTGTAATTTAAATCATCTCATAAAAGCCAACAAGGCGTGCAAGAAACTCTCTTTAGTTTTATTTATCTATATGTATTAATACAAGTGCATTACAACACTTGATTTCTCTATTCAAAATATTTTTTAAATTACATACTCTTAAATCAATTATTTGTAATTTAAATCATCTCACAAAAGCCAACAAGGAATGAAGTTCTCTTTAGTTTTATTGATCTATATCGATTAATACAAGTGACACACAAATTTTGAATTAAACCTCCGTCTATATAAAAGCACATTTCTTACAAAAAATATTACTTCAATGATAATGAGTGCTAAGTGTACTAGAATTTAGATTGAAGCATGATGAGTCATAGATGAATGATTTTGAAAGGTATAGGCATTTGATTTCCCAATCTATAACTTATTGTAAATGTGTATTCTTAAGTTAATAGTTTATAATTGCAATAATCTCATATAAGCCAACTGGACATGAAATAAATTATTGATTGTTATTAGCCTATATTCATTAATATGAGGAGTTTATCAATGCAATATGTAATTTTTGAAATAAAACCCCATATAATTGAAGTTGCAATTGTTTTAAAACACAAAATTAATTGCTAATGAGTGCTAAGTGGTATTAAGGGTAGTACGAGATTGGTCATAAGTGAGTGACATTGAACTATAAGAAATTTGATTTCTCATTTCATTTTTTTGTAAGTTTGTATTATTAACTCAATTACGATTAATTGAAATAATCTCATAATAGCCAACAAAGCATGAGATACGCTCTATCTTTTATCTTCTTGTATGCATTAAATGAATGTATAAATGTGATGTATTTTTTGGAATAAAATACAATGTAAAAACATTCCACAAGTAGTTGAAAAATCAAATACTGATACAAGTGACTTTGAATTCATATGGGACAGCTCTCATTGTCACTTGGAAACAAAATTCAAATAATGTAGTGTGATACAATTTTATGAGAAAATGTTCAGTGATGTGTGGTCCAAAACAATGCTCAGGCCGATAATGCCGCAAACGAAGCAATTCCCCTTGGAAAAGGGATTCTTAAAATCAACAACGACCATGTCCTGGATCCAATCCCATAACATTATGGGTTCGACGTTTATTTGGGAGCTACTCATTGGCAGGAACCTCATGACAAGTGGAACGATTTCCAGGCGACGGATGGGAACTCTCTCCACTCGCAACGTGGCAATTCCAAGTGTGATAGCCATTTCTAACCGCGCCACCCCTCCTTCCTCGCATCTGAACGGGCGCTCACCTCACCTCAGAATGATGGCGTCTTCGTCCCTGCGGATGACGTACTAGAGCAGTTACGCAGAAAGATCTCCCATGCTAAGGAAATCTCGCATCCTCCTCCCGTCAAGCGTGCGAAGTCAATTTCACCTCAGCACAGAGATTTAAGTGCCATAACTTCCAAAATCTCGCATCCTCCTCCCGTCAAGCATGCGAAGTCAATTTCACATCAGCACAGAGATTTAAGTGCCATAACTTCCAAAGGCTTTGGGCTCACAGGGCCCGCGATCTGTGACATGGACATTCAGGGTACTGATTACCATGCGGCTCCCTCTCTCTGTAATGAACGAAGGCATTTATGGAACTATACGAGAACCATAAGCAAGAGCATGAACATGTGGTTAAAAGGGCCACGTCTCATCCTGAAGGCTCTCTATCCGCATTATGGACAGAGAAATGACTCCAGCACCTCCCACAAAGCGCCCCTCAGCCCATCCCTGAATTCGAGAGGCATTTCCAAGCTGAAGGAGGTAGACTCAGGTTGGCACAGCTATTGGGAGCTCTACGCTTCCTGCAATCTGGTTCCTCAGAAAAGCGATTGGAACCCGCTGGACAAAATGGCTCACTCAGAGGACTCGGCTGCGTCATCCCCTGACCCGCTCCTTGAACTAGAAGCAGACATTAGGACCCTTCGCCGGCGTGTACGAAGACAGGGGGAGTTCATGCGACAAATAGATGTGCAGGGAGGACACCGGTTGGATAGAATGGAGGACGAAATTGGAAGTTCGAGAGCAGAGTTTGCAGAAGCTCTTGAAATGCTGGAGACGAGGGTAACCGCTGCCATCGAAAGCATGAACAAAAGGCTCGACAAGATGGAAGGAGTTCTGGTGAAGCTGCGTGAAGACGCAGGAAAGGTCTCAAAAGAAGGCAATCGCTCCTCAAGGGATTAACACCGACGCCACCAGTCTGTCTTCCAACCCTGCTGTTTTTTGTATGTCTATTCCTAGAAAGACCTGTTTTTGTTAATACACAGGCATATGCTTTCCTAAAAGTCCTGAATATGTATAATCACAGGCATCTATTGCTTTAAACAGTTTCCAGGATAGTTAGTTTACAGACTTTGAAGTTGTAATTTTGCTTGTGGCTCTGCCACCCCTTTAATACAAAAACTAACCACTTGTGTCAAAAAAAAATATTATTTATGATTGCCTTAAGTTTGACATTTTTTTGCATTACACCACTTGATTTTCCCATTCAAAATATTTTTTTAATTTGCGTTCTTAAATCAAATATTTGTAATTAAAATCATCTCATAAAAGCCAACAAGGCACGCACAAAGTTTTGTAAATGTGTATTCTTAAGTTAATAGTTTATAATTGCAATAATCTCATATAAGCCAACAAGGCATGAAATAAATTATTGACTTTTATTTGCGTATATTCATTAATAAGAGGAGTTTATCAATGCAGTATGTAATTTTTATTGCTAATGAGTGCTAAGTGGTATTAAGGGTAGTACGTGATTGGTCATAAGTGAGTGACATTGAACTATAAGAAATTTGATTTCTCAATTCATTTTTTTGTAAGTTTGTATTACTAACTCAATTATGATTAACTGAAATAATCTCTTACAGGCCAACAAAGCACGAGATATGTTCTATCTTTTATCTTCTTATATGCATTAAATGAATGTATAAATGTAGTATGTAATTTTTGGAATATAATACAATGTAAAACCATATAATTAATTGATAATGAGTACTAAGTGGACTATTTAGACTCATTCGATATGTGCCATAAATAAATTCAAAAGAGCATGGGGTCATATATAAAGTTCAACTAAAAGATTTGAAAAATATGTTTCAACATCTATTTCTTCGACATTTAAAAATCTTATTATTTTCTTTGCCTTTTGGTGAAAGTAATTCTCGGCCATGATTTCTTAATTCGATTTCTTCACACTTTCATTGTGTATGTATAATGTTGTACCTAACAACTATCCCAATTTTGACGAATTTATAGTTATTATTTGGTGACATCAATACATTTCTTATAATTTATTTTATTTTAATTTAATATTGTGATTTCCTTCCAATCATGCTATATTATAATATGTTATTTAACAATGAAAATATTTAATATGATACTTTGTTCACTTCAAATATAGATAGAGATCTTCTTGTAATAAAACATGCAATTATGTGTGCAACTTAACTTCATTAATCCTACATTTTATATCTTCATGAATATTTTTTCTCACGATTCAACAAATTACAGATTTTCATATACTCCTCCTAATTTATGGCATACCGAACTAGTTATAAATGATACAACATTTCATTTTTTATGATTGTATATTAAAAACAGTTGGAGTAAATAAAATTTGTGATCAATAAAAACATTCTTTCTAGGATTAGTTTTTTCCAATTTTAATGGAATATTTCTTTAATGCATAATTTTTACAAATTAAATGAAATAAATAAAATATTTACAAAAAAATTCAATGTCATAGAAGTCCTTGTAATAGAATTTTTCTAGATTTAATGAAATAGGTGTTAGGTGATTGTTGAAGAGATTGGTCATTTGGAATTTTTATAGGTTGGGAGGCCTAATAGATTTGAGATACACTATCCAATTGTGCTATTCGTACTTCTTTCATACAAACCCATTGCAACTCGATGGTCCCTAGGGAATAAGAGTACCCATTTGGGAGCAAGAAGGGTGGCCAACCAGTTGACCTATAGGATTGGCAATACAATGGCACCAATGCGAGCTTGATGAGGGATTCCGATATCAACTCCATCGTTGCATTGGGAGATAATCGGAAACACAAATTAGGTTATCTTTCTTGTTATTTGATAATGGTTCATAAACATTTATATTTTACAAGGAATTGTATATTAATTCTTTTATATTTGAGTAGTGCTGAAAATGTATTTCTGGTATTTTTATGATGAATGAGAAAAGAAGATCAAACCTCATAAACTAGTGTAGATACATATATATTTATAGTTTACATTGGATACTGTTGAACAATATTGAATATGTAGTTACAATTGGGATAAGTAATATTGTTGGCAATTGCAAGTATTTCAAAGACCTGTAGTGCCTAACATTTCCTTATCCTTAGGACCCTAGAAGATTTGTCCTCCATGACCAGTCCATGAAATCCCTACATAATTTGTATCATTTTTGAATTATGTCCATGAAGTAATATTTGGTCCAAAGTACCACTACACCAGAAGTAGAAGAAAATAAGACGAAGAAGTTTGGGTGCTGCCTACACCCTTATTTCAATCCTATATCAACATAATATTTGCTCCATGTTGATCACATTGATATCACTCTCTAATAACCCTTTCTATGGAGCCACATCTATATACCATTATTTGAAACCCATCTCAATAGCATTGGTACCACTCTTCTACAACCCATTTTGTGGATCCATTCACCCTATGTCTAACAATTGAGGAGGCAATATCTCCCACAAATTTTCCCACTTGGAAACACTATATGATGAACTGGAAAACAAGTTAGACTGGAACCACTCATCTACTCAACAAAATATTGATGATAATAATTCCCATATTAACAAATTGGAGTCGCATTCTAACCAAATGGGACACTTCATGAAACTCTTTCCTTCATCATATTTTAGATGTATAGATCTGGAACAACCTTCCCACAAGGTAAGGGTTGTATCATACAATCCCAATGTGCCTTACTCCACTCTACTTATCCATGATCCCATGAATAAAATGTGGCATAGCCTTACTAAAGTCTGTCTCACCAAATTCAATGGGTCAAAATCCACAGGGTGGGTCACTTAGATGGAACATTACTTTTCCTTGCATTGCAACATAGATGATATGATGAAACATTGAGTGCGTGTCTTATATTTGGATCCTTAAATGTTGGAAATGGTGGAAATGGCATATGTGACTATAAAAAGGGATGTATAATCTCTTGGACTATATTTACAGATGAATTGATATAATATTATGGGGATATTAAGAGGACCACCTTCTTTATCCAATTATAAATCTCAACAACAAAGGTCTAGTTACATAGCACATAAAGTAGTTACAAAATTTAAGTCTTATATTGAAGAACATTCCATATGATAATTTGTTGGATCTATTTATGGGAACCTTAAAGGGGAACATTCAATATGATGTACATCCCTTTGAACCTAAATCATTTTAGAATGATCAACATATGGTACATCTATTTGAACCTAAATCATTGGAGAATTATTTTAGTTTGGAAAGGAAAGATCAAAGTAAAAATATGGCTACTAGAAGGGATTCTACTAACACCTATAAAGGGGGAAATGCTTCCTTCCCCAACCTCACCAATCCTACAAGGATGATGTCTCATAAACTGGAGGAAGAAAAAGAAAAGTGACTATAAATCAACTCTGAAAACAAGTATAGTGAGGGGCATAAGTTGAGTGAGAAGAAATTATTCTACTAGACTATGAAGAGGAAGAATATACAGAATCATGATAGTATCAATAGGTAGATATACAAGATACCACTCCAAACATATATTTCCATGAATTGGATGGAATTATCACTCCTCAAACCATCAAGATAGAAGGATATACCAAAAATAAAAATTTAATAGTGTTGATTGATTCTGGTAGTACCCATAACTTCATTACTTGAAAATGATCCAATCTTCTCAATTTATTTGTATATTCAACACCATAATTTCAATTAATGATTGTATATGGAGGTTCTATAAATTGTTCATAGAAATGTCATAGTATTAATCTTACTATAAGAGAGTATTTATTGGATGGTCCAATGATTACAATCCATATGGGTTGTGCTAATCTCATACTAGGGGTCTACTAGCTACAATTATTGGGAATAGTGGCTCTTAATTTTCAAGACCTTTTCATGATATTCTCTTAAAAAAAGGAAATTGAAATCAAATGTATTCCAAAGAAACCCTTTAATTTGATGATCTCCAACATCATGACAAAATTTCTAACAAAGAGACACCATGGAGTAATTGCACAATTGCACTCACTAGATGTTCAAGCATCTATACCCTCTAATCTAGTGGATCTCCAACAAGTTATTGGCAATCATTCCAAGGTATTTGGAGCAATTCCTAAAGTTCCTCCACCTAATTAATATTGTGACCATGCTAGTCACTTAGAACCAGGAAATGTACCACTTAACATCAAACCATATAGGTACCCATATGAAAAAAATAATGAGATTGAAATATGGTTCAAGAAATGTTAAATGTTGGCATTATTCAACGTAGCCAAAGTGCTTTCAATGCACTAGTAGTGATGGTTCTCAGAAAGAAAGGTTCATTGTGTATGTGTATAGATTATATATAGCTTAATAATATGACCATTAAAGATAAGTTTCGTATTCTCATCATTGATGAATTATTAGATTAATTACATGGAACAATTTTATTTACCAAGTTGGATCTCCATTTTGGATATCATTAAATTAGATTGAGGAAAGAATACATTCCAAAAATAATATTCATAACACATTAAGGTCATTATGAATTTTTGGTTATGCCATTTGGCCCTACCAATGCACCTTCCACATTTCAAAGCTTTATGAACTCTATTTTTAAACCTCTCCTCATAAAATTTGTGTTAGTATTTTTTGATGATATACTAATCTATAGAAAATCTTCAAAGAGCATGTACACCATGTTGATTGAGTCTTAAAACTATTGGATGAGCACCAACTATATGCAAATATTTCTAACTGTGTTGTTTGGGTTCAGGAAGTGGAATATTTGGGTCATACTGTATCTCATGAAGGAGTCAAAGTAGACCGTAACCAAATTAATCTTGTAACGGATTGGCCAATTCCTAAAATTTTGAAGAATCTTGGAGGTATTAGGATTGACAATCTACTACCACAAGTTCATCAAGAATTATGGTAAAATAGACACACCTCTAACAAGGTTACTGAAAAAGGAGGCTTTCTCTTGGACTCAAGAAGAAACCAATTATTTTGTAAAACTTAAAATAACTAGATGTGTATAACTCCTATATTAATTGCACTTGACTTCAAAAAAACCTTTATTATTGAATGTAATGCCTTGGGGAATGGAATTGGTGTAGTTTTAATGAAAGAAGAAGACCCTTCAAGGTAATAAAATATCATGGTAGTCTTAAGTACTAATTGTAACAACAATTATCTTCTGAAGATAAACAAAAATGGGTTACAAATATTGTGGGTTATGAAATTGAAAATATCTACATAAAAGGAAAAAAAAATGTGGTGGCATATGAAATTTAAAGAAAATAAGTTGGCACAAAGGGATTACTTTGCACTATTTCCATTACACAATATAATTGGGGGGAAGAAGCAAGGAAATCATGGAAATAGGATAAGAAGGAATACAAGATAACTTTACAACTACAAGCAGACTCTAGTTCACTAAATAAGTTTGCATGTAAGAAAAAATCACTATTTCAACATGATTACCTATATTTATGTAAGAATTATCAACTCAAACAAAATTTCCTTTTGGAATTACACACTTCTCCTATTGGAGGACATTCAGGGTTCTTGAAAACTTGCCATAGGACCAAGAATACGTTTTTCTTGGAAGGTATTAAAACTGATTTCCAAACGTTTCTAGTAGAATTTTTGGTTTCCCAACAAAACAAAGGAGAGACAATCAATAAACCCAATATTCTACAAACATTCTCCATAATAGGTCAGTGTTGGGAATAGGTCTCATTGGATTTTATCACAAGTCTACCAAAGTCAAAAGGAAAAACTATCATCATGGTAACAATGAACCGAATCACAAAGTATGTCCATTTATACTATATTTCTCATCCTTTTAAAGCAAGTATAGTAGTTGTAGCATTCATGGAAATAGTTCATAAGCTACATGGAATCCCCACGATTATTATAAGTGATAGAGATCCAATCTTAACTAATAAATTTTGAAAGAAAATATTTTCTTGTTTGGGTACTTAGTTGGCTCACAACTCCTTTGACCATCCTCAATCCGATGTGAAAACTGAGACTAAAAGTAAATTCCTAGAAGGGTATCTTTGTTCCTTCACATATGATAAACAAACACAATGTATCAAGGAGTTTCACTTAGTGGAATGGTGGTACAGAACATCTTTCTATACTTCGTAAAAAATGTCAACATTTATGGAACCTTATGGCTATCTTCCTCCTTCCATCACATCATCCTTGAGAGAGAAATATAAGGGTTAAGCAGTGGAGGATTACATAGCACACCAAAAAGAGTTTCTCCAAATATTGAAAGGTAATTTGGAAATAACACAAAATAGGTTGAAACAACAAGCAAATAAGCATTGTAGTGAAAGGAAATTTGAAGTGTGGGATTGGGTATTTTTGAGGTTACAACCATACAAATGGATGTTCCTCGAGTAGAAAAAGATGAACTATAAATTAGCACCCAAGTACTATGGTCCCTATGAGATGTTGCAAAGGATTGGAGGCATGCATTAAAAAATGAGTTTCCTTCGTCTTCACATGCACATCTAGTCTTCGATGTTTCTTTCCTAAAAAAAGGTAATTGGTGACAAGATCCTAATTTAGACTATTTTACTAGAGATTATTGAATAAGGGAAAATGATACTATAACCTTTTTGATGCCCCAAAAATCGTAGCATCAACTAGCAAGGGATTCTCCCCGGTGAACAATCCCAATTAGATTATTCACCATTTAGTGTGGGGAATCTGTCCAGTTAACGGTTCCGGCTACCGTAAGATTTAAAGATTTGTATTCTTTTGCACTTGTTGCGGCCCAATCCACCATTTTGTGATTTTATTATTCAAGATGATATACAAGTGCCCTAAGCTAATTTAATCTAAATGTAGAGCTGAAACAAATATTTATCTAAAACTGAGATAAAGCAAATCTAATCTATCCTTGCAAGGAGCAAACTGTAAATATGAGCAATACGCTGAAAGAAACTTCTAAAGATCGTACAGATAGCCATTAAATCTGAATATCCAATCTCAGCAGGAGGTGAAAGATATATAAAGATAGCTTTAATTCAAATGGAATACATTCCATTACTCATTTAAGAGAGACATCATTATACAGGAAAATAGAAAGATCATTCATTACACATAAATAATTCATAGCAGCAAAGAAAGATCTCACTGTAATATGTGAATGACACAAGAGTAGTCCAGCAAGCATTCAACACACAATTCCAGGCAAAATCGCCCTCTCCAGTCTTTCATTAGGCAAAATCGAGTTCCTTATACATGCAGAGAAGTAATTCCCGTACAAGACAGAAAATGTCTTTCACCTGCCAAAAGTCCTTATTCTTTCTTCTATTCTCCTATTTATCAATTTACAAATTGCTCCTTGAACTGAAAAGTGTACCCTAAACTCTAGAAGCTTCTAATTTGTCCTTTAGTACATAATTACAAAACCCGAAAATTAGTGGAGAAGCAAAAGGCGTACTCAAAGCTAGTTTTGACATCAATAATATGTTCGACAACTCTACCACAAGGGTCATGCCTTCTGAAAAACTTTGTACCAAAATGGAAGATATCCAGATCTTGAACATAGTTTTCTCCCTCCCTGGCCCTCATGAGGCTATATGCGCTAATAGTGAAAGGCATTGGTGGATACATACCTTTCCCCCTTTTAGTGAGAACTTTGTTGATCCCTCCAACATTAAAGAGTTGCCTTATGGCTTCCCGGTGTATCACAAAATCTGTAACATACCTGGGAAGCAAAAAAGGAGCTACGGATCCCCCACTCATTTGGATATAGGTACCTTCTATACCATGGTAATAATCACCAAATGCTTCGATAATGGGCATTGCGTTCTCTGACATGCAATCTAGTTCCTCTACGAAAATGAGCTGGTATAATGGCATGATGGATTTCTCGCAAACCTGCTTGTAATAGCTTGCGTGTTTACTTGCACATGCGAATTGATAGGCCATGAATAGAGGTGTTTCCTTTGGCTTCCATGAGCAGCCCAAGTCTGGGAAGGTATGTTTGCTCAATAAGAAATCTATCAAATATGAAGACATGAAGAAATATGCCTTCTTCTGAGTCATTCCTCCCTCGGCCGTAGTTAAATGTGAGGCCAGACTATCTGAAATTATGTCCGCCCAATTAAAAATGGTGCCATTCATGGCTATATGAAAGATTACTAGCACCCATCCGATCTTAAAAATATTTCCATTGGGCATGCCGAAGAGCCGACTCAACATCAGAACGATGAGTCTATAAGGATTCTTCAAGAGGTTTCTTTCATATTCATTGTTGTTCCTCCTTCTTATCTTCTTGTCAGCTATCATCATTTTCCTTGTGGCATCCAACGGATCCATAGGATATTTTGCTATCCATTTATCATCTAACCAAGATCTCGGTTGAGGTAATATGTAGGTGGCTGTGATATGCTCAGGAGCAAAGGATGATAGGTTCATTCCATTTTTATCATTTATGAACCTAGTGTTAGTCTTGATGTGAGGGATCAACAAGCCAATGAATTCAGAGCATGGGAACAATTCAGGACGAGTCGTTTCCTTATGGAGGTAAGACCTTCGGATGTTTGCATACACCAGAGAATCTTCTATGGCGGCTTGAGGGTTGATTTGGTCCATGATAAACCTATATAGCTCACCCCACTCGAATTTTGGGGCGGAGCTCCCAGGGGGCACATTGGTGGTAGCTTGTGTGTCAATGAACATTGTCTCGAGTGAAGTATCCAATAGGATTTCTACGTCTGAATCTGAGTCGATCTTTTGCGTGGATTTCTTCCTTGCAGACCTCCTATGCATGATAATCTTGCGGTAAGCATGGCAGTACAAATAAGGCGTATGTAGACATTCTAGGAATTATAAAAATGCAAAGCTTCCTATATACCCATGGAAGAAAACATGACAAAGTTAACTTTAACTAGGTAACCTTCAAACATTAGCAAAACAGTTAAAAAGAAATTCAAAAAATGCTAGCTTTCATAATATGGAAGCCGTTTTACCAAAAGATCAACCAATTCACAAATGTAGCTAATGTTTCACAGTTGAAAGTTTTGAGTTTATATATATAAAATAAATGGAACTATGGTTTCATTATTCTTTGAATGATAGTTCTAGAACCTATGTGACATATTAGACCCATGGCTATATTGATTTCATGTTTAATTAGCTTATCAGGACAAGGCTAGTTCGTTGTCAATGCAATACCAAAAGTAAAGCCAAGAGTTTAGGAGGTCTACAAACAAGGATGACAACATGGTAGCAAGGTAGTGAGAAAGTTTCTCATTTGCACTATTTACTTTTGCTCAACATGTAGGCATTTTCTAAATCAAAATACCCATCCAAGATAGATTAATAGCATCATGACACTCACAGAAATGCGCAAATATCTAAAATGTTTTGTGTGCCCGGGGAGACCATTGTGGTTGCGCCAGTAATGTGGGTGAATACACATGAGTGGTTTATAAGTGAAAGTGGGGCCATTCATAATGTTCCCGATAGTAGAACCGTCATTTTTCTCTTATCATGATCTAAAAAAGGGGGGGGTTTGGCTGAGCATTCTTTTAGTTTCATGACCTAGGCGCGAACGTATAATCCTCGATGGGTGAATCATACCTAGCTAGCAATCATTGGTAAATATTTCTTGGCTCAGAGGCATCGACATAACCAACATGCTTCCCTATGCACACTCCTGTCACAAAATCTAAGCAATTCACAACTCTAATAAATCTATTCACCCATTACATACTGAAGTTGATTATTCACTGTAGGCACGTAGCTTCCATGGCTCATAGAATTCCCTCCCGCGGGGTGAAAATGCACGCGGTGTTTCAACCGAAACAAGCACTAGCTATAGATTTGCGCTTGGAATGACATCTAAGTGGGCTAACTGTGGCCGCTAGGATCTAACTGGGAAAACTCAGAGATGGAACATTGCATGGGAAAGACTTACTTAGGGTGCCGCGCAAGTGATAGCAGGACAAACCTGAGACGAGCCAGTGAGGATAGGGCTCTCCAGGCCTCGGTTCGCGTAGGGCGACTTCGTATCCTCATTCTTGGAATAAGGAAGAAGTTGGTTGTTGCCTACCTTCAAAGGTATATGTATAGTGATAGTGAGTTACCTACGGGGTAAAACTTGACTCAAAGCCTCAGAAGATAAGAAAGGAACAGCTAGAGCACCTACGTATCAGACTTGCGGGGTCCCTGGAGGGCTGGCAGACATTCCAAGACGAGCGATAGTTCCCACAGTCATCCGGCAGCGAATGGAGAGCTTTGTTCTCGAATAGTGAATGGTGAGCTCTATTCAACTTGGCGAATGATAGAATAAATTTCAAACCCCGTTGCATGCATTTATAATGGGGTGGCATTTATGTCACGTAAGGTGCCGGGTTGGCGAATTGAATGAGCACGGGGCTCGAGAACTTGTGAATTGAAGACAGCACATGGACGCATTCATGACCCTACCGACTCTGATGTTGCACATGCACCAAAATAAATCATTGCGCCCAAAGTGGCAATCGCGAAATTAAGGTCTACGCTAAGGCGGTGAGCATAACATTAAGTCTGGCACCAAAGCGACAATCACGATGTTAAATCCTGCGATGATAGCACTGCACCAAAAAGATGATCTCGGGGCTGCGCGGCTATGATGGTGGGCGTTATAGGGATAAGCCTTGCGCCTTTGGCGCAACGTTTAGTCACAAAACATGTGCTAACGGGAATCGCGCCAAGGAGCCATAAAGAGATTTTCGCGTAGGCGTTCATTTAAGGATTGGTTTTGCACCAACGACGGTCGAGATATGGTTACAAATCGCACCAAGTGGCAGACTTATGATTAGCAAATGCGCCAAGGGGCAGTAGACTTATAGTTATCATTTGCGCCAAGCGGAAGAATTAGGGCTAAAATATGCGCTGAAGACAAAAGGTGACTTTGCCTTAGAAAAATGATTGAGAAAACTTTGGGTGAGCTAGTGTTTTGGACCAAACAAAGGAGCAACAAAGCTTTTGCTTCGACAGATTTAGAGTTAACTTCTGCGCCAAGGCAGGAGATTTTACATTAGCAGTTGCTCTAAGGCACAACCGACTTATAGTTAAAAAATGCTCCAAGCGGGAGATCTATGGTTAAAACTTGCACCAAAGGGCGGCCGACATAAGGCTAAAAAATGTGCTGAAGAGAAAAGGTGACTTTGCCTTAGAGAAAATAATCTAGAAAACTTTTGGAAAGCAAGTGTTTGAAATTTTGCCAAGTTAAAGAGAAAAAATAAGCCTAAAAGACAAGGAAAACACTTGTTACAAAATGGGCAGAAGGAGGGGCCCCAAATATTTGCAAAATTTTGGGGAAGGATGTTGCAGCAACAACAATTGGTGAATCGCTGGCGAACACAGATCTCTGAAAAACTCTCTCTCGTTCACAGGAAATTTTAAAAGTTGTTCACCTTATGTGCAACAGTCGGCTTGAGCATTCAAATCTCGGCAAAGGAAGTAGTCACTTTATCCGTTGGTCATTAGGAAAGGGGATCTTTGATAAAGACATCCTTAAAACTTTCCAAGGGCCAAAATATGGGGTTCATTTTAGAAGATTCATCTTCTAGATGACCACTGTCATCGGACTCTAGAGGATTGTAACAACATCTCGTAGACAATATTCTCTTGTTCCTCATTCCCATGCTGCTTGCATCCTTTTGGATGTTCATGTATTTGACAGCTTTTGTTGTTTGAGCCTTCCATAAATAGTTTCCTTAAAATTATGATCTTTGATTTTGGTTCTTCAATCCATAATGTTCTTTTCTGTGAGCGAGAGATTTTTATTTGATTTATCAAGCCTCACGGACGGAGAAGAACCTAACTTGAATTGAGTCTTTTGAACAGCTTTCTTGACTTGAACGTTTTGCTTTTATCTCAGCCATGCTTTGATTGAGGCGAGGATTTCTGGAAAACAGACTCTTGATTATAAGCCTTTTCTGGCTTTAGATTTGCAGCATGGAGTCATTTTAATACCCTATTCCTTTGAGATGTGATTCCTTTCTATGGGTCCAACTACAATGGTCTTCTTGAGATGCTTATAAATGTGAGGGTGGATGGAGCCCGAAGATAGTGATAAAGATAATCATAGATCTCTGCTATTAAACAAGGGTTAGTGTGATCAATAGAACAAGATCTCTTCATTATGGAGAACGATCAACAAAAGCTAAAATGCATAGATAAACTTTCTTTTGAGGATACATTTCTAGCTTCATGAGTTGTGAGATTTCTTGAGAGATGTATCTTCATGAAAGGCCCAATTGCAGGGCTAGCGAAAGAAAAAAAAAAAACTATACAAAGAAAAGGGGAAAGGGAAAACTCGAATACTCAGAAAAGAGGACAACTTGGATGAAACAAACAGAAAACAAGAGACTAAAGTAAAAAGTAAAAGAAAAAGAACAAAGCTTTTATTTATGTACAGAAAACCTCAATGAGACTATGCAAAGTAATGTTTCAAGGTAAGGCCGTTGAGGGGAAGGGTTACTTCCTCTCCTTGGAGGTATGTTAGCTTGTAAGTGGATGGGCCGAGCTTTGCAGAAATTTGGTAAGGGCCTACCCATAAGTGTTGGAATTTCATGTGCATTCCCTTGCGTTCGTGATTATGGTCCCATTTCAGAATTAAATCTCCTACTTCAAAACTTCTTTTACCAGACTTCCTTTTATCGAACCATCTCTTTACTATATCTTGGTGTTGGTGGAATCGATTCTTAGCTTTCTACCAGGCTTCTTCAAGTTGAAGCACGATGTCAATCCTGGATTGTAAAACCTGACTACCAGACCCTCGAGAGGCTTGGGACAACTACAAGGATGGAAGCAAGATGTTGGGAGGGAGGATGGCTTCCTTTCCATAGACAAGGGTGTAAGGGGAAACCCCTAATGCATTCTTTGGAGTCACCCTATCTTCCCATAAGTCATTTGGGAGAGCTATATGCCAGCTTCGCTAATTTTCAATTGCAGTCTTCTTGAGAATTTGGATTAGGTTTTTGGTTGAAGATTCAACTAGTCCATTTCCCTTGGGGTAGTAATTGGCTGAATAATGCAATTTAATTCCCCTCTCATAAACAAATTCATTTATTTTAAAAGACGAGAAATAAGTGGCATTATCAAATACTAGGGAAATTGGAACCCCAAACTTGGTTATGATGTTCTCTTTCAAGAAAGTGATGACTGCATCTTCATTGATCTTGCACAGTGGGGCAGCCTCTGTCCATCTGGTGAAATAGTCGGTGGTTGTCAGGATGTATCGATGTTGCAGAGAAAAAATTGGATTTATCTCTTCGATGACATCTATACCCCACTATTCGAAAGGTTCTGAGATGATAACCGGCTGCAAGGGCCCCACTTCCTTTGGTAATTTTCCAGCACTCCTTTGGCATACATCATAGTTCCATGCATAAGTATGGGAATCCTGAAATAAAGTGGGCCAATAACAGCCGGATCTCAGTATTTTGTTAGCTGTTGTCTGCCCTGAATAATGTCCACTAGTAGGGCCATCGTGTAACTCTTCAAGGAATTTACCTGCATCCTCCTCCTCTAGGCATCTGAGAAAAACTCCATCATAATTTTTTCTGAAAAGTATTCCCTCAATGATCTGATAAGCTACTGACCTTAAACGGAGGGCCCTTCTTTGTTTAGAACTCTAGTGTTCTGGTGGGTACCCTTGTTGCAAGTAATGCACTAAATCCCTATACCATGATTCGGGAGTTGTGAAGATGGGACATACTTCTATTGAATTCAGCTCGACTTCATTCCTCCAATCCTACTCTTCATCAATTGTATGTTCAGTAAGAAATTTACATAGTCCTTGTCCTTTAATGATGGTGGCCGGTTTATATTCTAAGTCATATTCTTGAAGAGTTGTGACCCAATTTCCCCTTCTTTCTCCCAACTCTTTTTGAACGAAAAAGGATCTGATAGCTGGGTGGGGAACTATAACTTTAGTTATGTTCTTAAGAATATATGGTCTGAACTATTTTACTGCTTTGAACATGACATACGCTTGTTTGTCGACCACAGGATAGTTCAGTTCAACACCTTGTAGACCAATGCTCATAAACGAGATTGGGTATTCATCCCCTAATTCTATATTTTACGTGAGCACAGCTACGAGAGAATGATCTGAAGCAAAAGTATACAAGATAAAATCTTTGTCAAAATCTAGGCTTCTTAAGGAAGGAGCATTAGCTATGGCCGCTTTAATATCTTTGAATGCATCTTTCTCCAATTCTGTCCATTTGAACTGTGTTCTTTGGTTGACCATTTGCTGCAAAGGTTTAACAGTTTGAGCAAAATTGAGGACAAATCTTCGAACAAAATTGATAGTGCCCATAAGTGACTGCATGGATTTTTTGTTATGGGGCATGGGAATTTTATTGATAGCTTGGAATCTCTCTTGATCTACTGAAATTCTATTTTTGAAATGATATGATCCAGAAGTTTACCTTCAAGAACAACAAACACACTTTTCTTGGGGTTTAAAGAAATACCATATTTTCGACAACGATAAAAAATATGCTTCAAATGAACAACATGGTCTTCTCTTTTCTTTGAAAAAATGGTCACATCATCTAGATAGACGATGACACAATGGCCACCTAACCCTCGGAAGGCGATGTCCATTGTTCGCTGGAACGTGGCTAATGCATTTATTAAGCCGAATGGCATTCTTCGGTATGCGAAAGTTCCCCACTTGGTGCGGAAAGTAGTTTTAAGGTGGTCTTCTTCAGCTACTAATACTTGAATGTAACCAGAGAAACCATGAAGAAGGGAAAAGAGTTCTGATCCTGATACCATCTGGAGAATTGTTCCATTGAAGGGATATGATAGTTATCTTTATTTGAAGCTCTATTTAGATTCCTGAAGTCAACACATAATCTTATTTCTCCAGACTTCTTTCTTACGGGAACTAGGTTATCAACCCACTCGGAATGCCAAACTTTAAATATTATCTTAGCATTAAGTAACTTCTTCAATTCCTTTTGAATTAGAGGTTCGAGAGTAGGATGCATCCTCCTCAATTGCTACTGAAATGGCTTGACATTTGCTTTCATTGGTATGATATGCTGAATAATGCGGGTGTCATATGTTTTCAAATATTCATAAGTCCATGCAAAAACATCCTTATATTGTCGAAAAATCTTGATGAACTTATCTCTTTCTCCCGATGAACAACATTTACCAAGGTTAACAAATTTTGGTTCAGCTTCGGTACCTAGATTTACTAATTCGTGCTGCATCAATGAGCTATTGGTCTTGGTATTTGCTGGCCTTTTGAATTTTCTCTGCAGATTGAACAACATTTCAAGTGACCTCACCCCTTTGGGGATGAAATTTCCTTTAGCCTCATCTTTCTCTTGTAAAACAACATCGTGCTCTTCTTCGTCTATCACAGTTTCTTGGAACATGTCTTCATTTGTTAGAAAACTGATGATCTGATCGTCATCATCGAAAAATATGAAATTTGTGATATTGTCTGGGACAGAAGGCCTGGAAACCAGTTCAATTGAACATTTGTTATTAGTCGGCACCAATCTAGAAGCAGAAGTTGCTAATAAATCAACCGAAACATTTTGCAGTCTAGGAACATATTTTATATTAAAAGAATCAAAATGCATAATTAAATCCCATACCTTAGCCTGATAACCTTTCAAATGAGGTGAGAGATGTTGAGCCCAGAATTGGCCCTTTTTGACCATCATTTATCACTGGCCCTTACCTTGTCTTACATCAATTACCTTGGCAATTCAACTTATTGTCCTTATATATTCCCCAATTTACCAAGGTATGGCCGATTATTGTTTTATTGTGTTAATACTTATGATTGTGATGATTAAAGCTGTTCATCTCTTAATCTGTGCTAACATGATGCGATTTATGAAGGTAGTAAGACAATAGACTGCAGGAAGATCGGAGCTGAACAAGTCATGAAGGAACGATCATCGCTTGTGGAAGGTTCCTTGGGGCTCAAATCGGCAATCAAGGCATAGGTGTGGCAGGGCAGCTGTAACCGAAGAACTATCTTAAGCATGTCGCTGCTCAAATCCAGCTGTGAGCTGGAAGGACCCTCACTCTTGGGACGATTAATACTTTTCCCATATTTGGATATTTCAGTTCTGCCACGCGTTGTAACAGCTAGATTATTTAGGGCGCCTGAAGATCAGAGATCTTCACGGCTGCCCAATTATAGGTTTAGATGTTGCAATTTGTATGTATAAATATGGGGAATTACCTCGACTGAGGGGTTGGACAGCAATTAATTAATTCATCTTGTATTAGCAGTCAAGCTGAAACTGTGTACTTATCCTTCTGTTAATATAAGGAGTTGCTTCTGAGTTAAAGAGAGTGTTGTTCAACCAGCGTCTCTGTGTGAAGACTGGGCCCGTCTTCCACAGAGATTGCTGTGTTAAATTAGGATTTCATCTTTCTTGTTGTGTGATGCTTTGTTCTTCCTTTTGTACGCAGCAGCAATATTTATCGTGTGAATTTTCAGTATAGTTAAGGATCATATTTCGGTGAGTTTGGTAGATGATGTAGAATAACAGTCGACTGAGTAAGGTTTGCTTTATATACAATTCAATTACAGATCATACACACTTGTGTTCATCTTACAGCTGAGTTGTGATCCCCTGAGTTCTTACGATTTATCATTCTGATTGTGTGTTGCTTGATTTCCATTATGTAATTTAATATTCTTAGAACAGTTAACTCAATTATTTCACAATTGGATTTCTAGATTACTGCTCAGTTTTTGCTTTACGAATTCCAGGTTGATTAGATCAAGCAAGTGATCGTTCTAGGATAGAAAGGAGATTCCTTCCTATTGTTCATTAGATCTTATGTTAATTTTTAGTTGATGCATGATAGAGAGGGTTTGAATTATAGCAGTGAGAAGGCTTTGGATTGCTTAAGATTCTGGGGATGAACATGAATGATAGAATATAGAAGTATTTATTGCTAATGGTTTTGTGTTTAAGCATATATTGTGCACTTGTCCCTTGAAATAAAAAGACTTTCTCGGGTTGACAATAAATTTCATACGCTCTGTGTGTTGATATTTAATTATCTGCAATTAGAGTGCTTGACATTTTGGCGCCGTTGCCGGGGAAGGATAAAAATTAAACACTAGTCATTAGTTGTATCTGATAATTGCTTTTAGTCAGTCTTTTGGTTGTTTTTGAAATGATCTGCTTCGCATGAATACGAGGGGGGTAAAACGCGATCACCTCCCGACCCCCAAAACCCCACAAATTACTAACAGTACAGGTGGTTCAGGTCGTGGTCGAGGTCCACCGCTGGGCAGAAGAACATTCATTGACGACCTTGTTGACAAAACTGATTCAGCTGTCAGATCTCGTCAACAGGGGACTCCTATCAAAAGAGGCCCTGCTGATCCTGGAGCGTTAGCATCAGGATCTACAGTGGAAGATACAGGAGCAGCTGTGATTCCTGCATATACTCCTGCTAAAGAAGTAACAGCTGATTCAGCTGTTGCAACCGAAGAATACGCAGCTGTTACAACCGAAGAATACGCAGCTGTTACAACCGAAGAATACGCAGCTGTTACAACTGAGGTAAAGAATAAAGGAACAAACGAAGGAGAAGATACAGAAGAAAATATGAGTAATAGACATGAGAATGAAGAGGAAGAAGCAGTGGTATAGTACCATCATGAAGATAATTCCCCGCCAGAGACCATGGCAACATTACAATTTCCAATACAGCAGCTAGAGGGGACAGCTCCTATGAAAAACATCTCACCGTCGGTGTTACCCCGCTTCCATGGTAGGGCGGCAGAGGATCCAGATGAATTCCTTTTTGAATTCGATATCCTCTATCGCAGCTATGATTATATCACAGATGCTCAAAAGTTAAAGCTTTTTCCTGCCACCCTGAAGGACAATGCATTACGATGGTTCATGAGCCTTGGGGGAGGGACTGTTGCTAATTGGAATAAGATGAAGCAAGTGTTCCTGGAAAAATATCAGGAATATTGCAACACCAGGGACAAAAGGGAGGAGTTATTCAAGATGGTACAGAAGGAGGATGAAAGTTTGGAGGATTTTGTGGAGAGGTTGCTGTACAATGTGCAGAGAGCTGGACAGACGAACATGGGACTAGATGTGTTGAAGATAATCTTGCTTCGAGGAATCAGGGACGATTGTTTAGACATGCTAAATTTATTAGGAAAAGGGGATATCTCTAAAGAATCTTTTGAGACAATTGTGGAATTATGTAAGAGATATTCCAGGGGATCTTCTAGGCATAATAAGCAGCATAAACGAAATAACCTGGAACGTGATGTATTCGACAGAACTCAGAAGTCATCCAATGGGGGAGCTACACGTGCAGAGATAGGCAATATTCTTGAAAACTTTAAAACAGAAATGATGAGCTCTATCTCTTCAGAGATTGACGTCTTGAAGGCTAAGCAAAGACAGGCAGTGGAGGATCTCACACTAGGGGTGTTTTGTCCCCGATGTAGAAAGACTCATCCACTGAAGGAATGCCCTCTTGACAAAGTACAAGTGTGTTAGCTGTGCGAGCTGAATCATGATATGAAGGACTGCCCCACGTTGCCCCAAGTGAAGGCTGTTCTGCAGGCATCAACTCCAGAGGCGGATTCAGCCTACTTCATTGCACAGAAGAAACCCTGGCAACCCCGGAATCAAGGTATGTCTCCCGATTCATTTCCATTTTTGAATAATTTGAATAATTGGAATACTAATATGCAAAACGTGAATACACAATTCCCTTCAAATTATGCTCAGTGGAATTCCCCTCAACCTGCGATGCAAGGTTATAATTCATGGAGTCCTTGGACACAGCCACCTCATCAACCTACTTCATGGTCTCCTGGATGGAGGAACTTCCATCCTGGGAATCAGTTTCCTCAACCACCTCCACCTCAACAGTTACCGTATCCTCCATATCCTCAATTTCAGCAATATCCTCAATACCTACCTCAGCAGTCGCAGCTGCAGCTGCAAAATAATCCTGTGCCTAACATACCAATACGGCCTCAGCTGCCTGCCCAACCTAACCCTAACCCAAATAATAAAACAGTCCAGCAACTGGAAACTCTCAATATGCCAGCCTACTCTCTCTCCCCTGTACCTTGTAATGACATTCGCTTACGGTCTGGGAAGATAGTAGAACGTGTAACTTCAGAAAATATTCCACCAACTGTGTATGACAAAGGAGAGAGTTCCCAGCATCCTTTTGATCCGGTTCCTATCATTGAAGATGCTGAGCATCCCTCAGATGGGAGGGCTGAAACATTGAACGATGAAGTGGATAACACGCAGCCTACCCAGTTGGTAAGGCAACCACCTTACCCTGAGAGATTGATGCTGCCACAAAGAGGGGGGCAACCTCAGTTCAATCTCTTAGGAGAATTGAAGAACCTTTATGTTAAGATTCCCCTTTTACAAGCTCTTCAAGATGTACCTATCTACGCTAGAACTGTTCGGGACCTGTGCACTAAAAGACCGGGAAGGAAACCCAGAGATCCTCCTACTGTTCATGTTATAGGGAATTTATCCGCTTTAATGACTGGAAAAACCCCTGTAACTAAGTATGAGGATCCCGGCAATCCTACTGTCACTGTACACATAGGACAAACGCAGATACCCAACGTACTAGTAGATTTAGGAGCTGCGATCAATGTTATAACGATGGAGACTGTAAAGAAGCTCGGATTCACCAATATTAGACCGACCCCTACTATCTTAGAATTGGCAGACAGATCCACCATCAGACCTGAAGGGATTTTGGACGACCTCGTTATTTCAGTAGACTCGTGGGAATACCCTGCCGATTTTCTGGTATTACAGCCAAAATCACAGCTGGGGGGACATCCATTGATTTTAGGAAGACCCTGGTTGGCTACAGCTGATGCTTGCATCAGCTGTCGATCAGGATCTATGACTATATCTGATGGCATGGAAACCAAAAATCTTACCCTGTACCCTCCAGCAAGGCCGAGTCTAGAAACTGAAACCTCCCTTTGGATAGAACAAGAAGAAGAAGAAGATGTTCAGCCATTACTAACAATAGGGAAGGCACTAACTTTCAAAAACGAAACAGAAGACGATACCATTAATAACTTCATTAGCGAACCTGCTTCTGTAGACAAGGAAGTTTATCAACTTCTGAACAGTACCCTCGGCAAAGAAGAACAAGAACAGCTTACGGAGGAAGCACTAGCCAATGACACAAATATAATCCCAGTATTAAAAAGCTCGAGAAGTATTCCTATTGAGGTAGAGCCTGGAAGAACTTTGAACATCAATCCTGCTCTCTCCTCAGAAGAACAAAAGCGCCTAACCAATCTCTTGAAGGAACGTAAGGGAGCATTCGCCTGGGAGTATACAGACATGAAGGGTATTCCTTCTAGTCTGTGCACTCATCATATTTATATTAAAAACGACTCCCGGCCTGTATGTCAACCCCAACGACGCATGAACCCCAATCTGAGGGATATAGTGAAGGAAGAAATCCAGAAACTCTTGGAAGCAGGATTCATCTATCCTATTTCAGACAGTGAGTGGGTTTCCCCACTGGTAATTGTACCCAAGAAAAACGGTAAATGGAGAGTCTGTGTCGATTATAGGGAGCTGAACAAGGCTACACAAAAGGATCACTTTCCTCTGCCCTTTATTGACCAGGTACTTGATAACTTATCTGGGAAGAAGTTCTTCTCCTTCCTGGACGGATTCAGTGGGTACAATCAAATCCAGATTGCTCCAGAGGATCAGGATAAGACCACCTTCACCTGCCCTTGGGGAACGTTCGCCTACAGGGTGCTTCCCTTTGGGTTGTGCAATGCACCTGCAACGTTCCAAAGAGCTGTGATTGGCATATTTTCTGAATTGGTAAATGATAGCATGGAAGTTTTTATGGATGATTTCACTCCTTATGGCAGGGATTTTGATGAAGCATTGGAAAATTTGAAGAAGGTTTTAATTCGCTGTGAACAGGCTCGCCTCTCACTGAGCACTGAAAAATGCCACATGATGATGAGTGAGGGGGTGGTATTAGGACATTTCATCTCTATTAACGGTATTCAAGTGGATCCTTCAAAAATTAAGGTGATAAAGAATATACCAACCCCTTCAACTCAGAAAGAGGTGCGAAGTTTTCTGGGACATGCTGGGTATTACAGGAGATTCATAGAAAACTTCTCCAAACTTGCTTCTCCTTTGTTTTCATTGTTAATGAAGGATGTGCAGTTTGCATGGAGTACAGCATGCCAGACAGCATTTGATAAGCTCAAAGAGAAACTGTCCACAGCCCCTATTTTAAGGGGACCTAATTGGACCATACCTTTCCACATTTCTTCAGATGCTTCTGATACCGCCATTGGAGCAGTACTAGGACATCAGGATGGTCAAGTACCTTATGCTATTTATTATGTTAGTAAAAACTTAGCCCCTGCTGAACTAAATTATACTGTTACTGAAAAAGAATTTCTTGCTATTGTTTATTCTATTAATAAGTTTCGGCATTACATTACTGGGTATCCTACATTTGTGCATACTGATCACTCTGCCATTAAGTACTTAATGAATAAACCTGTCACTAATGCCAGAGTAACCAGGTGGCTTTTATTATTACAGGAATTTGATATTACTATTATAGATAAACCTGGAAAAGAAAATGTCGTTGCTGATTTTTTATCACGATTTACTAACAGTGATGACAGTTCACCTGTTGAGGATGCTTTCCCGGATGAACATTTATTCGCACTCTCAGCTCATTCACCCTGGTATGCAGACGTTGCTAATTATTTGGCTGCAGGGAAGCTTCCGCCACATATGTCTAAACGAGAGAAAAGAAAAATTATTCAGCAAAGTGCCAGGTATTGTTGGCTCAAGGGCCATCTCTTTTACACAGGACCTGATCTTGAAATTAGAAGATGTGTAAGGGAAGATGAGATCTTTCATATACTAAAGGCCTGTCACGATGAACCTTGCGGAGGTCACTTTCCAGATAAAAGAACAGGACATAAGGCGTTGCGGATGGGCTATTATTGGCCGACACTGTTCAGAGATGCTAAAAAATATGTTCAGTCCTGTGACAGCTGCCAAAGGATGGGCCAACCTAATAAGACAGATCAGATGCCTTTACAGCCCCAAGTGGTACTAGAACCGTTTGATAGATGGGCATTGGAATTTGTTGGTCCTATCAACCCTCCTTCCAAACAGAAGGTTTACATCTTGGTGTGTACAGACTACATGACTAAGTGGGTAGAAGCTGTAGCTTTGGCTAAGGCAAACGACCAGGCGGTGATTGATTTCCTGTACAGTGAAGTTTTTACCCGTTTTGGAGTACCAAAGGAAGTAGTTACCGATGGCGGACCACAATTTATTTCACACCAATTTGAATCCTTGCTCCGCAAGTATCATGTGCAGCACAAGATAGCTTCACCTTATCATCCCCAGGCCAATGGTCAGGTGGAAAGCACTAATAAAGTTATCGAAGCAATCCTTACTAAAACAGTTAAAAGCCATCGAAGGGATTGGGCTGACAGACTTCCAGAAGCACTGTGGGCATATCGCACGACTTTGCGCAACACCACGGGCTTTTCTCCCTATGATCTGGTGTATGGTAAGAGTGCCATCTTTCCAATTGAATTTGAGATCAAGACCCTGAAAACAGCCATTGAAATGAACCTGGATGTAGCAGAAGCCTAGAAAAGAAGATTGAATCAATTGAATGAATTGGATGAGAAACGGTTAGCTGCGGTAGACCATACTGTGCTGCTTCAGCAACAGAGATCTAACTGGCATGACCGATTCATCAAAAAGAAAATCTTCCATGAAGGAGACTGGGCACTATTGTACGACTCTAGATTCAAGAAAGATTTCAAAGGGAAATTACGCACAAGATGGCTGGGTCCATATTTGGTTGACAGGGTATTTGACAACGGCACTGTTCGCCTGGTCACCATTGATGAAAACCGTATGCCATTACTTGTTAATGGCCATAGGCTGCGCCTGTATCGGAAGCCCATTTCGAAAGATGCATTCATTTCACAGATTGCTGCTGATCCAAACTACCAATTGGCACCAGAGCAGGAACATTTTTCTACCTTTACCAAATCTTAAAATGAAAATCATATTTGCTGTACATAAATAATTTCTTGCTGTAGCGTATAGTTGTCGTTTTCTTTCTTTTTGCATTTGATCTCTTTGCTTGCTGTTGTCTTTTAAGAAAAAATTTTCAGGGAAGCGCCAGGAGAACGATCAGTTTGGGGCCCATAATGAAAATCTCTCTGTGCCGTCCTTGTGTTTAAAAAAAAAAAAAAAAAAAAAAAAAAAATAAAATAAAATTTTTCGGCAGCTGCAACATATTTTCCGGCAGCTGCAACATATTTTCCGGCGGCTGCAACATATTTTCCGGCAGCCGTATATTCTTTTCCGCCAACCATATTCTCCATTTCCCGGTAGCCATAATGCCCTTTCCGTCAGCCGTCAATCTTTTTCGACAGCTGCAACATTTGCGGCTGCAACATCGGCGGCTGCAACATTTGCGGCTGCAACATCAGCGGCTGCAACATCGGCGGCTGCAACATCGGCGGCTGCAACTCCAGTTTCCGCGGCTGCCACCTCATCGTCCCCATGGTTTCCGCCTCATCTTCCACGGCTGCCATCTCATTTTCCGCAGCTGCCATTTCATTCACCAGCTATGGCCACCTCATCTTCCACGGCTGCCATCTCATTTTCCGCAGCTGCCATTCCATTTACTAGCCACAGCCATTTTTACTTTCCGGTAGCCGTAATGTTTTTTTTCCGTCCGCCGTCAAATCTTTTCCGACAGCTGCAACTCCGGCAGCTGCAATCCCGGCGGCTGCAACTCCGGCAGCTGCAATCCCGGCGGCTGTAACTTCGGCGGCTGCAACATCTTTTTCTCGCAGCCGCCACATCATTTCCCGGCTGTCACCTTATTTCGCGGCGGCCGCCACCTCATTGACCAAGTCACTTTCACACCACAGCTGTCATTTCTTTCCAGCGGCTGCGACATATTTCTCATATTCGTAATATCTTTTCCCGTCAGCCGTAAGTCTCTTCCGCCGCTGTAAAATTTTCCCGTGACAGCCGTAATTTTTCCCGGATATTGTGAATCTTTTTCCGGCTGCCACGAATTCTTTCCCGATGGCTGTAACTTCTTTCTTGTCAGCTGCAACAAGCTTTTTCATCGGCCGTGTGATCATTTCTTTGGCAATTTGCAGTGGTAACTCCCGTGTTAACAGAAGGATTGTTCAACCTGCTAATTATGACGCTGATTCAGTCCAGTCCTGCCGGCGAACTCATCATTTCAACCCGGAGGATGCGACGCCTTGTGTTTTACCGGCGAAGGAAATCAGTGCCTTATCCGAGTCATCATGATTCCACGTCTGATTCTGCACGCGTTCGGCTCCATGACGTCACCAACTCCAAGCTCCACCAGTTTCCGCAGCCTTCCGACGCACAGTTTTATGAGGTATGGCTTTCATTTATCACGTGATTAAGTATTGATATCATGTAAACGAGATTGGCCGTACCTTCACTCGTACCACCATTTATATCCGATTGAACCCTTCCCTCGTACGACGTAATACTAATAACTGCCACCTTCCCCAATTCGGCATGAAAATTTTAAACTCCTCTCTGCGCTTAACTTTCCGAATTAGTTCATTCGCTCAACGTCTCCGCTCAACGATTCGTGCATTCTCCGCGCTGCAACTTCCATTCTGGATCCTGTACTCTGTCGAAACAGCAGTTCTATCTTGCAGCCAGGACCATGGGCATTCCAGTTCGCCATGAACCTTTCAATACCCGGGAACTTAGACGGAATTTGCAGGTTCTGGCCATTTTCCAAGCCGCTGGCTGGGTCGAGTTCTTTGAACGATTGGATGGATTCGACAGGGACGCAGCCCTGCAATTCGCATTGAATCTTACTAAAACACACTCCACGGTGTGGGGGCTGTGTATAGATGTTTCGGAGGTCATTATATCCGAGGTTACAGCTATTCCGTTGGTGGGAAAACCTTGGTTTAACCGTCGAGTTCCTGCAACAGTTGCACGGGAACAATTTTTACTTCCAGGGGAGCAAGTTGAAGCGTCCAGGAGAGGGATTGCATTGAAGTCACTGCCGCAGCCATGGGACCAGGTCGCTATCTTCCTCAAGAAATACATAACTTGCGAAGGTAGATACCAAACTGTGTACAACTCTGAACTTCCTTTGCTTTCTCATCTCCGTCATGGCATTTTGTTAAATATTCCATTTTATCTATTGCATGATTTGCGCCATATGGCAACATTCGTTCAATCTGCAAAGCACCCATTATCCTCCCTCACCCACCATGGACTCATTAAGTTAATTATTATAAGAACCCTGGCCCAACATAATATAACATGGGAGCAATTCATTACCCGGCCACAGCAACCTGTTCCCTTGAGGGTCATTCCATTACAGCAAATACCAGTTCCGCCACAACAGGAGGACCGGAGTTCCTCCAGTGAAGTTGGGGGGAGGGATGAAACGGAAGAACAGCAACAGAGGGCACAGGCAGGACCATCCGGAAGGGATGAAACGGAAGAAGAGCAACAGAGGGCACAGGCAGGGACATCAGGGGTTGACAAAACCACAGAGGAAGAACAACCCGAGGCACAGGCAGAGCCATTTGAAGTATATGAATCCCCAGCACAAGCAGAACCAGTGGGGGATGACACTGCATTTGAAGGAGAGCGAGGGGAAGCACAAACAGAGCTGTTAGGCGACAATGTAGATGAAACCCTCGTGGAAAACCTAGACAACAGGGCAGCTCCGCCAGCAGAAGGTGAAATTGGAGCAGCATCAAATGCTGCGACAATGGAACCTGAAGATGGCGGAGCCAGAGCAATGGAAGAAGATATTGAGCTGGTCACAATCGAATCTTCACCGGAATGGGCAGGAGGAGCAGCTGTGATTGAAGAAGAACAGCATGGGGGGCAGGGAAATGTTCCTTTGACTTCAGTTTTGCCTCCCTATGTTCCAGCTCCACGAGAAGAAACACTACAGAAAGGGAAGTCACAAAAGAAAACGCCGCAGAAAAAGAAGAGGACCACCAATGAGTTTGATTTAGTGGCACCAATTAGAAGGAAGCGAACTCGGTCAATTACAGCAGCAGAGGCAGCTAGAACAAAATGGGCAACCTTAGAGACACAGGTTGAACCCCCAATCCTTACACCAAAACCGAGGGATGCTCCACAAAGGCAAGTGGAGGAAGAGCCGGGGGTTGAGGGACTCTTGTATGAGAATACAATGCTGAAAGAGGACCTCCAAGCACTTAGAAAGGAGCTGGAAACATGGAAGGAAATCTGCCAAAAGCAGGGTGGAAGAAAGATGTATACATTAATAGAGGCTGCAGACCAAGTGGAGGAAACAGCTTCTGCTGAAGCTGGAGAAAAGGATGAGCGAATACTTTGCCCCACCTGTGGGGAGATCTTTGAGGAAGCAGGCCATAAAATTTTACTTAGCACTTATTCAGCACAACAGCCTGTAGCCACAGAAGGGGAAGTAGTGAAGAAAAAGGATGCTGCAACACAAGAACCAGCACCTTTAAACATCCTTGCTGCAGCTGCTACTTCCCATGATGCAGAAGTTATAGAACAGATGGGAGAAGAACAGGGAGTGGAGGATGCCCTGGAAATTTATGAGGAATGTATGGCAATCCCAAATTGCTCCCACAATACAGAAATCATGGAACAGATGGGAGAAGAACGGGAGATGAAGAATGCTCTGGAGCTTATAAAAGAGTATAGTGAGACCCCAGAGTGTTCCCATGACATGGAAATCATGGAGCCAAGGGATACTCTGGAGGATAGTGAAGAATATTGTGCTGTAACCCCAGAACGTTCCCAGGACACAATAATTTTAGAAGAAGAAACGGAAATGCAGGACAGTGATAAGTTGAAACAGGATGCTGCAACACAAGAACCAGCAATCCTGAATTTGACCATCCAACCAACTGAGCAGACAGGAGAAGAAGCTGGGACAGAGGATATTCTGGCATTCAACGATGAACTCTGGGTGGTGACCCCAGAAAGCTCTCATGATACAGAACTCATAGAAGAGGAGCTGCAGCAAAATAAAGATGAAGATGTAAGCCAGGATGTTGCCACACAAGAACCAACATCCTTGGATGCTGCAGCAAGAACCCCTGAACTGCAGTTGGAGGATAACCCGGGAGTAGAGATCATTCCTGATACACAATGGAGTGATGATGAACAGGTACAGACACCCTGCTCAGGTGACACTGAAATCTTGGAGGAGGAGCTGCAAATTGAAAAGGATATCCAATCTCAGCAGCCAATTGACAGAGAAGACACTGTTACACAAGAACCAATGTCTCCAAAAGCAATAAAGGCAGCTGCTGAAGAAGGTTTAAGGGATGTTGCTGTTACACAAGAACCAGCAACTCCCTTGATAAGATTAGATGCGCTGGAAGACACTGTCCCACAAGAACCAGTGCTTCCACCTCCTACAGGTATTATTGGATTGGATTCAGATTGAGTGTGTCTTTTCAACTTCCCCAGGCATAGCATAAGAGAACTGCAGATATTAGCAAGTAGCGGTGGCAAGAGGAACAGTAAAGTTGGAAGATGCCGGGTTGCTCACAGAAATTTTTCAAAGGGATAGAGGGGATGCCTGATTTATCTACATTCTTTCCTTCTGCCTGGACAAAGTTCAGTACAATAATCAGATGCAGGTTGTTGCATGAGGACATGCAACAGGATAGTTGGGGGGAGATGTTGAGCCCAGAATTGGCCCTTTTTGACCATCATTTATCACTGTCCCTTACCTTGTCTTACATCAATTACCTTGGCAATTCAACTTATTGTCCTTATATATTCCCCAATTTACCAAGGTATGGCCGATTATTGTTTTATTGTGTTAATACTTATGATTGTGATGATTAAAGCTGTTCATCTCTTAATCTGTGCTAACATGATGCGATTTATGAAGGTAGTAAGACAATAGACTGCAGGAAGATCGGAGCTGAACAAGTCATGAAGGAACGATCATCGCTTGTGGAAGGTTCCTTGGGGCTCAAATCGGCAATCAAGGCATAGGCGTGGCAGGGCAGCTGTAACCGAAGAACTATCTTAAGCATGTCGCTGCTCGAATCCAGCTGTGAGCTGGAAGGACCCTCACTCTTGGGACGATTAATACTTTTCCCATATTTGGATATTTCAGTTCTGCCACGCGTTGTAACAGCTAGATTATTTAGGGCGCCTGAAGATCAGAGATCTTCACGGCTGCCCAATTATAGGTTTAGATGTTGCAATTTGTATGTATAAATATGGGGAATTACCTCGACTGAGGGGTTGGACAGCAATTAATTAATTCATCTTGTATTAGCAGTCAAGCTGAAACTGTGTACTTATCCTTCTGTTAATATAAGGAGTTGCTTCTGAGTTAAAGAGAGTGTTGTTCAACCAGCGTCTCTGTGTGAAGACTGGGCCCGTCTTCCACAGAGATTGCTGTGTTAAATTAGGATTTCATCTTTCTTGTTGTGTGATGCTTTGTTCTTCCTTTTGTACGCAGCAGCAATATTTATCGTGTGAATTTTCAGTATAGTTAAGGATCATATTTCGGTGAGTTTGGTAGATGATGTAGAATAACAGTCGACTGAGTAAGGTTTTCTTTATATACAATTCAATTACAGATCATACACACTTGTGTTCATCTTACAGCTGAGTTGTGATCCCCTGAGTTCTTACGATTTATCATTCTGATTGTGTGTTGCTTGATTTCCATTCTGCAATTTAATATTCTTAGAACAGTTAACTCAATTATTTCACAATTGGATTTCTAGATTACTGCTCAGTTTTTGCTTTACGAATTCCAGGTTGATTAGATCAAGCAAGTGATCGTTCTAGGATAGAAAGGAGATTCCTTCCTATTGTTCATTAGATCTTATGTTAATTTTTAGTTGATGCATGATAGAGAGGGTTTGAATTATAGCAGTGAGAAGGCTTTGGATTGCTTAAGATTCTGGGGATGAACATGAATGATAGAATATAGAAGTATTTATTGCTAATGGTTTTGTGTTTAAGCATATATTGTGCACTTGTCCTTTGAAATAAAAAGACTTTCTCGGGTTGACAATAAATTTCATACGCTCTGTGTGTTGATATTTAATTATCTGCAATTAGAGTGCTTGACAAGAGACAGTGAATTGTATCTCTTACCTATCTTACAACTATTTCTGAGACACCAAAAACTTTCAGGTACTTAACATTCAAACCGATGGCTTTCTTCGATCCGTGGACTAAAGCTTCATATTCAGCAGTGTTATTAGTACACTCAAATTCTAATCTACAGGACATGAAGTACTTATGACTTTCAAGATCCACTAGAATACAACCATCTCTGGATCCTTCCAGAGTCTTGGAACCATCAAAGTACAGAGTCCAGAAAACATTGTTTGATTTAAATAAGTTAGTATCTTTATTATCTAAGTCAGTGACTAAGCTAACTATATTACAATCAATATCATCAATCCGAGAAAAATGAAGGAGATTGGACTGTTTATCTGATTCATGGCTAATAGTTTCATATTGATAATTACCCGGATCAATTTCTAAGAAATAATTTCCCAGGACTGAAGATAAGAAGGTTACAGCTTCGTTCTTTCCTTCTAGATGAGTTACATTTTGTTTCATATGTAGTTCCCTCAAAATTTCAATTTGATTCTGCCTATTATGATATGGTAACCATAAACGAGATCAATCAGTTGCAAACTGACCATTTAGTTTTGTGGACCAGTCCCTACTTAAGATTAAACTGTAGGCTTCAAGAATATCAACTACCATTATATCAATGAACTGACATACCCTAGAATCTGCTGACAACCTAATGAGCACATCCTTCATTTCCCCAATAACTTTAACAACAGTCTTATCTAACTGAATAACCTGAGCGGGAGATGAAATTGGTTGACTGTTAATCTTCTTACAGATAAAAAATGGCATGACATTCGAACATGCTCCAGAATCTACGAGACAATTGCGTACATTGTGATTGAAGATTTCAAAAGTTAAAAGGAAAGGAAATGTCTGGGATTTGGATTTTCCACCGATACTGGCTTCATTAATTTCAGGGTCTTCTTGAGTGTCTGTTAATGGAGTGCTAGGTTGGGATTGAAGAGCTTGCAATAAAAATTTTCGTTGCTAGGGAAAACTGCACATATCGACTATCGAAACATTTTCTTTTACCTTCTTTATATCTTCAATGATGTCATATCCCATATCACATTCTTTTACAACTCTCGTTTGATTGTCTGTCTTGCTCAATGTGACCTTTGGTTGCTGGACCATTGTGTCAATGTTTTGCTATTTGGAAGCTATTGGGTTAGCTTTAGGTTGAGGCGGAATGACTGTAATTTGTCTTTTAGGTATCTCTTTGGAAATTTTAGGTTTGGGTGTAGTTGAGCTTGGAACTGGATCTGCAATGGGACCTTTACTACGAGTGTTAATGTTTACAGCAGAGACTGGGCTCTCCACGGGATCATCTTCTATTAATTCAGTTAACAGTACCCAATCCCATAAGACCATAGTGGTATCTGGAGAGGGCTCCTCCACTTCAAGAGTTTATTCCTCTGGAGGATCGTCTTGATCTGGAATCTATGAATCTAGCATTTGGTTCATTACTAAACTCATAGAATTAATCCATTGTGGGCAACTCTTTTTAGAGTGCGGCTCTTGATGAAAGGTGCATAAGTGTTCCATTCCTATTTCATTTAGATTTAAAACATGGGAGTTCTTCATAGATGGATGAGGCTGGTCATTGTCTTCTCTCTTCTTGTAGAATGGTTTGAAAGGCTTCCTAGATGTACTAGCTGCCTTATCTTTCTCAAGATCTACAATTTTATTGGACAATTTCTGCATCATTTTAACTATGTTTTCCATGTCTGCCGATGACTCTTCTTTATTCCTAGTGAGTAGCAGGGGTTTTCTATTAGCTGTTGGCTTTGTTTCTGCATCTAAGGCATGTTTAGCAATGTTGTCTGCTTCTTCTTCCACCTTCCTAGCTTCTTCAAAATTTTCTATCAGGGTGGTCTTCTTAGTTCTTTTGACGAACATTGCTATAGGGCCTTCAAGTGCTATTGTATAATATTCAACTAAAGATTCTTATGCAGGTTTAGTTGTTTCGCTGAAATTATTCAAGAGCGTAGTGAAACTTTGGTTGAAGTCTTGAACCTTATCTTTCTTTTCCATTCTCATGGACAAGAATTATTTCATGAGTGTAGCTATAGTTTTTTGATTCCCATATTTCTTTAAAAAATATTTTTCAAACTCTTCCCAATTGGAAATTGAGCTGGCTTGTAAGCTAAAATACCAGGAAGAAAATTTTGGCTCAAATGTGTACAGGAAAAGCCTACAGACTACATCTTCATGCTGTACATTCAAAAGATTCAAAGCTAAATAAAAACTCTTAAGATGATCTTTAGCAGATATGCCTTTACTGTAAGACCCCAACTTGGGTCTCCTTTAACTTTTATATATAGTCAAATATTTCAGTTCTGTTCAAAATTTCTGATTTGTTTTTGTTGTGTTTTTTGTTCCTGTTTTTGTTATGCTTCTATTCTCATTACTAGTTTTGGCTGTAAAAAAAAAATAAAGTGTTTACATTTACCAAAATTGAACAATTAAAAATCTGTTTTGTCTACCTCTAACCAATTATTGTTTGTTTGTGCAGGTAGCAGATATAATAACAACATATAAACTTTTGAAATTAAATTAAAATAGAATTTGCCAAGGTAGAAATGGTAAACATACCTGCTAGAAAATACCTGTAGATAGCTAGTAGATCCACCCTCGTTGCTGTCCCCGTTTGTTGTTTCTCCTTGCTTTTCCCTGTAGCCAAAAGCCTTCCCCACAGTTCTGAAACTCAACCATCCAAAATAGTTTTTCCACCCTGCCAACTGGCGAGGTCTCGCTGACCACCCAACTCCAAAGGTACCCGTTTGGACCCCCGAGCCCAAACCGAGTACAAGCCCAAGCTGTTGAATCCCTTCCAAAAACTCCAACAAGAACTCTCCTTTTCTGCTCTCCCAATTCTGCTCTCCCAAACTTCTCCCAAAATCCTAAGGTAAAAAGATCCCCCTCTCCTTCCTCCCTTCTCCATCTTATCCCCTTCAATTGCCGACTCCCCCTATCCCTAACTTAAATGTTTCCACCCCCTTCCATCTGCCATGTAAGTCCTTGAGCCCTCAACTCGGACTTTTATTAATAATTTAAATTAATATTAAAAGGTGTTGGTTGGGGTCACTTCTCAACCGTAACTTCCAATTCAATTAAATTTAATCATTTTATTTCATATAATAATTTTAAACATTTCCTTACTCGTATTTCAATATTTGACCATTTAATTAATAAATAATAAATGTTACATATATATTATATAGTTTAAACTTGCACGCTTCACCAATTTAATTTAATTAACAGTAATTGTCAATTGATTAATTACTATTACCTAATCATTTAATTAATGGTTTCTAATATTTAAAATATGTAAATTCCCTTTAATTATAAATTCACTAATTCAATTTATCAACTATGAACAATAATCCTATCAATGTAAATCATAACATTATCAATGTGTAATTATATTACTTAAATAAAATTAACTAAGATTTAATCGACTTTACCTGGTTCCATTTTAATTACACCTTAGTTGTAATTAAACTAATTAACAATCAATCAAGCATTCTAATCACTTGCATTAGTCACTACCTAGGTTAACCTTATCTTTGTTTATTAATCAACAATAATTAATTATTAATGGGTAATAATTAATCATTAATCAACATTATTAACCCTAATCGACTTTATTAACCTTAATCCACAATAATTAATCGTTAATCTACATTATTAACATTAATCATCAATAATTAATATTATTACTCAACAATATTTCACGAAATTCATAATATGTAGGCGAGTTATGTAAGCGTAGCTACTGCTTACATACCTCGCGTAAGTACACTAACAGTAATAATTCACACATATCAATCATAATCATGAAGCTTGTTGTTTACTGACACAAGTTCTAAATGTAGTTTTCAAGGTACAATCCATTAACCAAAATCCAAGTTACGACAATTCATACATCACTGATTTACGACACATACTAACCAAGGGTTTTACACACCTACAGTTAGATCTTGTTTTCACCCCTACTCCACGCTACACCTATCTACCGACATCATCACTAACTTCCACATCCTATCCTGTCCTCTGCTGGACTACCCTGGAATGTCAAGTCATGACCGGTTCCAGCTAGAACCCGTAAGCGAAAGTGTCGACTACATCGACCAAGCTTCCCCAGCAGGAAACCACCAGTCATCATCACACACCTTGGGGAGCGCACCATAGCACAGCCCTCCCATGACTCTGGGTTTCGGGGATAAACGGTGGGTAAATCCTCCACCCCCCTAATGGAACAAGGGATTATGTCTACTCGACATAACAACAACGTTGCACTTGTACTCGGTCTGTCATCGTATAACCAATCTGGGCGGTTGAGTTTCCTGAAACCCTACCCCACCCATGTTATAACATACATCATAATAAACAGCATAATAACCACATGAAGGTAAATAATGCATCACTTGCATACCATTTTATCTTTCGAAGTTCATGTCCCCGAGGCCCTCCCACCTCGTAGGATCCAGCTATCACTTAGCCGTTTCAACCTGTAAGTCAGTCCTCGACATACAATATAGAATATCGTGCATAAATCCTCGATATGTACACATATATTTCATCATAACATAACAACAATAAACTCATTCATTCGCCATGCACTTGGCATAACATTCATTATTTCAACATATAACTGCAATGGTATCCACGTACCCATCATTCAATAATTTCCATATATTTGACATAATTAACACATGATGCATATCTAAAAATGACTACTGATCATAATACTATCATCACACACACACACATATATATATCGGCAAAATAATAGAACCATATGTCCACAGTGTCGTCAAACCGACGAGGTCTCACAGTCAAATAAATACAACATATAATAGTAGTTCAGGTGGAAATGTCAAAACGGGGTGTTACATACACCCACCCTTCAGGAAACTTTATCCCAAAGTTATGATCAAAATAACGTGGGATAATCATGACACATAGTCTCTGCGTCCTCCCAGGGTTTGAGGATCTGACCCATCTCTCCTAACATCCGAGGTTGAAAGAAGAGGACTGAAGAAAACTCAACAAAGTCTGTTGTCCTGATGAAGGGCTAGTAGAGAGTGCGGATTGCCCACAAACTTGTTGCCTGGGGGGGTTCGTACGTTGCTTAGGTCAGGAGGATTTAGTCCATCTCTCAGGATGGAGTCTTCTGCTGAGATCTCGTGGGTCAGGGTGAGGTCCCACGGATCCTCACTGATCTAGAGGCTGGATATGTACTGATATCAGTCGGTCTCTTGGTGCCCCTGTCTGAGGGTAATACCCTGAAAAATGACGTGATCTTCTGCATGGGGTCCGGTTTGATGGGAGGCTGAAGAATATGAGCTCGAAATCTGAGAGCCTCCTGCATGTAGAGAGCCAAACATCTCTGATCCTGAAAAACTCGGTGAGAGTATGCCACCGTCAAGTCTAAAGCACTATGCCAATCCCCAACCTTCAACTATGCTTCATGAACTAGTTTTATTGATATATTCATTGATGAGTTCACTGCCTTATACATGGTACTTCTACCTTTGGCCACCAGAAGAATCCCTTTTGCAGTATGTTCACTAATGAGACTATGGGTAGAATCGGTGTCCAATGCCACCACCTTCAACCCACTGACTCTCATGTTCACAAAACAAAGTTTAACAACCTCTTCATCTTGCAAACCTAGGTCTTGCCTTTCTTTCATGGACCTACCCAAATAGTTTGTTAAGGCACTCAAACCCTGTGATCTTGTTTCCAAAGGTCATTTCCCTTGAACTTCTATTAAGGTTATCGATCTCTCCTTCAAATGGGCCCTCTTCCATATGGTTTTGCTTACAAGGTGAGCCCAAAATCCTCTTGCCCATGTACTTAGGCACATCTTGAGCTTCTTTCCCTATGATGACTCCATCATCCTTAGCATCTTCCTCTTCTTGGATGGATCCCAACTTTGGTTGCAGGAGACCCTTTTCTTGGTCTATAGCCGCCTACACCTGACTCAATGAGGATTCTATCCATGTGTGTTGTAGTTGGCCTGCTTGGAAGGTCTAAATTAGCTCACACCCCTCCTACTGCAACCACTCTATGTTGATGTGTGTTGACGACTGCCTTGTCTTCCTTTGCTCCTCAAATGTGTCCACCATGCTACTACACCTACACTCTCAAAGAGGCTTCTGCCCAAACTCTTTTTGTTTCGCCTACCGCTGCACCTGACACTATCGAGCGTTGGACTGTCTTTCTTGTGCCAATCTTTGCCCCACAATGTTGATGTTTCCTTTCTTTAGTAGATGTTTCCTTTATTTGACATGTCCAACTAACCCAAAGAACACTTAACTTGTGTGAAACTGAAATCAACAATGAATGGACTTACTGATCTTCTGGGCACTCTTCCGAGCGTTTTGTCTTCTAGGTGCGTCTCTATTGACGTGATTTGACTTTTGATCCCTCTTCTAGGTGCTCTGTCTTTTGGGCACATCTCTGTTGATATGCTCAACACCCTTTATCAACACACTGCGTCCTAAGTACATTATGTTTTGGGTGCACTATTTTATGGGCACACCCTGTTTTCTTAGGTGCACTTTTTCCTAGGCACACCTCTACTGATGTGTGTTGTGTCGCAGGTGCATTGTCGTCCAGGTGCACCTTAACTGCACCTCTACCGATTAGTGATGTGTCCCAAGCGAAATATTTTCTGGGCATGCCTTCTACTAAAACCTTAACTTCAACAAACTTTCTTCTTCTCTACTCTAATACTCTCGAAACTTCACTTTTGGTTCACCTTCGGTCTTCTTCTCTACTCTAATACCAACTGTGACTTTTGAGGAAAATGTGAAGAGCTTCTTGAAACTTCACTTTCAGTTCAGTTTCGGTCTTCTTCTTTGCTCTGATACCATCTATCACAACACTAGATCGTGCACCTCTCCATGCCCAACTTTTGATTGTTGGTCCCTAGCTATCATGCGGCACTACCCGTCTTTCAGAATAAAAACTTGGTCGCTCGCACTTACTTGGCAGTGGAATATGCCTCTTCACTCAAGGCTAGACTACCTGTCACTTGGACCTGCTAATCCCAATGACCTTTCCCAACTCTTGGACTTTTTAACGTATGTGTGTTGGTTACTTGGTTACACTTAAACTTGTTATATTACATAGTCAATATGCAAGAAAGCAAACCACAAGACAACACATGTATGTGTGGTGTCCAAAAAAGGCACCGGTAAGCCTTTTTATTGAAGTGTACAAAGAATGATACAACTGAAAATACAAAGGAAAGGTTTGGCACCTTCTTGTTGGCACTCTCTTACAACCAACAACTATGCTGGGGCATAAGGGATAACTTCAGTTTTGGTTTTCGACGCACTGTGCTTGCTATTGAGTGAGCTTGTTTCCAATGACCTAAATCTACATAAGGTTTTTCTTGCTCTTGATAGCACTATACCTAGTTGCACCTCCTAATGCCACTGTCTCCCCATGATTCAATGAGTTGTTAACCTTTTTGCATGGCTTCCTAATACAATCAATTATGCTTTCATAAGCGATATAATTTTGCAATTATGATGCAGCATGGGAACTTCTTATATGAATTTGGTGTTTTTTAAAAGTGAACTGCACCTCTCAGCCCTCATATAGCCTCACATTGCCATGTGGACACTCTCACATTGTAGCATTGCCCTAACGAAAGTTCTTTCATCATTATTGAGATGGATTGTTGGAGTTAAGGGGAAGTTTGGGGGATCATCAAACCCTCATTTTCTTGGTCTTCACATCATGTTGAGAAGGGCATTTCCCTTTGAAGCTAAGTTTGGTTGCATAGTGGGCACATGTTGGTGGAGTAGCCACCTTTTTGTGAGATTAGTTGCACATTCTAGTTGGGGCACATACCTTGAAGAATCCTGTTGGGTTGCTAAATGGACATCTCTTGTTACATGGAGGTTACATCATGAGCTAGCATCCACTTTGATCCAGATGCAAGTCCTGGGTGACTTTTGTGGAATAGATACCTCAACCCATTGTTTCTTAGCCAAACAGATCCTTCTAGTGTTCTAAGCCAACTATAGTGCATTGTATAGTCCCTGATTAAAGGTCAGGTTTGTCACACAATGATAATAGGAAACATCTTGTCAAAAGAAGTGTTCCCTTCCATAATATAAATGCACTTTGCTTCAAAAATAAATAAATCAAGTCTTCAGCATGTTTTGTTTCTTTACCTGCAAATCACATTAGGAAGAGTGAATGATAGGCAAGGATATTGAAATTGTGCCTCTAGATAAAACTCTCTTACATGGACCAACTTTAAAAGGTTTTTTCGCATCACCTGCAGCAAAAGCAGGAGTTCATTTTCTAACAATTGTATTGCATACCTGAAATCATGTCAAACTTTTCAGCACTTATTTCTACAGATAGAAATAACCTTCTTACTCATCTGCATCCATGTTAACATAACTGTTCATGAGCATTGAAATTTTAATTATAACAATCAAATTCAGACCCTAAGTTGTGCTTAAAGGATTTAGAAAACAGTTAATGAACAAAATGACTATTGCCAGAAATTGTTCACAGAAGAGAGTGAGCTACAAATTGCAACAAATGCATTCCATGTGTACCACATAATCCTACAACTCCAAGTGAGATGGGAGAAAAAATATGTTTTTGGATTTTCTGTCATATATCCAGGCTGCCTGTCTAGATGTGAGAGATTGGTAACTGGTGTTGAACCAACATGGTGATGTTGTGAAGGTAACACCACATTATTTAGATGAGTATGACTAGCTAGAAAACCATGTGGTTTTGAATAGCTAGAAAACCATGTGGCCATGACTGTGATTGTGGTTGAGGCTATACATGCACACCATGTGCATACGTGAATGTAAGTAACCACATAATTAGACTGTGTAGATGGTGATGGTAAGAATCATGATTACCCTAAAGAAAATGATGGGCATGTAAAAGGCCATTTACATTTGGACTAGAACGTGGATTCAATAAAGAACCATTCCCTATTACTCCAAAAAATGCGACAAGATTTCCAAAATAATAAAAAATTACAAGAAATATACCAATAATTGAATTAACAATCCTCTACTTCAACATTGGATTTGTTCTAAATAGAAAAGAAACCAAAAATGTTCTTAAAGAATAAATTCAATGCTATCATTATGATCAAAATATAATTTATTTATGTTATTATAATTGACTCAATATAAAGATCTGACAACTTCAATTGATTCAGATGGCCTTGAAACCATGGTTGTTGTCAATGCTGAAACTATAGCAGGTGATTTGCAAGACAAAGAATTGATGACACCATCGTATATTCTAGAAGTGACAAGGATGAAAATATGGCAGTCTCTATATCTTTGGGATCATATGACAGGAGAATCTCCAGTTTCATTGGCTTGTTGGCGCATTTGCTAAAAATTCCAAACATAACACCCATGTCATTGCATAAATTAGAAACCGATAGAAACATAATTATACCTTGACCTAGAAGTGATAATGCACAGTGATTGTAATGGCTCTTGTTATCACTCAGAATGGTCACTTGTGGAGGTTATCTCAATTCTTACAAAATCAACTTTTTGTTGTTCCTCAGTCTCGGTATTTGACATGTCTGTAAGACAAACACCCTCCTTTTTTCCATTGTGTATGAGGAGCTCAGCATTATCTGTAATATAATCCTGTGTTTCTTTGGCTGCACCAGAGTCAAGAATATGCCCTGTATTACTTATGGAACGTTTACTATTCGATGACAAGTCATTTTCAATATCTTTCAAAACATCATGGTTCTTAATATCCTCATATATTTCTTTCATTCCTAGCATTCACATCTTTTTTTTGAAAGACAATTCGCTAGACAGATTCTTTACATACAAGGCTCTCCTTTGTTAGAATTATTATATCTGTATGATTATCTCGCAAGACAGATTCTTTACATACAAGGCTCTCCTCTGTTAGAATTATTATATCTTTATGATTATCGATAGACTCATGAGATTTGCTCAAACTAATCATCTCATTGCTTTAGAAAGGTTAATTAAGAATATTTTTCTGTTGGAATACCACTTTCCCAAAAGTTGCAGCAGCCCATCTCTAAATTTGAAAGGAAAATTCTTTGTAATCTCATTATCTCTGAAGATTAGCCTCGGTAATTGGGTATAATTTGGCATATTTCCTGTGCAGTTGATGCATATCAAGCAAAGCATAATGATCAAATGCAATATGAACTCAAGAAAATACTTTCTGCTGTCAATATTTGAAGCTTCAATCCATTTAGCTGTTCCATATTTATCAGATAATAGGTGATGAATTATATTTGACATCTAATCATAAATTTTTTCACAACTCCCTTCAAATCTCAACTAACTCTGTGATTGAAGCAACCGGGTGCGGGAGAATTCCCCTTGTTTGCCACTCATGAATTCAATGAAGAAAGATCTTAGGAGAAACAGACTTGTCAAGAGTTGTTCACATGAAGATGCAAGGAAGAACAACTTCTCAAGAAGAATGAGGAAAATATGTGGAGAAATATAATCAATCTTCTCCCAGTTTTTAAAAGTAGAAGATAAATCTTGCCCAAAGCTTTTTACCAGATACAGTCTTCTATCTAGCAAACTAATTTATGGAGATGTGTCCATGTCTAGCCAGAGCAGTTGATCACTCCAATAATGTTTGTCATTGAGGCATTCCATAATTTTCTTTCCATAATCTGTACTTAGATCCTTTGGTAAAAAGGGAAGTAATACTTGTAATCTTCCAATCTGGCCAAGAGTTATGGACCTTTTCATATTTTGCACAATTTCACTCGTGATGTATTGAAGAATCCAAATACTTGCTGCATCTTCTCGCAGACTGATAAATTCTTGAGTTTTTTCATCTTGATGTTTTAGTGGGAAAAAAACATTCTTTACAGCCTTTCACCACAACAACAAACTTTGCAACCTACTGTAACCCAGACTGTCCATTCAAGTGCTCTATATTTTTCAGGGGTTTTGAAACCTGATACATTTGAACTAACAAGGTTCCTGATACATTAAATAGGAATATTATAGTTTTGTCTCATGCATAAAGAGTAGAGATTCTCCAGTTTTTCAATAACATCCCTTCCTACATAATATGAGGTCCATTGTAAAGAACTTCTTTGCAGACATAAAAAAATGTCTGAATGTTGATTTTCATGGTATTCCCTTGTCTTTGCAAAAATTCCACATCAATACCCTTCTTTGCAAAAAATTGTGCCCTTTTCTAGGGCAGCATACTCCTCTCTCTCTTTTCAACCAAAACACTTGTTTTTCTAGGGCAGTGTTGGCACCGTGTGCATCTATGGATGGAAAATGGATTTTTTCCCATCTTGAAGGGGCCAACTACCATATTTAGGCTGGTCAGTGACAACCCATCTTTGTATCAAGGGTTTATGAATGTATTTGGAGAAACCCCTTCTAGCCCCTGATGATCATTTATGAAAACTATGACTTTGTTTGCTTATTGTTTACTCTCTATGAAGAGAAAGTCATTCCCACCTTTCAGGTATCATCTCAAGAAATTGCTCTTTTCCAGTTTTTCAAAGAATCTCCAAATAATACAAAACCAACCAAAATTTTAAAGGGCAAGTTGATTGACCAGTCTTATGCCTGGGGATATTTTGATGGGACCTATCAGTGGCCTGAGAAGATTTGCAGTGCTTCCTGTATTATGTACCATACAAATGATCACAACTTTAAGGTTAAAGCAAATTTGGGTAAGGGTACAAATAATGTGGGAGTACTGATGGCATTATTCCTCTTACTTAAAATTGCCATGGACAGATTCACTCTTCCACTACAAGTCATGGGAGACTTTTTCATGACCATAAACTGGATGAAAAATCTCATGTAGATCCAAGATATCTCATTACAGGCCCTAGCAGTTCAGTTGAAGACTAATTTAGATTCTTTTAAGAGGATCTTATTTTCTCGTGTGAAAAGAGAGTTAAACACCATTTCTGATACACTCTCAAAGAAGGGCCTTCACTTACAGACTAACCAGCTTCTTCTGGAGGAGTATGTTGATGGACACCTTCAGGTGTTCAGAGTCTAGATTCCAGACAGACCACTTTGGAGGACTACTGAAATTTGCAACTCACCTTTAAGATGACTGTACATTTATAAAAAGGACAGTGCACAACCTCTATATTTTGTGACGAATTTTAACTTCTTAGTGATTTTTGTTGACTTTTTGATTATTTTCAGTAGCTGATAGAATGTTTCAGGAATATAGGAGAATCATATTTTTTTGAATTGTACCCAGAGTACCTAATGAACGTATTTTTCATTCTACCTAGGATAAAACATAAGTTTTTTTCATTGGAAAAAAAGTAAAATAAGCATATTAAAGTCCATTAACAAGAATAGAATAGATTTCTATTAAATGTCCATGAGGCCAAATGGTCTATGACTATACGGGATAGGAAGTTTCATATTTAATAGGTTGGCATGCTTTGTCAAATGAATATAAAAGTTGCCAAATACAATAAAATACAATGGAAAAGTTAAGGGCTTTTTGATGATGTTCCTGACTGGACTGACTTATTTGCGAGGGCCTTCCCTAGGGTATGTCGACCAATTTGGACTTTGTTCACAACAACTTGTCCCTTAGGTGCATCATCCTGAAGGATTTCTACAATATGAGGTTTCTTTGAGCTGCCTTTCTTGAATTGTTGTTGTCCCACTGATTCTATGCTGCATCTTGACTCACCTCAACTATCTATCTGATTTCTCCACTACTAATATTAGGCAAGCTACAAACACTCAATCAAATTGTTGTTCAATATATTCTCTTCTAAAAAACGTCTTTTTTTTAGGGCACAAACAAATTTCTCTCTAGGGCTCATTACTGCTACTGTTGCCCTTTGTATCCATGCAGCAAAATTGTTTTGTAAGTTGTATTTGTGTTGTGTCTACTATATAAAAGAAATGGTTCACTGACAACTTAATTCTTTTGGCCTCCTCACTTGAGGGTTTGCAAAGACAGATCGATGCCCTATCTATTTCTACATTTATTTACAATTGATGGTAAACTTGGGTACAACCAAAGTTATGATCTTCAATGCACAGAAAAGTGCTCTCGTTGACTTTCATTTCTACTTCCGAGGTGCACAGATAGAGATCACCATGGCCCATACTTATATGGGCATCCACTTCATGGGGCCACTTTTTAGGTTTTCAGCATGCATTAGGCCCACCATAATGGATCAACAATGTTAGATTTTTGGATTACTCCAAAAGTATCTCCACCATGTTTGGGGGTGCTTCATGAGATTCGAGGTACATGGTGTATATTCAAACGCTGAATGGTCTAAGATACACAGGGTAGAAATTGCAAACACATCATTGTTAGATCATTTGAGTAGCCTTAAAGGGAAGATCTAATCTTCAAATCGGATCTGAAAGTTATGTTAGCAAATAGAATCTAAATTAGCAACAAAATCAAATCTGAAAATGCATGCTAAGCATGTTAAATGAGCTTGGCATCAACCTGGTTGTTCATTAAATCACCATAATAAATCTGCAGCAAAATCACCCAAACATGAGACCTCTAAAATCGATCTGCAACACAATTGGAGACAACAAACACATCTCTTTCTATTTCACATGGACGATTATTTTATTACAACAAAATAACTCATCCAAATATGGTAATGAAAAAACCTTTCAGCTCATCCAAAGCAAATATTTACCTCCCAACAATTTAGCTCATCCCAAGCAAAGTTTTACATGCACTGGAATTAATAGACATTCACTAACCTGTATGAATTTCCAAAAGGAAAGGAATATTTCATTCCTCTGAGAACCCTTGAAGTACAGTGAGACCTATATTTTACATTAGGTGGAATTAATAGGCATTCACTAACCTATATGAACATCCAAAAGGAAAGGAGAGTGAGACCAATGTTTTACCTCAGACTTATAGCCATTTCAAATGATCAAAATTGACATTTTATAGACATTGTTAGTCTAATGTTGCCTATCATGAAATTTGGAAAAAAGCATCCTAAATTCCTTGGAAAAAATGGAATATCGTGAAATTTGGAGGAAACAATACAGCCCTTGTAATATCCTTGAAATTGTCATATTGTAGTGATTAATGAACAGAACAAGGAATTCAAACAAAATACTGAGACCCAAGAATCAGATAATATATTAGACTTACTTCTCGGATATTGTTGTCCAAGAACCTAAACATCTCATCTGCTTCACTGTGGTTGTGAGCCACATCAGCTCGCATTTCTTCCACTGACCAGACTTGAATCTTCTGCAATCGAATTTGTTAGTGCTCAAACCCTTACCTGAGGAACTTTGTAGATTCTGATAGGCTGCACAATAGAGTTAGCTACAAAACTAGCTCTGATACCATGTTGATTTTTATAAAGTTAGGATTTGATAAAATAAAGAACAACTTTTAAACAATGATGCAGTAGATCAGAAATGTAAATCAATCATACAATACAACTGTAAGAATTTAAAAACATAATTTGCATTTCTTTCAACTAGGGCACTACCAGTAGGTCACCGTGCCAATAAATTTAAAAAATAATTTTCATTTATTTCAACTAGGGAACTACCAATAGGTCACTGTGCCAATAATCCATAATAAAATGAAAGTAAGAATGCTAGTAAATGACACGGTTATAAGTACTTACCCGGGGATGAGCCCTTCTCTATTGTACTTAGATCTGCTTTCAATTTTTCCAATAAGGCATAATAGATATAGAAACATAAATAGCCCTAGAAGGGCAACATCATACCTATGAGAGAGAGAGAGAGAGACCAAGGAAGAGTGTCAACAATAGGTACAGTTGTGTTAGGACAAACTTCAAGCACCAGCAGACCTTCTAACGTAGTTAGGAGACAACCAATGTCAACCACCAGTCAAGCTGCAATAACCAATACTGGCCCTAACAGGGCTCATAATACAACGTGAGACCTCAACAGAATCTAATAGTCTTTGATAATAGTAGCTAGAAATCCATAGGTTAACGGTAGCCTCAATAGGCCCTAACCAAAAAGTTCAATGACAACCTGAATAGACCCAACACCAAAGTGGCGGCAGCTAACAGGAGAAGCAAAAAGAATGGAGAACGACAGCCCTAGAAGGGCTAAACAAATAATCAAATAGAAGCATAATTAGGAGGACCTCTCAGAGGAGAAAGACGCATCCCTAGAGGACTTATAACGGCAACAAAAAAACAGCCCTACAGGGCTCAAACCTTGACATCAAAAACAGAAAAATGTTCCATCAACCAGCTGCCAAACGATGCCCTAGAAGGAGGCCGAAAAAACAGAACCCAAACTAATTCGCCCCCCGATTTCATGACCATTTAGAAGGTCAATCATGAGACCAAAACAACAAAGGTGACTCGATAAACAACCAACCCGATAAGGTCAAGTACCATAATCAGGATAACCACAAGGAGAAAGAAGATAGGGTGACAAGGTCTCTCTCTCTCGGTATGTGTCCTCACATGTTCCATACATCTACTGAAAGTTTTGTCATCACAGTACTAAAGGTATCATCCCGATGATGTGATCCTTCGGTCCTTAACTTCTTCCTGAAGTCAAGTACCTCATCAAAGGGTGGCCAGTCCTTTGATGAGCCGAACTAGGAGAGAAGGACATCACACATCATTGCCATTAACAAATCTACAACATATTCCTCGATGGGAAGCACAAAACTTGCAATAACAATAGCCACAACAATATATACTTCAACAACAAGCTCTAAAAGTGTTGCTACAAAAACCAGAATAGCATCTAGTGCATCATTTTTAGAATGTGCAGCAGCAATAACATTATAACCATATAATCATTGTTTCCCATATATTCTCTTTGTTACGGGAGAAAGTGAAGAAAATCCCACCCTTTTCATTCAATATTTTCTTTCTACATTATGCCTTTTCATTTAATATTTTATTTTTACAATATGCCATACTGCATTGTACCATAAAGGATGCAACGATCTAGTGTCATGTGTAGGGCATAAACAAAGAAACACCTTTCAAGATTAGTTGAGGGTATTTCCCAGGAAATTGTTGGTACAATTCATGGTATAGTCTATCATTATATCTACTGCTGAAATATAAATGTAGAGCTACAAATATGATCTTTCCTATGCAAAGTTGCAAATACTGGAAGAAAAATAGAGAATACATGCTCAAACTACTGAAATTTGAAATAGGGAGATGTCTACTGAAACATTTGCTGAAAAACCTTCTAATTTACTGCCAAACCACTGTATTTGCCATGAACTTGCCAAATTTATGCAAAGACTGATATTTATGGAAAATACATCAGAAAAAATACAAATCTATGCCTGATCTATCAAATTGTTGCTTAATTGGACAAATATCACTTCTATACAACCAATATCTGCAGGAAATTGACTAATTTCAATTGTTGGGCATCTATTTTCATCTACTAGCTTTCAAAATTTACTATCGCTGTTGAGATTCAAGTGAATACTGTATTGACAGTATGTGGACATATGAAAATTATGCCAATTACATTAGAGAAATGTCGGTCTCGTGCCATAGGTCTCCTACGATGGATGCATAGGAACCTAGTAAGCCAACATAGACCATTTTTCTCTTCGCTTAGCAATTCAGATCTCATAGTCAAGTATCAAAGGAATAAAAAAATATAAGCAAAATAAATGCAAACTTCCAAACTTGAAAAAATGCTCCAAATGTAAGAAAAAAACAAATAATTTATGAAACGAATCAAACTAGTACAAAGGGCTCAAACCGCAATCAATTATCAAGGGAATAAAAATATATTTAACCAAAATAAATGCAAACTTCCAAACTTGAAAAAATGCTCCAAATGTAAGAAACAAGCAAACCCTTCATATTTGCCAAGATATCAAAGCTAGAAATACAAGCAATTCCATGTACTTGAGTTTTAACTTTTGAATGAGCCCATTCTTGCTAAGCGGAAGTATTGTTAAATTAATTACTTAACCTTTAATACTAGGACGTTATCTATGGATAGATAGGTCCCAACTTCATTTCCTGTCACAAATAAGAAAACAAAACAATGCATTAGTTAACTATCAAAACATCAAACTTAAAATAGCTTGCATCAAGGAAATGTAGCTCTAATATTACTATATTTAATACAAAGTAAAGACTATAGAACCTATTTTTACCTGAAATGCAACTTCAAATTTATGTATGGTAATCTTTCTCCCATCAAGAATTTTCCTTTTCCAACCTGCTCCAAGAATAGAGGAACATTGAAGTCAAACTAAAAAAAATCACATGATCTATTAAATTCCATTCATTATTTATACATTGCCAATGTATATTGGTTTAGATTATATCTTGTGGCATATCAAATTCCCAATTCTCATGTTGCTCTTCATTTTCTACATTTTGAACATGATCTTCTGTAGATGAAATATCATTATGATCCTCCAAAACATTATGTTCCATATCAAGTTCATTGGAGACATTTGTTATATTGTATTCTCCTCTTCTCTCACAATCTGATCGCCAGAGTGCCAGTGCTCTATTGAATGGGAAATTGGTAATGTCATACTTTGTTGCATATAATCTTAAACAAGTATCCATATTCCTATCAAGCTTGTTCCTCAACTTTGACTTCAAGAATGACAGTGCACTAAACATTCTTTCATCCTCCACTGATCCCAAAATCATGGTTTGACATAAATCGACTAATTTGAAATACTTTGACATGTTTTCTTGTAGGTATTGACTTTCACCTAAAATAGTCCATAATTTGATTACTGCACCATATTCTATAGGTTTTGGCAAAGCATGATATTGACCTGACATTGTTTGAGCAAAGCAAGTGGCTTGTTGATATAATTTTGATGAATCTAATATACCTCCAATCTCTTCTCCTTCTACCTTAGCGTTCCTGCCAAAGTGGTGCACTAAAGTATTCAATTTTGCTATAAAGTCGACTTTCAAAGGATCTATTTCTTTTTCAGAGTTCCAATAATGAGGGTATACCACAGACATAACTTCCAATAATTCATCTCAAGGAAATCGTTCTCTTATCTCTAATGATAGTGATTGTGCAATTTGTATCAAGTTGCGTCTCACTGAAATCACAATATCATTGAATTGGTCTCTTGACACATGGCACTCTTCGGTGGTTTGTCCCCTCTTAGTAACATAATAAAAGGGAACCATATACCCACGCACTTGCATACATAGTCTCCCTTTTTCATCAAACTTCAAATAATTTTCACTCTTTTCTATATCAATGATAGTAGTCCAACCATTAAATGTTTGACCCGTAAAAGAATCTGGCATCATATACAAATTATCCAATGCAAGGCATGCCAATTTTCTTGCATTTGTGTACTCTGCAATATACATTGTGCGACTCTGAGCCATTTTCACAAGGACATTCATTTCATGAAGCAAAGGAAGAATTCCAGCCAATGTTAATAATGTCTCTATATTAGTTAGTCGAAAGAGAAGCTCTTGAGCTTTGTCTACACTAAAGCGATGTTCATACATCACCCCTACCAATGATCGGTATTCACTAAATAGCCTTTGGGCTGGTCCATTCAATGAGATCCATCTTGTATCGACATCTTTTAATAGCTTTTTTCCATCTGTAACACCATCAGCAAATTGTTGAAACTCTGTAAATCGCTTGGGACTACGACAAAAGTATGCATGAGTCTCACGTACAAGTTCTTCAACTTTTGAAACCAGTGGAAACTTACTTACTATTTTAAATGCAAGATTCATCCTATGAGCCATACAATGAATACTAATCATAAATGGTGAAGTTGATACTTGTAGTTTGACACAAAGACCATTCCTTTGTCCTTGCATGATTGATGCTCCATCAGCTCCGACACATACCAACCTTTTTGCAATCATTAAATCATCCATACCACCAATTTCCTTCAAAGTATTAATAACAAGTTCATAAATATTTCCAGCTGTAGAACTCTTCTTCATTTTATGAATCCCAAGTAAATATGAATGCCTAATATGATCATTAACCATATAAATACTCATGCAGATCCATGAAGTATTATCAACAGCTGTAACTTCATCCAAAGATAGTGAAAAAAACCTAGCATTTGCAATATTCTCTTTCAAATCATCTTTTTCTACTTGAGCTAGATATTTTTCCCATTCCCAACCACTCGTTATAGACCAATGAGAAGATGGAAAATTCGATACTTCAAGAAAAGATACATAGTTCTTGTAATCTAGATAATCTGTCATAGGACGACCTCTAGATAAGATGTGAAATACAATGCTTAATTGTGTCATCTTGGATAACAAATTTCTCTCCATTGTATTTCCAAATAGAGATGTGATGGTCCCTCCACTTGCCTCGAGTTTACTCTTGCTTATTAAGTATTTATTATATTCTTCTTGATATTTGACATGTCGACATTCATCAGAAGGTTTCCATTTGGTAATAGACTTCTCCTCTCCATTTTCAATTTTCTTAACATACAACTTTCCTGCATGCTTCTCTATTGTATCTATCTTCATTTTCATTTTTACTACCTTTCCAAGTTTCCAACTACATATAATGCATTTAACTTCTCGTGAAGCCTCTTTCTCATTTATTGGAGGTATTGGTTCAATAAATGGAAATTTTGAGGCCCATTCCGATTGGAATTTTCTCCTTATGTCCCATTGGCCTTTTTTCTTTTTTCATGATAATGAATCATTTTTGTTTCCTTCCAAGGTAAAACCTTCAACATTGTCATTGCCAATTTCTGGTTGAATTGCATTTATCCCAATTTGTGCACTAGAGGAACCTTCAACATTGTCATTGCCAATTTCTGGTTGAATTGCATTTATCCCAATTTGTTCACTAGAGGAACCCATCCTATCATATGTTATATGGCTATTAGCTGGATTCTCAGAAGAGTTGACATTTGTCTCGCTGATGGGTTGCTCAAAAGAGTTTGAATCATGAAGAGAATCTAGATTCTTGGATTGAGGCTTCTAAAAGTATGATAATACATCCCTCTGTTTTGATGCTTTCTTTCCACAATCCTTGTTTGACATTTCGTTGAATATTCCACAATTATTAAGATATCAAATCAATTTAGAAACCCAAAGTGAAACCTGCATGAGAAAAATGATATAAAATTAGTACAATTTGTAAGTTATCCATGATGACATGAATTCTAGAGGCTAGAAAATTTGAACCTAGTAACCTAAACGCATCCAATATTAACTTCAAAATTAGACATAAATCCATCACGGTCTTATGATGAGAGAAATTGAAAAATGTTATCAACATAACCATTGCTAAACATTCTCATTCAAGGGTAAAAATATCACACAAAAGAATAAGAACATCTAAATAATCAAATTCAAGCATGAAAACAAACTTCCAAGCCAATATAACAGCAGCGAATTAATGCATAAAACCAAGTCACTTCAATACTTGCTACATGTGTTCAATACTTGCGAATTAATGCCAATTTTTTCATAAAGATGGAATGGTAAAACATGTGTTCTGGTTTTGTCCTTTTAACAAGCCTTGGGAATGGTCGTCAAATCTTTGTTGTTAGCATCTTACCCACTTCCATCACTTGGAAGTCTGCACTTCTTGGTGACAAGATCCCAAGGGTTCTTTATACTGAAAACAAGTTTGAAAAATTCAGATTGAAAGCCTGCAAATATAAATTTATGAAAGGAAAGGGTATCTGCCAAGTGCCTAATTTCACACAGAAGACTAAAGCAGAATCGAGGATAAGAATCAAAATTCCTAATTTAATGCAAGTAAAGGATATTCTCTGCTTTCTAACTTTTACCTAATCTATGGTTTACTTTATGTATGGAAAAACATTCCTTTCTGGACATACATTAGAAGTACAATGAATATGCCACGCCTCATCCAAATTTGGTGAGCTTCCCCATGAAAATCCTTGTTCTTGCTTTCTATGGTTACTAATTGTGCTGAAATAATGTACATAAACACCAAATATTTTCATGGTTGTTCTCTATATGCATTTACATTTCTATTATGGATGGAACAAAATTCTCTTCAAGCCTTCCCATTGAGTAGAAGTGATCAAACATCATTTTTAGCTATTCTACTTACAACTGCATTTAGTTTGCTTAATTTAAGAATGCTTTTAAATACAAAGTTTAGCTACATGAGAACTAGAATTTTTTATAGAAAATTTCTGAGTTAAAAGAATTCTAGCAACCCTTTTAAGGTGCTAGTAGTATGTCAAGGGAAATATGCTCTATTAAAACAGGTGTATCTTAGCTATTGTTCCCAAGAAGCTCACTTCCAGCTAGATCTCATTACCAAAACCCACTGACAAGTATTGTGATTATGTTTCCTATTCCTTGTATATTCGTCTACCATTTAGATATGAGTTCTAGTACCCACTGATAAAATTTGTGATTTTATTGACATTGATAGACCATGGAATGAAGGGTGCAGAGATGGCATGGTCTTTTAATTGGACTTTGCTCCATATATTTATTACTATCCTTTACATTATATTCTTGTTGACATGTTTGAACCTCTATTAGAAGTACGGTGAGGAAGAGAAACATATGTCGTGTATATTTCAATTGCATGTTAGAATAGTGAAAAAGAAGAATCTCTTGCTTCAAGGTATTGTGCAATGAATTTTGCATTCTCAAAGGGTGCAGGGTCAACTTTATCTGTTTCCAGGTACATCTATATATGATGCTTTCTTGATTTAACTTGACACATGTACTTCCTAGCCACAATAACTATTCAGATCATCTGGACATTTGCAATGGCAGCAAAGAAGAGATGGATGCGGAATGTTTAGGTCATTATTATGCTCATGATATATGCAGATCAATAAAAAAATAGAAACCAAAATTCAAGATGCTAATTATGATCCCCAAATCTAAAATGATGCCACATTTGATGCATTTTAAGACGGATCTTCTAGACACTAAAATAACAACAGAACTTGGAAAGAAAAAGGAAGAAACAAGGGAGAACTTGGAAAGCAGAAGGAAGAAACAGGGAGAACTTAGGAAACAATCTTGGAGCTGGTTTGGAAACAATAGGTAGAGGCTACAGGTCCCAATCATTCCCCATAGAAGGATGATATACTTGACAGTGATGGCTGGTCATCTCTCTACAAAATCAACACATCTGAACAATATCAGATAAACTTCATCAAACAAGAAACTCAATTGTAAGTCCAAGGCTCTGTTATTTTTGAGAGCATGTGGACTGATTGGAATTTTGTTCGAAGTATGTGAATTGGAATTATTCAGGTAGTATATGTGGTTGGTACCTAGATTTCTGCTCAATTTGGAGTTGGAACTTGGAAGGATCAATGCCAATGTGTTGCCGAAAAAAGGCTCTGAGAACCTATCTAGAATCTTGTCAATGAAATTGTTAATAAGGTCAATGATTTCATCTTGTAGCTTATGATTAGTTTGGCAACTAGGGAACTAGGTAATATTTCCAATAATAGGGAACTAGTCCCCAATAAGGGTATGGAACATGCTAATTTTCTAAAATGCTATCTGCAACCTTAGAGAAACTCAAGAGGGATTCCCATTGTAACTACAACAGCCTTCTTCTCACTTTAGGCCGGTTCTCCTCCAGCACAGGGGATATCCCTAAGAATAAGATTGCTAAAGTTATGCAATAGGAGCTCAAGGTGAAATAGAGAAGTTAACTTTAGCAAAATAGATTTTAAATTTATAGTATGGAATTCTTATAAAGTGATGGGTGGAGTGTGGACCAAAGATAGTGCCAATCCATTGAGAAAGTGGAGTGAAAAGATAGTGCCAACCAATATTATTTAATAAATTTCGATAATCCCAGGTTGACTGTAAAATCACATAAGATAAGATAATCATATTCATGTTCAAGAAATGACCACAAAAAGTAGGTAAATGGGACTTAAAGATACATCCAGTGTGAAGACACTATGGGAGATCAAAAGCAACTCCTAGAGAGTATCTCATAAAGCATGTTTTCACTTGTTCAGGTATGGAACTTATAGTTAACCATGCTTCTCCACTCCATGAATTATTATGATTTCCTTTCAATGTCCTAGCTTATTTTGAGCCTAACTGGAAATCTAAATTGAAAGAAACTCACAACAGAAGTTGGAACTTAGAAACTAATATTAAATATAATACTAATAGTGAACTAACAGTAGTAAACAACATGAGAAGTCACAGTAAAGGCAGTAAATTTAGCACTAACAATAGTATGCTCCATTATTTCAGGTATAATTCCAGCAATGTTCAGTAAAACATTTGATAGAAAATTCTAGAGTTCTAATGGCAGAAGAAAAGTCCAGCAGTAGTAACAACATCTCAATATTTGAAAACTACAGCACAAATACTAAAACTTTCCTGATAAGTATGGTTGCCAACACAAGCCTAAATCCAAGCGCAGTATGGGCACTACACATGTCCAATAATAGTCTCTTATAGACTGCCTGGAATAGCACATTCTCCAAAACACCCCTACCCTACTTCCTAAGAGTCTTTTCATAGCTAATGATCCCACTTTGGCGTTTGGCTTTTCCATGTGGGACAACTACAATTTACATAAAACTCCATTAACTAACAGAAAAATACAACCATCATAAATTTTATTTTAACCTGAAGGTGGTGGACTAACAGAGAATTATACATGAATAAAACATTTCTAATGACTCATGCAAAATACCAATGATTAACACTAAAATGGGTTTCCTTAGACATCGTAACATCCCCCCCTTGAAATTGTTTTGCACCAAACAATTTTAGTGCTGAATGTTGCTATATTTCAAATTTTCAAGGCCTTCCTCCATAGCATCTTCTAGTGGCAAATCCTTCCTCTGAATGAGGTGTCCTAGCAATACCTTAGTCCTCAACGTCTTCTCTCAGGTTGCCAAAATGATCTTCAAAATCAACATAACTTGTATTTCATTGTCTAGGGAAGGCAAGATATTTGAAATGTTTTCCCTATGTATGAGACATGAAATGTAGTATGCAGATGTGACCCTATTGGCAGTTCGAGAACATATGCAACCAATTTCACACTTGCTAGAGGCTTATAAGGCCCCTAGTATCCAGGCCCAAGTTTCTCCACCCCTTCTTTACCTTTGAAAGATATCTACTTATAATATTGTAGTCCCAAGAAGACAAAATCCGTAATTCAAATTCCAGCTCACTGTTCTGTTCATTTTAATGGGACTTCATCTAATCTTGGGCCAATTTGATGTTCTCCTTTAGTTGCTTCATCCCTCAATATTTGATGGCTTTTGTTCTCCAAGAAATCTCTAAAAATTGGCAATTGAGTGTCTTCAATGGTTAAATCGATCAGCAAAAGAGTGGCATAACTATAAAGGGCCTTAAATGGTGACATTCCAATGGATGTGTCGTATGTTGCATTCTACCAATTCACTGCCAAGTGCAACCATTTTGGACAGGAAGGTTGGTGCCATACAAGGTAGTTTCTCAGGTAACCCTCTAGATATTTGTTCATCAATATCTGTCTGTCCATCTGTTTGAGTATGGTCACTGGTACTTAGCATCAAGGAGGCACCAACAAGTTTACACAACAATTTAAGAAAGTTTTTTATGAATTTCAAGTCACGATCACTAACAATATTCCTTGGAAGCTCATGCATCCTATTGATATGTTGCATAAACAATTCAACAACCTTTGAGGCTTTGATAGCAATACCCATTGAAATAAAATGATCATGCTTAGCCAATCAATCAATTACCAAAAAAATAGTTTTTTTTCCTCCCACCCAGAGCAATGGATTACAACTATTCATGAGAAATGGGAAAAGATTGCAACAATTTTGGACTTTACAATATGTGTCATCCCTTCGCCATGTTTCACATGAAGCCACATCCGGATCTCAAATCAACTTCTGTAAATATTGTTGCCTTGTGTAACTCTACCAGTAATTCATATATATGTGGGATAGGGAAACTATTTTTAATAGTTCTTGTTTAATTCCATGTAATCAATTTATTAGTATATATGGAAGGGGCCATCCTACTTCCTTATTGACACTAACAGAGATGCAAAGGGGCTTTTCCTAGGCACTATATGACCCATATTCAATCATTCTTGTAGTATTCTTTCTATCTTGTCCTTAAATAATTTTGGATATATACAGGGAGAAACAATGACCAATTTGGATACAGTTCTAGCTCAATGATGTGTCCATGTCCCATCTTGAGTGACAGTCTATGAGGTAGATATCAGAGATTCAGAAGACATCTGCCAATTCATCAATCAGTTGTTGCACTTTCCTTTTAGTTGTTGGTTTCTTCTCCTTTGACTTGACATACAAGCCCTTCATGGAATTACACTGGAGGATGAAACATAGTTCATCCTTCTAAAGTTGAAACAACATTACATACCTTGACCCTACCTTGTGTTGCAATCCGTATCAAGTTATCAACCCTTCATTTTTCCTTCACAAATAACGAGTTGCATCTCTCCATAGGATCAAGCAACCTTGACTCTATTGCATGCTATAGACTGCATCTAACAATGGGATTATGTAAACCCTGATGGGACACAACCACATTCGTAATCATCATATATAGAGATAAGAACCCTTTCATGACTTCCACATAGGGATTCTCATCACAAGAGGCCTACGAGACATCATAGCTATGTAATTACAGGATATCTTTTCGGGTTGGCACATGAATTTTTTTCCTAATCCTAATTATTGCTCCATGAAGCCTTTTGGGGCAGTTCTGACCTTACATTGATGGTTGAAGTTATTTGTGTCTCCTGATTCTAATGCATGAGAAATTTTTGGTTGCTTTCAACCTGCTAACATGGCACAATATAACAAATTCGTCACAAAACATTGACATTTTCACCTGTTCTCATTTCTTATTTATGTACTATAATTGTCATAGAATTTATCTCAATTTAGTGTTACCAATTTCTGATATCAATTTTTTAAATTAGGCACAAGGGAAAATGCCTTTTTCGTTTTCACTAGTGGGAACAATAGGTAGTATTGGCTGCAAGCAAATTAAGTTGCAATAGTACGTGCTGGTGATAAGAAAAATAAATGTTGGTTGAAACAAGAAAAACTCTAAGAATAAATATACGTAAGGGAAATAATTCATAAGGATCTTGCTCAATTCTACTTGAACTAACTGCCAATAATGGCCTAAATGGATTCAAGTCGTGATCATGATAGACTCAATAAGGTGAATAATTTAAATTGGAGCTATGGAATCTGTTATTGAATCTTTAACCAAACAAATGAGTGGACATTTTACCAAATAATAATAGTGGATCATTTAGTAGTTTATGCCAAGTTTTCACTGTCAACCTGTCCTAAGATAACATTAATGCTATGCATTATTTTACATTATTGCAAGGTCACAGTGGAGCAACCTTCTTACTACACAAAGGAAGGAAAGAACTTGAAACTAAAACCTGGCAAGGCTTGGTTGCAGAACATTACATATTCATCCCCTACCTAAGTAATTTGCTGATGAAAACCACCTTGAAGGTTTGAAGTTCATCTTGGGTTTCCTAGTTTCCATGTTGGGTGCATATGGTGAGCCTAACAAGCATCATTCTAAGCAAACAATAGAAAACCTTGGTCAAGCACCAGTTCTAGAAATAACTCTACTAGTTGTAAGTTGAATTCTAGTGTTCCTAGAAAGAACTTGGAGGATTTGGTTGATCTAGTCAATAAATGAGTTCGCTCTACTATGACCCAACGTGATGCCACATCAGTAGATGACAATGAGGATGATGCCACTTCTTATGGATAATTGGAAAGCATGGATAGAAAATATGATGACAAGAGAGACAATGAACAAACACTTGCATTAATGGGGGGAACTTTATGGAACAACATTAGTGATTATGGGAATATACATTGGGATAACATAAGGACATGCATAGCATGTACTAAAATAACAAAAAATTATGATTCAAACATACAACTAAGCATCCACTTTCCAAACAAAAAGAAACCAAAAATTTTAAGACACAAAGTAGGAGCAAAAAAGATCTGTAACTGATAGTTAGAGCTCCACTGATATGGGCAAGCAAAACAAACACAAAATTCCCACTACCAATTTTATCCAAATCTTCCACCAATTCATAGGCATATTCTTAAATTTACTAGTAGCATGAAGTTGCATGCAAAATACCAAGATCACACTGACCTTACCAGAGAAGGTAGGAACTCAAACTAGAACAAACAATTAAAGAAAAAAAACTAAAACAAATAAAGAATGGCTATTAAAGATTTTCCCCTCATACCCCTTGAGGATCTAGGGTTCTTACAAATGTAATCCAAATGGTACTAAAAACTATAATGTACAAAAGCTTTAGAATATAGCATCACATTGTCCCATTGTAGATCAAGCACAAAATAGTTTTTGCATTCTTGCAAATTGAAATTCAAGCATCTAACAATGGGATTATGTAAACCTTGATGGGACACAATCACATTCGTAATCATCATATATAAAGATAAGAACCCTTTCATGAATTCCACATAGGGATTCTCATCACAAGAGGCCTACGAGACATCACATCTATGTAATTACAGGATATCTTTTCGGGTTGGCACATGAATTTTTTCTCCTAATCCTAATTATTGCTCCATGAATCCTTTTGGGGCAGTTCTGACCTTACATATGAGTTGGTAAAGAAAAAACATTTTCATAAATATGAACATGTGAAAGAAAACTTGAACTGAACCACGTGATTGTTATCAGAGTACGAAGAGGAAGGAAAATAGGAGTTGGTAATGAAACAATACATTTTCATAAATATGAACATGTGAAAGAAAACTAATGAATGACTTACAGAAGTCCTATTTTGTTGTCCACCAACGAGAACCCTGGACTTGTCCTTGAAAAAACGAATATATGTTCCAGTTTCCACTCAACCACCGTGAAATTGTGAATTACTTTCCACTCAGGGACAACCACTGTAAAATTGTAACCCTTTCCACTCAGCCACCGTGAGGTGTGAATTGCTTTCCACTCAGCGACAGCCACTGTAAAATTGTAACTACACTCAAGCTTCATTCAAAGATACAAATCATGCCATGGTTTTGTATGGGATAAATTGTTCACCCTTGCAGCGTTATATAGGGGAAAAAACGTCCCCATTTCACTGATTCAGGATTCTAGACTGTTCACGTTGCACGTTTTCCCATCTTACTAACCAATTTGGTAGCTAAAACCCCAATTTTCTCATTAACCGCGAAATGGGGAGGTCAAGACTCAAAAACAACATCGAATTCAACCGAAATCCTCGAATCCGGGGAAAAATAACCAACGAAATGCCCTATGGTCCATGAAAACCTCGAATCCAGGGCGTAATAACCAGTGAAAATGCCCTATTCTCCATAAATCGGGGAGAAAAAACTAACAATCCCCTCTATGAACGAAAACCATGGGCGAACGAACTGCTCATGCCTCCATTAATGAAAATTTACTGGCAAACCTACTACCTTTGGACTCCATTACGGGAATGACGGGGGCGAACAGACCATTTCCTCCATCTTTCACTGGGATAAATCGCGTTTTCCCTCTCTCGCTAGGTGGGCTATCTGATTTTTCACCATGTGGGGTTTCATAAAATGTGGGCTAATTTCTTAAATTTCAAAAAACCCGTTTAATATTAAAAATTCGCCCATGGTTTCTTGGTGACCCCTATAATTTCTCCCATGGGCTATAATTCGCCCCTAAACTTTTCCCTGAACCACACGAAGGTAAATAATGCATCACTCGCATACCATTTTATCTTTTGAAGTTCATGTCCCCGAAGCCCTCCCACCTCGTAGGATCCAGCTATCACTTAGCCGTTTCAACCTGTAAGTCAGTCCTCGACATACAATATAGAATATCGTGCATAAATCCTCGATATGTGCACATATATTTCATCATAACATAACAACAATAAACTCATTCATTCGCCATGCACCTGGCATAACATTCATTATTTCAACATATAACTGCAACGGTATCCACATACCCATCATTCAATAATTTCCATATATTTTACATAATTAATACATGATGCATATCTAAACATGACTACCGATCATAATACTATCATCACACACACACACACATATATATCAGCAAAATAATAGAACCATATGTCCACAGTGTCGTCAAACCGACGAGGTCTCACAGTCAAATAAATACAACATATAATAGTAGTTGAGGTAGAAATGTCAAAATGGGGTGTTACATTTACCTAGGTCATACTTAGGCAAAACTTTCTCTGGATTTTTAGGCAGATCGTGAAATGGACCAGCTAGATTTAATGCTGCCCTTGCTCTCCAAGCAGGTATGGCCATGGCTCTATGTGGAGAATTAGGTGGAGAATTGTGTGGTGAATTAAGTGGAGTGTTCTTTGGAGTAAAAAGTTCTCCAATATTTTTTGGATCTTCAAAATTTTCTGGATTTTCAAGATCGACTTCTTTCAGAGGTTCTGTGATCTCTTCCAAAGATAAATCTACTAGCTCTTCAAAGTTCTGCACAAGAATCGAATCATAGGTGTACTGTCTTTCTCTTATAGGGGTTCTTCTTCTATGGAGAAAGTTTATTGCATTTAAACCACCTAGTTGTTTAACATAAGTTTGTGTATGTATTCTTAAATTAGCTACTTCAACAAAAGGTACAACATACAATGTTTCTTGTTGCTCAAAATCAGAAATGGGATCTTCTTGATTTTCTTGATTTTCTGGGATTGTTGTCTAAAGTAGGTTTTCAGTAGGATCTAATTGACAGGAAGAGTCTCCTTTGTCATCCATGCACTGTAGGCCCTCCTTCTAGCACCAAAAACTGTTGATGCCCCGAAAATCGCAGCATCAACTAGCAAGGGATTCTCCCTGGTGAACAATGCCAATTAGATTGTTCACCATTTAGTGGGGGAATCCATCCGGTTAATGGTTCCAGCTACCGTAAGATTTAAAGATTTGTATTCTTCTGCACCGGTTGCGGCCCGATACACCATTTTGTGATTTTATTATTTAAGATGATATGCAAGTGCCCTAAGCTAATTTAATCTAAATGCAGAGCTGAAACAAATCTTTATATAAAACTGAGATAAAGCAAATCTAATATATCCTTGCAAGGAACAAACTGTAAATATGAGCAATACGCTGAAAGAAACATCTAAAGATCGTACAGATAGCCATTAAATCTGAAGATGCAATCTCAGCAAAAGGTAAAAGATATTAAAAGATAGCTTTAATTCAAATGCAATACTTTCCTTTGCTCATTTAAGAGAGACATCATTGTACAAGAAAATAGAAAGATCATTCATTACACAGAAATAATTCATAGGAGCAAAGAAAGATGTCATTGTAATATGTGAATGACACAAGAGTAGTCCAGCAAGCATTCAACACACAATTCCAGGCAAAAAAGCCCTCTCGAGGCTTTCATTAGGCAAAATCGAGTTCCTTATACATGCAGAGAAGTAATTCCCGTACAAGACAGAAAATGTCTTTCACCTGCCAAAAGTCCTTAATCTTTCTTCTATTCTCTTATTTAGCAATTTACAAATTGCTCCTTGAACTGACAAGTGTACCCTAAACTCTAGAACCTTCTTATTTGTCCTTTAGTGCATAATTACAAAACCCAAAAATTTGTGGAGAGCCTTCCATATAAGAACAAATGAGAGCCAGCTGTCCTTTTAAAATAGTTATACAATCAAGGAATTTCATCATTTTCTCACATTAAGACGAATAAGAATTCTGATGGTTCATTTTTTTTATTTGGTTTCTTCTTGATGACTCGCTGCCTCATCCCCAACAACTGGCTTGCTTGTGGATGCTTGGCCATCTACAATTTGGATATGTGTGGCCCATTGACTGAGGTCTTTCATGATAATTTTTCTCTAACTAGATACTGTTGCCTTTGCTATGGCCTCATGCTTGCACATATCTGATTTGGCTTGTGCTACTCCTGCTATTGCTTCTTGGGCAATTGCTTCCAGAAAGTAGATATGCACAGCGGGTTGGCCAATGAACTGTTGGAGTTCATATTGGGTTATCACCTCTACCTTTTTAACATAGTCCAATCCTTGGTCCAACTCACCTTGCAACTCAACCAACCGATGTTCTCGTTCTGGGAATTCATTGATAGTTTCAGGCAGAACCAAGTGGCACTTTCCATGGGGTTCTCTAATTTTGGAGTAGAAAGAGTGACGTTTGCAGACAGTCTTTCTGATCTCCAAGCTTAGCCTGGCACCACAATCTTTACTGAATTCAAGGACTCCTACATCCAAGTCAAATTCTTCTTCGGTGGTGGCGCGCAAGTTTGAGGGCAATCCAGATTTTCCTCTTCTGCACTCAAATTGTTGTTTTAACTCCTCCACATGTTTTGCAAATTTGTCTCTGTTCTTTAAGGATCCAACTTCGATTCCTGTCATTTTCATGATCATTTCTTTCACGTTGCAAATTTCTCCTGATATCAGCACCAACATTTGATGGCCTTTTATTAGCATGTCACATGCTTGCTTGTGAAATATGAATAGATCTTGCTTGTTTTCCACTGCTTCTTTGAGTTGTTTCAACAACTGCTCCTTTTCTTGGATTAACCCCTCCTACTGATCCTTGGGGAGATAAATTTGTTGGGCCCTACTAGCTTCGAGCTCCTCCAATTCTGATATCCGAGCTTTTAAGTTCTTTTGTTCGTCTTCGAAGATGGCTAGCTGCATCTCTAGTGAATTCTTCTCATTTTCAAGATGTAGAGCTCCCGAAGTTATCCTTAACTTCTCTTATGTCAATTCCCTGTATTTCTTCCTTAATTCATTTGCTTCTAGAACCTCCCTCTTCCTATCATCTCTTATCTTGATGCACTGATCTCTGTAATGCTTCACCTCATTTATTAACTGATCAGTATTGGCTTTACTCACATCAGCTAGTGCCACAATGCATTGGGATTGGAATGAGAGGTCAACATCAGTTCCTTGGACCAGTGTAGTTTCTGATACCACGAATTCATATACATTTTCTGCACTTTCCATTTTCCTAACTCTCCTGTCAATGATAGCCCTTTTTCGCTCATGAAAATATACGGAATCTAGGTTGGCCACCTAGCGCTGCTTTCTGGGGTTGTACGGGGTCAATGCTAATCCTTCAGTAGATAAAACCCCTTAGCAAGCTATCCATGGTTGGTCTATTAGTGGCGGATCCAACTCCATGTTTTGTGGAGTAGATGGTTCTGTCTCGAGAGTTTTCTCAGTCTACTCCCGTTGCTACTTTTTAGCTAGCTCTGCTAATTCCTTTTGTAATATGTCTGCCTCTTCTAAAAAAATCCTCTCTTCTTCTTTCTCCTCCTCCAGTTTAGCAGTGTTAAATTTTTCAGAATTTACTTCAATCTGATTTAGGATCTTAACTGAGAGAACAACATGTACATCATATCTACAGCATATCAATCATGGAGACAATAATGCAAGCACACAAGAGACACAAAGATTTACTTAGGGAAAACCATAAAGGTGAAAAACCCCAATAACTTCCTTAGAGATAGATAGAGCAATGATACAACCAACCATAAGAGATAGACACAACCTAGTAGCAGATCCTCCTCCTCCATAAGTGCGCCACTCCTCCTTGAGTGCATGAGTGAGAAGTGAGTGAACAAATAGAGTGCCTCCCGCACTCTATTTATACTTGACTTGACTTGCCTTTTTACCTAACTCATGTAGGCTCGAACTTAACCACATAACATAATGCTGACTGGGCCGACCCCCAATAGGGTGGTCTAATAACCCTTCGACCCACATGACTTATACAGGGCCGACCCCAACAAGGTGGTCTAATAACCCATCAAGTATAAGTTACGACACTTACAATATAAATGAAGACACTTCCGTATAGAGGAATACTAACATCTCTATAGGAGTACATACAACATACATATATGAAATACATTCCGAAGTTACATATACATCAACACTCCCTCTTAACTAGGAAGGTATTTCTCAACACAGTTCTTCTACCACAAGTCATCTTCTCTGGATCATCGTCACTGGATAATCGTCATCGAGTCATCGTCATCATCACTGCTGCTTCTATCTCAATCAATCTCTGAATCTACTCGTCATAGGAAGTTCTACAGAGCCAGTCCTTTTTCATACTGGATGTAGGCCCACCACCTGCAGGTCTTCATCATCACTGGCCATACTGTGGAATCCTCAGGACTTATTACGTGCGTCACAAAACCTGGCTGCAACATCCCAGGCTATTACGAGCACACAGCTCTACCTGTAGGATCCCCCAGGAGCACATTACATGTGACCCATCACAAAACCTGGCTGAAGCATCCCAGGTTGTTACGAGCACGCGGCTCTACCTGTCGGATCTCCCGGGAGCACATTACATGTGATCTCACCACAAAACCTCTGAAGCATCTGAGGCCTTTTTCATCCTGTCCAGATCTCCCAGGAGCAAATTACATGTGGTCATGGCAAAACCTGGCTGAAGCATCTGAGGCCTTTTTCATCCTGTCCAGATCTCCCAGGAGCAAATTACATGCCATAGGACAAAACCTTGCAAGAGCATCTGCCAGATATCCCAGGGCATCGAATTACATGCCATAGGCAAAACCTCGAAAGACTATCTACAGATCTCCCAGGGCACAAATTACATGTCCTTCCAAGCAAAACCTCGCAAGAGCATTTGCCAGATGTGCCAAGGCACCGAATTACATGCCATAGGAAAAACCTCGAAAGAGCATCTGCAAATCTCCCAGGGCACAAATTACATGCTTTCCTGCACAACCTGATCCACGGCCACAAAGTATCATCTGATACTCATCATCATCACTGCAACATCCTGCTGCATGTCATCTGGAGAAGCTCGTCATCCACGATCATCCTGATCATACAATGCATCCATCTGATGCACACATAGATACATGATCCACACAATGTATCCATCAATCATACATGATCTATCTGATCATACAAAGATACATGATCCACACAATGTACCCATCAACATACATGATCTACCTGATCATACAAGGATACATGATCCACACAATGTATCCATCAGCATCCATGATCTACCTGATCATACAAAGATACATGATCCACACAATGTATCCATCAGCATCCAACATGATGCGTTCATACAAAATACATACACATGATCCAACCGATCATATCCAACATCCAACATGATGCGTACATACATATAAATGATCCAACTAATCATATCCAGCATCCAACATGATGCATACATACATACATATAATGATCCAACTGATCATATCCAAGCAGAAACCAGAACATCATCCTAATGCTCATCATCCAGCACTTACATCCACAGCCATGTGAAGGATCCTCCTTCCAACATGCTTGGAATGGCTTCAGCAGATGTGTCCATCACTTCTTCCTCGAAGTGTCCTTGATCTGAAGAACGCCAAGCCTCTCTCTGAAGTACTCGAACTTCACCCTGGCTAGTGGCTTCGTCAGCACATCTGCAATCTGCTCGTCCGTCGCAACATACAGGAGCTTCATAGCTCCTCTCTGCACCATATCCCTGATATAGTGATATTTGATCTCTATGTGTTTCGACCTGTCATGAAACACTGGGTTCTCGGACAGCTTCACACAACTCTGGTTATCACAGAAGATACCAGCAGCTTCCAACGGGAGATCAAATAACTCAGACAGTAGCTTCCGTAGCCATACTGCCTCACAACTAGCTGAACAGGCTGCAACATACTCAGCCTCAGCTGTACTCAGTGCTACGCAGGACTGCTTCCTGCTAAACCATGAGATCAAACCTGATCCCATACTGAAGCAACACCCAGATGTGCTCTTCCTGTCTGCAACATTGCCAGCCCAATCTGGATCAACATAACCCTGCAGGTTAAACTTTTGATTCACTTCATACTTGAGCCGATAATCCACTGTACCCTTCAGGTACCTCAGAACATGCTTTACAGCAACCAGGTGAACACTCCTCAGATCCGTCAGGAACTGGCTCAATGTGTTCACAGCAAAGCAAATGTCTGGTCTCGTGTTCATTAAGTACATCAAGGACCCAATCATCTGACGATACATAGTGATATCAATCGGCTCATATGAAGCATCACACAGACGCTTCAGGTTCGATGCCATAGGTGTGGCCATAGCCTTGTAGTCCATCATCCAGAACCTCTTTAGGATCTCTACTGCATACTTCCCTTGTCCAAGGAAGATTCCATCTGCACTCTGCCACACCTCCATGCCAAAAAACAAATAGTGCATCATCCCCAATTTCTTCAACTCGAACTCGGCAGCAAGCTTCCGCTGCGTGTCGGCAATCAGTCTATCCTCACCTAATACAAACAGGTCATCCAAATAGTAGTATCGCTGGATTGCCTTCCTCAACCTTGTAGAAAAGGTTGGAATCCGCTTTATTCTTGGTAAAGCCCAAGCTGGATAGAAAGCTGTCTATCCTACCATATCACGTTCTGCACACATATATGACTACACCATGCTGTCTTGAAATCCATCTGGTGCATCTTCTATTTCATCACTTTTGTATTTCTCAATGCTGCCATCTGCAACATGCTTAATCTGATAGTTCTATTTGGAAGTCACAACAGACTTCCCTTTAGCTCTTGGGATTGCATCCCAAACATCATTCTTCATGATCGACAGATCATGGCATTCCATTTCTTCATCCCAGATCCTGGGAACTTCAATATCTTCAATAGATATCTTTGTTGCTGGAACAAATGTTGTAGTCCTTTTGTAGGTGAAGATATACGGTCTTTCCTACAAAACAGGTTAAATTGTATGATTAGAAACATCTCATAATTTTCAGAACAAATTCTTACACATAAAGAAATATGTCATACAGTCATGCAATTATCTTAGCCAATGCTTCAATACAACATTTATCCATATCCCGTAACTTTCTAGATGCCTTCCAATCTCTACCAGAACATTGTTAAGAGTGTGCACAACTCCCAACATGTCAACAAAGAGGTTTCATTCTAGATAAGTAGCAATGGAATGTTGTACAGTGCCATAGGCCACTTACCCATGTATATTAGTAGTATACTGTTCATCAATGCAACTATTCTAATATGCATAATACATATTGTAAGTCTAGGAACATGAGCATATACATCTTTGAACAATTTTATTTAAACAAACACATATGCAAGAAATGATAATTAAAATACTTATCTTTGTTTGTTCGTTGGGTGGACTCCCTCTGAGTCTTCGCTTTCTTGCAGGAGCTGCTTGAGTCCTAATCTGTAGTAGCTTCTTCTACACCTTTCTGTTGTGGAATGTAGAGAGATGGACAACTCCCTCTGAATATCAACATCCTTTCATAAACCACTGGAGTGTACTCCCTCTTGATCTTTGCTACCTGGATTACCTGTCCTTGAACTTATATACATTCTCGATCCCTATGCATGCTTGTTAGTATCATCATTGTGTTATCCTCTAGGTCTAATATAAAATCATACATTCATTAGTATACTATTAAAACACAATAATCTCAAGCATGTATAGTCATGATCATTTCAAACAGAAATAGTAAGCATTATTATTCAAGGTTTATGTAGGATTCTTATGGTTAGTCAAATCATAAGAAACATAACATATCTAAACCTATAATTACTCAACCCTATGACTCTTCGGGTTAGTTGAATCATCAATTAAGATAAGAGATATAATATGCATAAAACCTGTGATTATTCAAACCTATGACTTCATGAATAATTATTATCAACAATAGTATAAGATCCTAACACAAGGTAGGATTCTAGCTTGATATAGGAAAAACATACCTGGATTAGCATGCTAGCTATTTATGTCTACATACTCACATGATGTCTTCTTGTTCTTTTTCAATGACTTGTGCTAGTAACCTGTATATCTCATAGGTTAACTGTTACAAAACCAAGTTATACATACCTTGTAAATGGATCTTCTATGAGATCCATGACAATGGATGAGTCTTTTTCCTCATGTCATCATGATCATATGTTCTTGAACTGGAACATGATTTGTCTTTCTTGGTGTACCTTTCATGTTAGTAGACAACATAAACCTCATACAACACCATAATGCATTAGTACAATCATAAGTGTCAACACCCTAACCAATGAATATCTTCTATCATGCATTCATAATTTTGTTAAGGTGATACGACAAATCTAAAATCAAGATTGTGCTAACCGTAATAACATGAAGACAAACATACCATAAAATTAATCATGAATAAATATCAAAACATACCTCGATGAGTCATACCTGTCGAGATCGCTTGTAATCTTCTTATGTAAGGCCTTAGCCTCATCTCCCTCTGAAACAGGAACTTCTTCACTCATGCAGATGATCAATCCATCTTCTTCTAGGATTAACCCAATCCACTTGATTTGCAAGAAATGGACCTGGAGATGGATATGGGTTTGTCAGAGAAACCCCAAAAATTCAAACTTTGAATTTCAAACTTCTGAAAGGATAGAAATATGTGCCTTGATGAGCTGATCAAGCTAGTATATTTAGAATTTGAAAACTGCAAAGTTTCACTCCTCAATTTTTCCTTTGAAACTTTCAGATTCACTGGACGTGACCCTAAACTGGGGTTTGATGAATCCCACTCTTCTGCCCAATCAAAAGGTTTGATCCAAAGCTCTAAGCTTCTATTTTTCTAAGGAGCTTCCAGTCGTGGTCATAGATTTCAAAAATTCCCATTTTTACAGAAGCCCTAATTTTCCACTTTTCTGATCAAAGTTCCGAACTAGGGTCTGATCAAGCCCGGCCTTCTGCCCAACCAAAAATTCTGATTTTGGTCTCTAAATTTTTATTTTGATGAGTAGAATTCATCTGTGCTCTCCGATTACAAAAATTACAACTTTTTCCGAAGCCCTAAATTCCGGAAGCCATGAATGAAGGTACTCAAAAATAATTCTGTTTTGATAGAAATATGTACCTTATTGTTTCTGGTGTAACTATGAACTTTTCAATCCACAGGGTCTGAAAAAATTTCATGAGATAGCCTGACCTGTTATCTTTCCATCCTGACAGGTCTGACGTCAATTGGATTCTCTGAGAGAGAGTTATGCCAAATGTCGCAACGTGACCTGTTTTGGGATAATACAGAAGAGCAAACTTGTACGGAGTTCCACGTGTCACTGGTTCAACTTCGGCCTCTGAAAACGTTTCCTGAGATAGTACAGTATGTGTACTACCTGTCACTTTTTACAAAATTTTATTTGGAGCTTCCTAGCCCAGGTTATGACCTTTTTCCCAAGGTCACCTGATTTTGACTCAGATATGGAAGAGGCAGAAACCCTATATTGTACAGATCATAAATCACAAAGTAAAACTAGTTAGAGGTTGTCCTTTGGACACAAGGTACATGGAGATCTTAGCTTCGTCCAGTAACAATTTCAGATCCTAAAACTTCACCAAAACGGATTTATAGCGAAAGTGCTACGATGACTGGTTTTTGCTATATCAAGCCCTAACATCGTAAGTGCAACAAGTGTCATACATGCCATATCATGCCTTCTTTCAGGCTAGCTCTGATACCATGTTAAATTTTTCAGAATTTACTTCAATCTGATTTAGGATCTTAACTGAGAGAACAACATGTACAGCATATCTACAGCATATCAATCATGGAGACAATAATGCAAGCACACAAGAGACACAAAGATTTACTTGGGGAAAACCATAAAGGTGAAAAACCCCAATAACTTCCTCAGAGATAGATAGAGCAATGATACAACCAACCATAAGAGATAGACACAACCTAGTAGCAGATCCTCCTCCTCCATAAGTGCGCCACTCCTCCTTGAGTGCATGAGCGAGAAGTGAGTGAACAAATAGAGTGCCTCCCGCACTCTATTTATACTTGACTTGGCTTTCCTTTTTACCTAACTCATGTAGGCTCGAACTTAACCACATAACATAATGCTGACTGGGCCGACCCCCAATAGGGTGGTCTAATAACCCTTTGACCCACATGGCCGACCCCCAATAGGGTGGTCTAATAACCCTTCGACCCACATGACTTATACAGGGCCGACCCCAACAAGGTGGTCTAATAACCCATCAAGTATAAGTTACGATATTTACAATATAAATGAAGACACTTCCGTATAGAGGAATAATACCATCTCTATAGGAGTACATACAACATACATATATGAAATACATTCCGAAGTTACATATACATGAACAAACAGCTTGTTTCTGGATGATTCTTTCTTCTTCTTCTCTTTTGACCCTTACTTCCTCTTCCTTCTAGCTTCTAGCAGCCTCATCTTCCAAAGCTTTTTTCTCCTGTTCCCTCTGGATTCTAGCAGCTTCTTCTTGCTGCTGCAACTGAACGGCCTGCTCTCTCTGGATTCTTGCTGCCTCTTATTGTTGGAACTTGGCAGCTTGTTCATTTTGGATCCTAGTTGCTTCTTGATCTTGCTGATGTAGTATCCTGCCATCTTCCTCCCACTCTATTCCTGTCGGATCTCCTGATTGGGGCACTGATGCTTCCTGTTCCGTTTGAATTAGGCTGACAGGCCTGGGGTTAGGGCTCTTTCTACCTTTCTTGTTGTAGCACTTTCCTAATTCCGTTAGGTTCCAAGAACTACGGAAAAAATCTTCCTCATTGTCCTTAAGATGGGCGTACTCGAAGCTGGTTTTTACATCAATAATATGTTCGGAAACTCTACCACAAGGGTCATGCCTTCTGAAAAACTTTGTACCAAAATAGAAGATATCCAGATCTTGAACATAGTTTTCTCCCTCCCTGGCCCTCGAGAGGATATATGCACCAACAATGAAAGACATTGGTGGATACATCCCTTTCCTCCTTTCAATGAGAACTCTGCTGATCCCACCAACGCTGAAGAGTTGCCTTATGGATTCCCAGTGTATCACAAAATCTGTAACATACATGGGAAGCAAAAAAGGAGCTATGGATCCCCCACTCATTCGGATATAGGTACCTTCTATACCATGGTAATAATCTCCAAATGCTTCGATAATGGGCATGGCGTTCTCTGACATGAAATCTGGTTCCTCTATGAAAATGAGCTGGTACAATGGCATGATGAATTTCTTGCAAACCTGCTTGTAATAGCTTGCGTATTTACTTGCCCATGTGAGTTGATAGGCCATGAAAAGAGGCGTTTCCTTTGGCTTCCATGAGCAGCCCAAGTCTGGGAAGTTATGTTTGCTCAATAAGCAATCTATCAAATATGAAGACATGAAGAAATCTACCTTCTTCTGAGTTATTCTTCCCTGGGCCGCAGTTAACTATGAGGCTAGAATATCTGAAATTATGTCGGCTCAATTAAAAATGGTGCCATTCATGGCTATATCAAATATTACTAGCACCCGTCCAGTCTTAAAAATATTTCCATTGGGCATGCCGAAGAGCCGACTCAACATCAGAACGATGAGTCTATAAGGAGTCTTCAGGAGGTTGCTTTCATATTCATTGTTGTTCCTCCTTTTTTCCTGTCAGCTGTCATCATTGTCCTGGCGGCATCCAGCGGGTCCATAGGATGTTCTGCTATCCATTTATCATCTAACCAAGCTTTGGGTTGAGGTAATCTATAGGTGGATGTGATATGCTCAGGTGCAAAAGATGTTAGGTTCATCCCATTTATATCATTTATGAACCTAGTGTCAGTCCTGATGTGAGGGATCAACCAGCCAATGACTTCAGAACATGGGAACAATTTTGGACGAGTCGTTACCTTATGGAGGTAAGACCTTCGGATGTTTGCATACACAAAAGAATATTGTATGGGGGCTTGAGTATTGTTTTGGTCCATGATAAACCTATATAGCTCACCCCACTGGAATTCCGGGGTGGAGCTCCCAGGGGGCACATTGGTGGTAGCTTGTGTGTCAGTGAACATTGTCTCAAGTGAAGTATCCAATGGGATTTCTATGTCTAAATACGAGTTGATCTTTTGCGCGGCTTTCTTCCTTGCAAACCTCCTATGCATGATAATCCCGCAGTAAGCATGGCAGCACAAATAAGGTGTATGTAGACATTCTGGCAATTATAAAAATGCAAAGCTTCCTATATACCTGTGGAAGAAAACATGACAAAGATGGATTTAACTAGGTAACCTTCAAACATGAGCAAAACAGTGATAAAGAAATTCAGAAAATGCTAGCTTTCATAATATGGAAGCTGTTTTACCAAAGATCAACCAATTCACAAATGCAGCTATCGTTTCATAGTTGAAAGTTTTGAGTTTATATATATAACATAAATGGCACTATGGTTTCATTATTCTTTGAATGATAGTTCTAGAACCTATGTGACATCTTAGGCCCATGGCTGTATTGATTTCATGTTTAATTAGCTTATCAGGACAAGGCTAGTTCGTTGTCAATGCAATACCAAAAGTAAAGCCAATAGTTTAGGAGGTCTACAAACAAGGATGACGACCTGGTGGCAAGGTAGCAAGAAAGTTTCTCAATTGCACTATTTACTTTTGCTCAACATGTAGGCATTTTCTAATTCAAAATACCCAGCCAAGACAGACTAACAGTGTCATGACACTCACAGAAATGTGGAAATATCTAAAATGTTTTGTGCACCCGGGGAGACCATTGGGTTTGTGCCAGTAATGCGGGTGAATACACATGAGTGGTTTATAAGTGAAAGCAGGGCCATTCATAATGTTCCCTATAGCAGAACCATCATTTTTCTCTTATCATGCTCTAAAAAGGGGGGGGTTTGGCCAAGCATTTTTTTAGCTTCATGACCCAGGCATGAACGTATAATCCTCGACGGGTGAATCATACCTAGCTAGCAAGCATTGGTAAATATTTCTTGGCTCAAAGGCATCGACATAACCACCATGCTTCCCTATGCACACGTCTGTCACATAATCTAAGCGATTCACAACGCTAATAAAGCTATTCACCCATTAGATACTTAAGTCGCTTATTCACTGTAGGCACGTAGCTGCCATGGCTCATAGCATTCCGTATCGCGGGGTCTTGAGGATTGTTTTGGTCCATGATAAACCTATATAGCTCACCCCACTAGAATTCTGGGGCAGATCTCCCAAGGGGCACATTGGTGGTAGCTTGTGTGTCAGTGAAAATTGTCTCGAGTGAAGTATCCAACATGATTTCTATGTCTGAATCTGAGTCGATCTTTTGCGCAGCTTTCTTCCTTGCAGACCTCCTATGCATGATAATCCTTCGGTAAGCATGGCAGTACAAATAAGGTGTATGCAGACATTCTGGCAATTATAAAAATGCAAAGCTTCCTATATACCTGTGGAAGAAAACATGACAAAGCTGGCTTTAACTAGGTAACCTTCAAACATGAGCAAAACAGTTATAAAGAAATTCAGAAAATGCTAGCTTTCATAATATGGAAGTTGTTTTACCAAAAGATCAACCAATTCACAAATGCAGCTACCGTTTCACAGTTGAAAGTCTTGAGTTTATATATATAACATAAATGGCACTATGGTTTCATTATTCTTTGAATGATAGTTCTAGAACCTATGTGACATCTTAGGCCCATGGCTATATTGATTTCATGTTTAATTAGCTTATTAGGACAAGGCTAGTTCGTTGTCAATGCAATAACAAAAGTAAAGTCAAGATTTTAGGAGGTCTGCAAACAAGGATGACAACCTGGTTTTAAGGTAGCGAGAAAGTTTCTCATTTGCACTATTTACTTTTGTTCAACATGTAGGCATTTTCTAAATCAAAATACCCATCCAAGACAGACTAACAACGTCATGACACTCACAGAAATGCACAAATATCTAAAATGTTTTTTGCGCCCAGGGAGACCATTGGGTTTGCGCCAGTAATGCGGGTGAATACACATGAGTGGTTTATAAGTGAAAGCGGGGCCATTCACAATGTTCCCTGTAGCAGAACCGTCATTTTGCACTTATCATGCTCTAAAAAGAAGGGGGGTTTGGCTGAGCATTCTTTTAGCTTCATGACCCAGGCGTGAACGTATAATCATTGACGGCTGAATCATAACTAGCTAGCAAGCATTGGTAAATTTTTCTTGCCTCAAAGGCATTGACATAACCACCATGCTTCCCTATGCACACACCTGTCACAGAATCTAAGCGATTCACAGTGCTAATAAATTTATTCACCCATTACATACTTAAGTCGCTTATTCACTATAGGCACGTAGCTGCCATGTCTCATAGCATTTTGTCCCGTGGGGTGAAAATGCACGCGGTGTTTCAACTGAAACAAGCACTAGATATAGATTTGGGCTTGGAATGACATCTAAGTGGGCTAACTGTGGCCGCTAGGATCTAACCGGGAAAACTCAGAGATGGAACGCTGCATAGGAAAGACTTACTTAGGGTGCCGCGCAAGTGATAGTAGGACAAACCTGAGACGATCTGGTGAGGATAGGGCTCTCCAGGCCCTGGTTCGCATAGGGCGACTTCATATCCTCATTCTTGGAATAAGGAAGAATTTGGTTGTTCGCTTCCGTCAAAGGTATATGTATAGTGATAGCGAGTTACCTACGGGGGTAAAACTTTACTCAAAGCCTGAGGAGATAAGAAAGGAACAGGCAGAGCACCTACCTATCAGACTTGCAGGGTCACTGAGGGCTGGCAGATGTTCCAAGATGGGCGATAGTTCCCATAGGCGTCCGACAACAAATGGCGAACTTTGCTCTCGGATAGTGAATGGTGAGATCTATTCAACTTGGTGAATGATAGAATAACTTTCAAACCCCGTTGCAAGCATTTATAATGGGGTGGCATTTATTTCATGTAAGGTGGCAGGTTGGTGAATTGAATGAGCACAGGGCTCGAGAACTTGTGAATTTAAGACAACACATGGCCGCATTCATGACCCTACAGACTCCGACGTTGCACATGCACCAAAATAAATCATTGCGCGCAAAGGGGCAATCGCGAGATTAAGATCTGCGCTAAGGCGGTGAGTGTAACATTAATTCTGGCGCCAAAGTGACAATCAGGACGTTAAATCCTGCGATGATAGTGCTGCGCCAAAAAAATGAGCTCGGGGTTGCGCAACTATGATGGCGGGATATAGGGATAAACCTTGCGCCTTTGGCACAAGGTTTAGTCACAAAACATGCGCTAATGGGAATCGCGCCAACGAGCCATTAAGAGATTTTCGCGTAGGCATTCATTTAAGGATTGGTTTTGTGCCAACGACGATCGAGATATGGTTACAAATCGCGCCAAGCGGCAAACTTACAGTTATCATTTGCGCAAAGTGGAAGAATTAGGGATAAAATATGCATTGAAGAGAAAAGGTGACTTTGCCTTAGAAAAATGATTGAGAAAACTTTGGGAAGCAAGTGTTTTGGACCAAACAAAGGAGCAACAGAGCTTTCGCGTCAACAGATTTAGATTTAACTTCTGTGCCAAGGAAGGAGATTTAGCATTAGCAGTTGCGCTAAGGAGCAACCAACTTATAGTTAAAAAATGCGCCAAGCGGGAGATCTATGGTTAAAACTTGCGCCAAAGGGTGTCCGACTTAAGGCTAAAAAATGCACTGAAGAGAAAAGGTGACTTTGCCTTAGAGAAAATAATCTAGAAAATTTTTGGAAAGCAAGTGCTTAAAATTTTGCCAAGTTAAAGAGAAAAAATAATCCTGAAAGACAAGGAAAACACTTGTTACAAAACGTGCAGAAGGAGGGGCCCCAAATATTTTCAAAATTTTGGGGAAGGATGTTGCAGCAACAACAAACCTGCACCAATCCTTGACAAGCAATTGCAAAATCAAGAAATTAATGAGGCTATATGAGAGGATGAGTTCTTCCTACATAAAAATACAAAATCAATCAACTGTTGAGGACATAACTTGTTTGAAGCAGGGGGGCATGTTAAGCACTATATATTGTTCCATTACATTTAACTAATTATATTAGTATTTCCTTTATTGGTTAGATATGACCTTAATTGCAATTGGATGGTCAAATAGAATGGTAATTGTAACCTTCGTCTCTTATATATATACCATGGAGACCTAGTTTTAGGATCATCTCATATTTTCTTATGCATTTAATACATTGTACAATGATGTTTTCCCCTCAAAGAGGCTTCTTATTCATCTCTTTATTTCTTTATCAAGGAATTGGGTTACTCTTTCTTTTCAGATTTATGTTATTTTGAGAATTTAGTGCATAGCATTTAGACTAATCCCCATGCTCTTCCATTCCTCTCCTCTTACCATCCATATTCCACAACATGTATCCAAAAGTGAAGGGACCAACAATAATCACACGTTTTGAAGATGCCATAAAAAAAAAAAATAAAACAAATAATAATGATGGCCTCTTTGCCCATTTCTAACATTTCTTATATCCTTTGTAATAAATCACTTGGTTGAAAGTTTCTTTATTAAAAATATATCATAAGTTAAATTTTTTGTTTTTATAAGTTGATTTTGAAAATGTTCATGCAACTTTAAGCTTTATCATAAGTTAATATTTTTCTTTTTATAAGTTTATTTTGAAAATGTCCATGCAACTTTAAGCGTGCTTTAAGCTTTAAAATAACTTCATTGTATGTGATTCTCACTTTGATTATAAAAGTGAATCACTTGAAAAGTAACTTTATTTGTTATTTTCTTAAGTTATTTTTTTGCATACAACTTCAAATTATAAAGTAATTAATTATATAAGTGATTCTAACTTTATAAATTTGGTTCACTTATTTTATTATAAAAGTAACTGATTTGTTATTTTATTGTAAAAGTTATTTTATTGTAAAAATGATCTAAAGAAAGAGGGAATTATTTTTACTCTAAACAACTCAATGACCTCATTGTACACCTATCATCACATGAAAAAAGCATCACTTGCCACATGTCACCTTGGTTACTTTTTATGTCTTTCTTCAAAATGGCATAATTTTGACATCGAGAGACTACTTTCAATGTTGTTTTTCTTAGGTACCTATTTTTTCAAGATACTTCCATCTAGACAAATGATTTCTACTTTTAAATTCGTATTATATACATATTTTAATATGGTTATTCCAACTGATATTCTTCTTACTAGTTCAAAACTACTTCTCATAGAAATCTCATATAGTGGATTTACTACAAACTAAGAGACCTTACACACTTATCTTTGGAACATAGGATTCCCCTATTCAACCCTTAAATAGATCAAAATAGGATGGTGAAAATGATGAAGCATGTGTATTAATTGAAATGTCCATCTCTAGTGATCTACAATTGAATCTTTAGTGAATTGACAAACTAGACATGGCTTGGAAAAATGTGAAAAACATGTTTAATCAAGATAATAATGTTTGATCCCACCAACTTGAAAGCCAGTTATTTTTTTTTAATCATAGATATTCATCTTCCTTTTAAATTTTTCTATGTTTAAAATTCTTAAACTTTGACTTATCGAATGCAAGCTAATAACAAATTCATATGAACAAATTATATATGTCATTCTTGCTAACTTATCTTGCAATGACTATTTTATTTTTGTATCAAATTTTCACTCCACCAAGGAACCACTTAATATTAGTCAATGGGATACATATACAAATCCCTCATTTGAACATTTTTTGTGATTCCTTGAATAGAGAGAAAAATAGGAACATGCATGTTGGAATGATTAGCACTACAGGTACATATAAAAAAGCCTTAATAACACAATTAAAGAAAATCATTGAGAATATAAAAAACAAACTTCTTCACAACAAAAATCATAGCAAGAGCCCCAATTCTTCTCATCCAGATCATAATCCCAATGGTGATAAAATAATTAAATCAAAAGGAAACAAGACTAAGAGAAATTATGAATTTTGTGGGTGATATAACACCCTTCATTAAATATGGACTTATTCCAATCCAAGCCCCTTTAAAGACGTGTCAAAAAACCCTTTTCTAAAGTCCAAAAACAACCTTTCTGAAGTGAAAAATGGGGTTTGTTGTGGAACAAATTGCACAAGAGTTCACCCATCCAATTGGTAAGTGGCTAGGCCTTGTAGGCTACAACAAGCACTGAATCCTTGGATCCCTCGTGTGTGGTTTGTGGTTGTCCTCCATGTGATCCCGCAAGCTCCAACAACAACCAAAGGTATGCCAAAACACTTTGTATTGCCCCATGGTCAAGATGTACAACACCTAGGAGGTGTGGGCTTCTACGAAATCCAACAATCTCCTTAGGGAGTCCCTTCTTGTCCAAACTATATGCTAAGTGAGTGGTAGAACAATGGATTGAAACTCTTACCCCCTTGGAGGAAGGTGGAAATGGAGCTTGGGAATGCTTACAAAGGTAGGAAGAGGTGGGCTATGAGGAAGCTCCAACACAATTCCAACAACAAAACATTGCTCTTTTTTCTCTCTACAAAATGCATGCCAATGGATTCCTTTTATAGGCCAATAGGTGGCCAAGGAACAACTAGATCCAAATGTGAACTCATACACTCCTTGAACTACTTACAAGGTACAAAAAGGGGAATATTCAATGCCACCAAGTGTGTGAGGAGCTGAATTCGAATCGTTGGAGGTGATGGAGCTTTCATTGCGCCCTAGGAAGTAGGTGGTCCCACCGTTTTGATAGTAGCGTGACTATCAAAGTAAAATATGCACGAGTATCACATGGGCATTGCATTGATAACATGCGATATAGTGCGTGTTAACAATGGTTCAACCGTGTGACCTCTTCTTTTGGCTTGTCTTTGGGAAATTTTGGACTCATGTTATCTTTTGGATTTTTTGAGGATTCCTTTGGTGAATTGCATTCTTTATGTTGATGATGCATTACTACACAAATCGTCGAAATGTCGCATGAGTGCGAGATTTATGCGTTAACAGGGTTCCAATAGTGCCAATATTGGGTTTCAAAAATGCACTTTTGGGTTTGAAATTGGCACTTTGGAACTAGATTTTTCACTTTTTGAACCCAATATTGACACTTTTTGGAACTGATTTTCACAGTTTTGAAAGTAAATATTCGCACTTTTGGAATTGGGTTTTGCATTTTCGAAAAGTGATATTGGTATTTTAAGAATCTGTTTTTTCACATTTTAATTCCAATACTAACAATTTAGAAAATGATTTTCTCTTTAGAAACCCTAACCTCGGGCTTTGTAAATTTTCAATCTCATTTAGTAAAATACTATTCACAACTTTTAAAGTTGGTAATTCATTAGTAAAAAGACCCTTCAAAAAATCAAACAAGCTAGATAATACTGCCACACATAGAGAATACTATCAAGATAAAAAAATCAAAATACATTATTCAACAAACTAATTTCACGTTTTTAGAATAGATCGCACATTGTTAACACCATTTAAGTGTAGCAAGAAAGGACACAATTGATCTAGCAAGTATGTGTCTTTCTCATCATCACAATTACAGATTTTTGTAATTACATAATTCTCCTCATCATTACAAACATGCTTTTCTTCCGAATCGTCTACAATCATTGCATTAATAGCATCATAAGAAAAGTTTAAGATCTTCCAAACATTATTTATAGGTTTGAGATATACTTTTGTATTCCCAACTCCAACATGGTCCTTTTGTGGTTTGGCATCACAGTCATATTGTGATAGTATGACTTTAAGTTGCTATTTTTTAATTCAGTTTTGTCTAAAAATCGTGGAAAAACTCATTCACATTTCTCGCTTGCGTAGATGTCCATAAACGAACTTAAAAAAATACTAAGGCATTGTTTAAGAAAATATTTTAACCCTGGATGTATAAAATAAACCTTTGTTCTTCAATGATGTCTATATTTCTATGGAATAACTTTTTTTGGAATGAAATCTTATGAATAGCATGTAACAATACTCCATTTAGATAAAAATAATCAATTGTTTATCCAATACTCTTGTATCAACAGAAAAAAAAAGACAACACAATCCGATTAATATACACATCTTTAAGTTGCAAAATAATGAAGTATATCTACTACCATTATGATATGTATTTTCTAAATATGTCAACACTTAATCGTTTCATTCATATTTTTTTTCAAAAACCATTTTTAATAAAACATATACAAATTTCATGTAAATACACAAAATTTCAAATCCATCAATTGTAAAATATCATAAAGATGATGTTTGACCATTCTATGATAACTCTATGATGAAGGAAGGATCATAGAACACTTCGAAAACATATCATGTTTCCGAGATAACATGATATTGGATGAGGATGGTTCGTGTGTTAAGTATAGGTATACATGGAAACACCGTATAAAAAATAACAAAAAAAATTTGGTCGATCCGTTCATGGGATCAATCTCTTCAGTGGATCCATCATCTTAGCAAAGCCACAAAATATCCAAAAGTATAAAAACATTCGTCCAAACCACCATGATAGATGTGTTGGCCAACCCATGTCACTCATTTTCCCTATGAGAACACTATGAAAGGGAGGTGTTGTCTGACACCACTATAGTAATTATAGTGTGAAAGAAGCATCAACTGACCCTTATAAAACATATCTCATTTTCTGGACAATACAATATTAGAGGAATATGGTTCGATGTATACACCATAAGCAAGGTTTGGAACACCATACACTTAATCAAAAAAAGAAGGATTGATTGATCCTTTCACCGTATATTCCTATTTGGTGGATACAACATTTTAGTATAGATTATGCACATCAATATGATATGGATTTTACTAAACATGTAATAACGAGTTAAATAGTTAAACTCATATTTTTTTCAAAACATTTTTTAATAAAATAAAGAAAAGTTTCATGTAAATACACTCCAAAAAAAATTATCTATCAATTTCATATCGACCATTAAATGTGCTACTAGATCAAAATATAATTCAATCCTCCTCACTATTATCATATAAGTTTTAATGTTTTTAATCAGTGGTCCATGTTTCGATAAGTCCCAAGGTGATTCAAAAGTGAACACAACATTTTTTTTACATTTCTATCTCTTTCATCCAAACCATCAAATCTCCAACTTGATGGCATTTTTAAATAGTTCTCCTCACTATTATATTCAAAATGGTATTGACTTAAAACAATATTTTTGAATTTTCATATCTTTGTCCATATTGGATAAGTACATCTTTAAACATTTTATTGTACAAATATGTTGTACTCCACCAATATAATCATACATATCTGACAATTAATTAGTATGTATACATTGTTGGCACCCCCAAATAAATATGAAATTTTCATCTTTGAACCATTCAAAGTCATTCTTCAACTTCCTTATTTCCATGAAATCCAAAAAAGTAAACCAATATAGAGCAATGTCGAAATGCTCTCATGCAATATTGATGATATAATGAGTAGAATTTCTTGCATAATAATGGTAATATCCATGCATAAAATTTTGCTATCTTTGGACTTCTCTTTTTCCACTAAAAACTTGAACTCCAAGCAATAACCCCTACTCCCAATACCAACAATTTATTTTGAATCGATTTTTCGATTGCATACAAAAACCATAACTAAGAATATAACTACAATACGACAATAAATACGTCTTCAAATTAAAAATGTTATTCATAATACATAACAAATAAAAAGAATAACAACAAATTACCAATACATTACAAATATAAAATTCAAACAATAACATAGATAAACCATTAAACCAAAAATAATTAATCATAATGAAATTTCTCAACAAAAACAATAATGTCAATAACATTAACCTGAAAATTAATGACAGTCATGTCGAGCTAGCAAGAAGGGGTCCATCCCATCCTATCTCCGAGAATCTCGGTTTGGTTGAGATCAAGGACTTAATAGACCTACAACAATGGATATGAGAGACAGTGGTGGTAGTTTAGGAGTTGGGGTTACCAATGCTCCTACTTCTAGTATTTCCATGGGAGGAGCAAATCCCACAATATCTATCATCATAGATTATAACATGTTTCCCCATATCACTAGAGTGTCTATGGAATGATATTTTTCCTTAGTATCAACTCCTAGTAATGGAGCATGGACTTTGGTGTCCATTCCTAAGGGTAGAAAGTTCTCCTAGAAACCCTTTTTCATTTGGAATGGCATTGTTTGGAATGCCACATATGGATGCTAGAAATCCCTTCGGTAAAAGTTTGAACACACTGATAGGAGGCTCATCTATCCCTTTAATGCATTCCCATTTGGAGGTGGAAATATTTCATTATCAATAATGTCAATTACCACTAGATCTCACACAAGTTCTTATACACCTCAAGGAAACATGCCCTTTACCAGAACGAGAGACATGATTAGTGGAGATTTCACAACTTATGTGCAAGTTCCACTTGGCCATACTCATAACATTGGTTACCTTATCAATTCACCTTTCACACATGTTAATGCTTATACACCAAGTAATTTTTTCATGATCACAAACCAATCCTCAAGACATGCTCCTGGGAGTTGGAACTCATTCATTTTGACCAATTTATCATTCTTGGCAACATTAACTCTCCTGGATTTGACTAAGTTAGCTAATGATCTGGTAATGCAAAATCTAAATTGACCTCCTGCCCCAATGAAGTTACCTTTGGATATTGTCAAATTTGAAGGGAAATCTATAGAAGATTGTACCATGCATGTGATTATGTTCCATCTATGGTGTTCATCCAAATCACTAATGGTTAATATAAATAGGTTGATACATTTCTAGAGAAATTTGACTAAGCTCATGGAAAAGTGGTATATTGAGCTCCCTCGAGCCTCTTTTTGTAAATTCAATGCTTCATCCTTACTTTCTTGAGCCACTTCCAATCACACGTCCTCTATGAGATAGAAACTAAGCTTCTATCATCTTTTTGACAAGACAAGTTCACACATATATTTGGACAAATTAATGAGTGGCAGAGGTTATGTCAATTGATTAAAACTTGGATACCTAATGAATTCCTAGTAGACTATGATAAATTATTTTCTACCTTATATTGAAAAATATGTCACACTTTCAAGAGTTACAACTGAAGAAAAAACTATTATTTGGGCCCAACAATCAGACTTGGGATACTATCAATCTTTAATGTTGTCTGAGATTTTTCCTACAGCTCCTTGAGTAGAGATAGAACCAACTCAACCAAATCCCATGCCACATGCCAATGGAATGATTGGATTAGCAGAGAATGCTATGGTTAGTTACATTATGACCCAAATGGGAGTATTGTCCTCGAATGAAATTGAATCTATAATTTTGCAAACTATCACAAATACCACTATTTCTACTAAATCCTCCAATTTCTTGTTAGTATAGATTACTAATCCTAAAAGGAACCATCGACACGAAGGAAAGAAGAAAGGTAAAGGAAAAATAAGGGGAATGGGGGGACCAATTATAATAATAATAATTATGGTGGGGGAAATAAGGAGAAAAAAAAAGATAAGTTCCCATGTAATCTTTGCACAGAGGACAACCCAACCCATCAATGCCCCAAGTTGAAGTTAGCCCAATGATTGTTGGCACAACAAGAGTCTGACAAGTAGCATATCGTTTTGACTAATTATTTCCATCCAAAACACCAACATATGGTTATTGAAGCCTCACATAAACTTGCAACTCTTCAACCAGGGAGACTTTCACAAGGGGGAAACCCATCAAATGGCAACTAGTACATGTGTGAATAGGAAATTAATGTCTAGACTAGAGCTCATAATTACAATGCACTTGAATATAGATCCAAGGGTAAATACGTTTCCACCTCTGAAACATTGAATCATCTGCACATAGAGGATCCAATGAATGATACAATGCCGCACACCCTAAAAGGTGTGTTAAATTGGTCCATGCATAATCCCAATGCTCGAGTTTCCAAAAGTTATAGAATTGTCAAATATTTGGCTCAAGTGTCGCGCACAATGTCTACATTAGAGGTGACTCAAAGATGCTCACATAGATGAAGTGATTATTATTGGCTATTATAGCTCTTGACCCCTTGGGTGCTCAACTTATAACATTCAACTTGGAAAACTGGAATCCTAGTAATCTTCCCACTCCATTTTCTTCCATATTTAGGTTTCAACTAGAGGATCAAACATATTTAATACTTTGGTTGATGAATGGGATTGTGCTTGTGTGATTTCCTTGTACTGTTGAAAAGACATAGGCTCACTTGAGACAATACCATCTCCTATAATGTTGAAATACGTTGATGGTCATATTTTAAGCTCTCACTGGATAATCCCCACACTCCCAATTGAGGTAGGGAGAAAAATATGTCCATAGAAGATGAGGTGGTTGATGTTCCTCTTGATTACAACCTCTGTTTGCGATGTAATTGGACATATTCCATGATGGTAGTGGTGTCTTTGATCTTATAAGTTGTTGTCTTTCCTCACAAGGGAAGGATTGTCACTATAGACCAACTGTCATATTGTAGAGTGGATTCAACCTATCCAACAAGGCCCAATGTCCCATTAGTATGTTGTTCTATGAGATCATGTGAGAGTTTAGGGGTGGGGATGTACCCAACATTGATGGGAACCTTTAATCTTCCCTACCAACCCCTGAAGATAACATCACCCCAATACATGTGATTTCATCAGTTGCCACTAACAACATGGAAAGAACATAGTAATTTAGAACATCTTATTTTGAAGACTCATGGGTAGTGCTAGTCTCCTCTATTTCCTCGTAATAGGCTAGATATACTCTGCCACCAACAATTTTTTCTATAGAAAAATGAACATATCAAGTTTTTTATTCAACCACTAGGGACTCTGACTGTGCTTCTTTGTCTAGGAAGGAATGTAACAATCCTGAAATCACAACCCCGATTTTTTTTTTATTCAAATACTTCTTATATTTAAAAAATCATGTTTACATATGTGACTCGTATTTCATCTCTATGATAAGAGTAATAGATAGCTCTTTGATCATTTTCTACTTATTATTTTTACGTTGATTCATGACTATTTTTTCTCCACCCTAAAAGAATGTTATTGTTTACTTTTGAGTTTCATAGTTTGTATGAAAGAATAATCGGAATTCCACTGGACAAGAATAGCTAAGATCTAAGTTCTTAAGTTGTATTGACTCAACCCTATTTTATATTAGAATATTATCATCCTTTCTTAAATAATGGGATTACCTCTTAGTGCTAACACACTTATACAAAATCTCTATTGCCATCCAATTCTTATTACTGCCCTTGGTATACTTATGTATTAATACAATTTATGGGTTTAATAGGTGATCAATATGAATGATCCACCTTTGTTAATTATTTTTATATCTTAACTTTGATACATATTTATTCCACGGATACATTTCTATTATTTAATATGAATTAAGGGATCGACCATCTAATGAAAACCACTCGTCACTTGATTATAGAGTTTTGGGTTAACCATAGTTGACATTGAAGTTACTAGGTCAATAGAGGACACTTGTTCTATGATATTGTTACACTTGGCATGTAGTACACATTTGGTAGCAGTAAAATATTTGAGCTCTGTGCGCCAGTGACAGTCTTTATTGTTTACAACTTCATACATTCAATCCTTTCCAAAATTACTCTAGATTTTGTAGGGTTTGTGGATGATCCATCTACTTCACTCACATAAGAATTCATACTATGTTTAGGTAATTTTTTCTTTTCTAAGTTAGCATATGGGACCTTTAATTTCTTGAGTAATAAAAACCATTACAATTAAAGAACATATGATATCCCTCCAAAGTGGAAAACATACTATCATTCTTCTCTATTTCTAATAGAAGTATGAAGTGTAGTATGCTTGCCTCGATGGGAAACCAGGCTATAAAAATTAGTTCTAGAGTTTTTAAGACATGAGAAAAAAGAAAATGACAAACATAACCAGCCTAAATAGCTTAAAAACTTATGATAAAGCTTCTTAACAGAGTAACTATTGTGACCAAACATTCTAAGCTTATCCAACACCATTGGAACTATCAGATGGGGCAGTAGTGGGAGAGCTTGGGGAGTTCCTCAAGTGCGAATGGTGTCTGATATTGATGTTGAGACTGGTGGTTAGAATGTATAGTTTCATATCTAGTACATTAACATTCGAATCCAATTTGCTCAGCCTCTACTGAATTCATCTTGTTGCTTGAGAATTTCATTATATGCCTGTCCCCTCTCAATTAGATATTATCCCATAAGACATTTATGAACCCATAGGGAATCAAGATTTCTTTGGTATAACGAGGTTTGAGAAGATGTATTACTCAGGTTTGCAACCCTTTGCTCAAAATTTTCTCGAATGTCCTAATTTGAGATAAAGATCTGCTCAAGACGGGGTTCGTTCTCCACATTGGCCACATCATTTTGAATATATTATGGAATTAATATTCAAAAAGTGTGAGCCATATTAACCACCCTTCTCATACCAATAATGACTTAACTAATGGATTGTGCATTACCCTCTCTCTTCTATCCCAACACTGACTCGCCATACCAAGAGCCGTGAACCACTTCAACTAAAAAAATTAACTAGGAGAATACTTGAATTTCCTAGTAGGGATATCACTTTTTCCAACAATTTGGAAATATCCACCAGAAAGACATAAAGACATAGATAAGTAAACAGACAAGGAGGATAAAGGGGGCATGAACTTTGAATTATCATGATTGACCTTGCATTCACATTATTTCCCATTGTATCATTGTTTGTGTAAACAATAAGGGGGAGGTTATGAACTTGTACCAACAACATCATGGACTTATGATCCCAGCTCAACAAATGGAGGCCTGAGGCTAGCCATCCTTGTGGGATCCCAAATAGTTGTACTTTCCCACTGTTTTCCCTTAAAACCACATCCCCTTGCATCATGCCTCAAGGCAACAAGAGGTTCCGTCATGTGATCTGGCAAGGGTCTAGAATCATCAGTATTAGATCTCATGTCAGTGGGATCCTTGGACACACCGCATGGTTTCCTCACCTTACTTGGAGGGTTCATTTCTTTGGCGGCCAGGTTATGAAATTCATACTGCAAAATAGAGCCATCTATTTCCTCCTATATTGAACTTATCAAGGGTCAAGTAATTTCTAATCCTTCATTGGTGAAACACTCGGTCAACTGATTAAAGGTCCTTCTGACATGTAGAGGGATGATAGTATCAAAATTTATAATAAGGATTGGGAGTTGCTCAATATGGGATTCTAGTATACAACTGTTGGAAATCTTGTTGAGAGGCGAACTCTACAAGAGCTTAATGATCATATTAATAATTAACCGAGAGTCTCCTTCGACATAAAGGGGCGTCATTCATTGATCACTAGCAACTTGGATTCCTTTGATTAGAGCTTGCGATTTCATTGCATTGTTTGATTTTAACCCAATGAACTACCATACATCCAAAGAATACGTCCCTCACTATTACGAATGGCTCCCCTGATTCCTACATCACCCAATTTTCCTTTGGAAGCTCCATCAAAATTGAACTTAACAAAAGGGTCCTCTAGAGGTGACTAGTGACATGGGATATTGGGAACAATTTTGAGAAGCATAGATGTCAATGTGACTAGGAGAAGGTCAGGGAACCATGCTTGAAGGATGGGACACTCATTATTCAAACACTTCAAATATTGCCTTCTCCAACGATCAGATTGCAGGGTGTCCTTTATATTTTTGCGAATTTTATCCTATAGGAAGTTGTTAGAGGAGGATAGATCTCTAAATATTCTTCTATTTATTTCCTTCCAAATATTCTAGAGAATAAATCCTATAAATAATTACCAAATTTTGTGTAAAACGGGATTGATGAGGGGTCAAGTCACGATTTCTCAAGAGTTTGTCTTATGTTGTCGTTAACGTGGTCGGATTGTCAAAAGATATCGACAACATGATCTCAAACAAAATTGATGAAGTGGAAAAAATTCATGATATTTTCTATAGTTTCTTTTGCTTCATAAAACATGACACAAATTGAAGGTCCAAGGAAGCCTCGTTTTAGGAGTTGGTCCCAAGTGAGTAGTTTTTCCCTTCAACTATTAACTAGAGAAAGGTAGAAATTTTGGGCCAGAGCTTGAGGTTCCAAATTCTTGTCTAGATGATCTCTTGTGGTAGCTTGTAATGCTTCAAGGCTAGATGATATGACTCTTTGATGGTGAAGTTTCCTATAAGTTGGTATCCCCATTTGAGCTGTGGAGAGATTCCAGTAGTTCCTAATGAGATGATACTCCCTGCTAACCATATGGTTCTTCCGAATTTGAACTTCTTCCGACATAGTTAATTTTGGGAGTTGCTTCCATGCTTCCTCCCATAATAGAGTTGCTTTTCCATTTCTAACTTCCTAGGAGATGTGTCTTCTTATCAAATCTTCTTGCACTAGACATCATTTTAGATCAAAGCGCCTGCTATGGGTTCGATGAATAGGATCAGTTCCTGATCAAGAACTCCTGGAATATATTTCTACCCCCAAATAAGCAACCATTGGGCCTGATTCTCTATTAGACTTCTCCACCACATATTAGCACACAACATTATGTAGGATTTCAAGATCTCTTAGTCCTGGAATGCCATACTTTTCAGTAGTGCATATCTTTCCCCAAGAAATTAATGGCCATTTTCTTTCCCTGGTCACTCCTCCCCATAAGAAACATACTTAAAGGTTTCCAAATTATTTTAGTACATGTTTAGGATCCACCTTCACTGAGAAAAGGCAGAGGGGAATTACCTGTAGCACCCATTTAATGAGATGATACTCCCTGCTGACCATATGGTTCTTCCGAATTTTTACTTCTTCCGACATAGTTAATTTTGGGAGTTGCTTCCATGCTTCCTCCCATAATAGAGTTGCTTTTCCATTTCTAACTTCCTAGGAGATGTGTCTTCTTATCAAATCTTCTTGCACTAGACATCAATTTAGACCAAAGCGCCTGCTATGGGTTCGACGAATAGGATCAGTTCCTGATCAAGAACTCCTGAAATATATTTCTACCCCCAAATAAGCAACCATTGGGCCTGATTCTCTATTAGACTGCTCCACCACATATTAGCACACAACATTATTTAGGATTTCAAGATCTCTTAGTCCTGGAATGCCATACTTTTCAGTAGTGCATATCTTTCCCTAAGAAATTAATGGCCATTTTCTTTCCCTGGTCACTCCTCCCCATAAGAAACATTCTTAAAGGTTTCCAAATTATTTTAGTACATGTTTAGGATCCACCTTCACTGAGAAAAGGAAGAGGGGAATTACCTGTAGCACCCATTTAAGGAGGATGAGGTTCTGTACAAGATCTAGAGCCTGGAAGGCCCAGTTGGATAATTTATGCTCCATTTTTTTCCTTGATTTCTTTCCGAGATGCAATTTTTATAGTTGTGTCTACAAGAGGAGCACCTAAATATTTGGATGAAAGGGAGCTTCATTGAAAGCCAAGAGCTCAATAAATATTTATCTACACCACCATGGCATTGGTAAACAAAAAAAACATGATTTAGAATTATTAATATAGGTACTTGAGGTTGCCATGAAGAGTTGCAAGATCCTTTGAAATTACCTAGCCTCTTTGATTAATGGTCTTCCAATTAGCATGGTGCTGTCTACAAATTGAAGATGGGATAGAATGGAGTGATCCCTAAAAAATATTAAGGCCTTTTTAGATTCCCCAGAGAAATTGCAGCTTTGATGGTTCAACCCCATCCCTTATCCATAAGGACAAAGAGAAATGGAAAGAGGGGTTCATATTACTTTTATATTTTCATCCTTTAATTCAATATGATCTAGGCTCTCAACTGAGAGAACAACATGTACAATATATGAACCACAAGAGACAAGAGACACAAATCATTTCACCCGGGAAAACCATAAAGGTGAAAAACCATGCAACTTCCCCGGAGATAGAATAAGCACCAATACAAAGATCACAAAGATGAAACCCAAAAAGATATATGTCTCCAACAGCTACTCCTCCTCCACTTGTGTGCACTCCTCTCTCTCAACTATGCGAGTTGGATGTGTGAGTGAATGAGCAAATAGAGTGGTGCAACCACTCTATTTATACTTTAACTTGACCTACCTTTTACCCTAACTGGGCCGACCCCTTAGGGGAGTCTAATAACCCTTCCACTTAACTCATACTGGGACGACCCCTCTAAGGTGGTCTAATAACCCATCAAGTATAAGTTACGACACTTACAATAAAACTTGCGACACTTGCAAATACAAATGACGACACTTCCGATTGGAGGAATACGACATCTTTATCGGGGATACAATAAAGTACAAATGTAATACATACAATATACAAGTGAATATCTTCTGAGGTTACAAATACGTCAACACTCCCTCTTAACTAGGAAGGTATTATCTTGACACAGGTCATCAATACATATAGGCACAAGTCTTCAATACTGGAGCTGGATCATCGTCACTGGATCACTAGAACATCATCATCATTGTTGTTGTACTCATCATCTCGATCACTCGTGCTATCTCTAAATTATTCTCATCATAGGAAGTTCTACAGATCCAACCCTTTTTCATGTTGGATGTAGGCATGGCCTCCATGTAGGTCTTCATCATCTCTGCGAGTGGTTGTTAACACCCAGAAAGTGCTCACTAGCTCATTCCCTTCTTCACATCACCCATTTCTCCACTTTTTCCACCATTTGAGCCTCTAAAACCATCAAAAGGTCACCAAAAAGACCATAATACACCTTTTTTCCCTCAAAATATGTATTTTTCCTCAAAAAACACAAAAAACCCTAAAAAAGGGTAAAAAATTCTCCAAAAATATTAAAAGGGAATTAAAATATTTAAAATATTTAAAAAAGGAAAAACAGGGAAAAAGAGACCTAAACCATGTTGGTTGATACCATTGGTTTCATTAAAACCATAATGGTATTCCCCATCACCAAAAACTATAAAAAGGTGATATGGGCTCCTCACTTTTCATCCATATTTCATCCTATCCTCATGCTACCGAAATCCATCTTGAGCATTGCCCATCCTTTGAGCTTTTCCCAACCATTGAAGCATTAGAGAAGAAGAGACCATTGGACATTGGAGCACCTCAACCTTGGAGCTTCCCAAAACTCACCATCCTCACCATTTGAGGTAATACAAAAGTGTTACTTTTTTATTTTTTATTTACATGCTTATGAATCGATTTTGTTTATTGTTATCAATCTAGAATTCTTTATTTTACTGTTTACTGCCATCAATCTATAGTTTATATTTGCTTATTTACATTGCTTTATCTGAAACTGCTGCTACTATTTAGCAGGTGCATCCTTGCACATGCTTGGTTGGAAAACCCAGCTATAGTTTTTGGCGACTCCGGTATTTTTCGAATTTTAAATTTTTGCTTTAGAGCCATCGCGACAGTCGTGTGGTCCATCGCGACTGTGAGCCTTTTTTTCGTGCGGTCCATTGTGACTTTTTGACCTTTTCCCGCGCTGCCCATCACGCCTCGGTGACCTTTTCCCTTGCGGTCCATCGCTACTATTTTGCATTTTTTCGCGCGGCTGATTGCGAATTTTGACCACCATGCCGCGATTCACATCGTGGCTTTCACGCACATCACCGTGCGGCTCATTGCGGGTTTTGACCTGACAACCACGATATTTCCTAATTCAGTTCGACCGATTTTTCCAAAAAAATTTCGCCTAATCAGCCCATTTTTTCCAACATTAATTTCTGCAATCTTTTATAGCCCACTGTGTCATTACTGCAACATTATTAATTGATATTCGGTTAGATACTTCATTTATCTTTTTGAAAATTTTCAGTTAATTGAAAGAAAGATTTTTTAAGTATTTATGGGATTCTAAGTTTTATACATTGCAAAGTTAGAACCATATTTCTAAAATTGCTTAATATTTTACCCAAGAAAGACTATAAAAATCTATTTATTTTTACATATGTTATTTGCTTTACTTTTTAAAGAATCTATATTTTTTGAAAAGGTTATTAAAGGATTAACATTTGAAACGTATTTCATTTTTTTTCGCAAATTAGCATCCTTATTTTACTTTGTGATTAAATCGCCCATGCAAGGCACATTGTTTTGGTATACAACTACACCAGCACTCAATCTATCACAATAATTTCAAGTGAGCCTTAAAATTTACCTTAACTCAACCAACATTCTAACCCCACTTGGGGAACACAAAAAGAATTTTGTAGCTAGGTAGGACTGAGGGGATAAGTATCCAAATAACAATCCTCACTCATTCTTCATGTTGAGACATAGTGGTTGACATTTAGGGTACAAAAATCCCTTATTATTTGTTGACACGGTTTAACACCAATTTATCGGGAAGGCCTCTCCCTTAGGAGGGTTGAAGTAGCCAGACTGGTTCCAAAAGCCTGAGTGGAATACCGCTATCCATTCAGTAACTGAAGGATACCTTTTGTAGTTCTCGTTGTACCACCCTCATGGGAGTACAGCGGCAATAGAACCAAAATGCATATTCACCCAACCGAACGTGTCATGAATAGGGTATCTTTGTGGCCAAATTTATAGGATTGTCTACCCGGTGTCCCTCCCGGTAGGGAGATATCTAGCCTTTGATTCTACAATTTATATTGTCTGACTTGGATTTCATCACCTTGCAGAGGATATACCTTGTAAAGTCATAATAATTTTTAGTTAGGTGTTTGCATGCTCCATTACCTCCCTTTGGTCATAGAGTACACCTTTTTCTATTTTTAGGAGTTGTTTGCATGTTGGTTTTATGACCGCATTTTTTTATTACTCCACTTACTATAGCACAGTTGTTATAGTAAGTGTTTTGAGGTTGGTTTTTGGCCTGAGTGACATTTCTTTTTTACGCTCCCCTCTTGCACGCATGGTTGCATTAGGGCTTTAGAGCTTTCCACTCACCACCACCTAGTATTTTTTCACAAACTGTCACCATTGATTCCCCGAGACGTTCTCAGTGCTTATGGGGAGACCCCCCACAGTACGGTTCCCTTGACTCCACACGTCATCGGAATAGAGCCCTGTCATCCGATTCAGACGTGCCTCATTTCACATCTAATTCTGAGGCAGAATATAAAAGCCCCACATACACCACACCCACTAGCACCATGGCTAGTTCGCATTACGACAACTTTTTCACAGGGGATGTTGGTGGAACATCATCCACCGTCCCCACCACAACGACCACCACGGTAGCCACAAATACCACACTTCCCTTAGGGATGCCTAATATGGGACCTAAACCTACATTAGGTATGCCTACCATGGGACCCCTGCCCAATACAAAACCCCCACCTAATTTAGGCATTCCTACTATGGCAACTATACCTACTATCCCTGCTACCACTCAGATTCCAACACCTCTTAGACATCTTCCCAACCCATCTATGACTCCCGTTAAACTTGGTGGAGCGGGACCCTCCCACACTCTTATGGGTGGAGGGAACATACCTCCCATGACAAATACCCCCCTAGGGGGAAGTGGCCTAATACATAACGCCACCAGCAGCACTTATTCCCCCATGACAACATCATACCCCTTCACTAGTTTTCCATTTATGGCTAGCCTTAACCTACCAGAATTGGCTAGGCTAACAAATGATCCCATCTGACATGACCCTACTTGGGGCCCCATTCCCACAAAGCTCCCCTCAGGCATCCCAAAATTTGAAGGAAAGGCTGGGGAAGACCCCCAAAACCATATCATGTCGTTTCACCTATGGTGTTCCTCAAACTCCATAGTAGATGATTCTATTTGAATCCGACTTTTACAAAGAAATTTCACTGGCTCTGCAGCCAAATGGTACATTGAGAAGCCACATGGGACGCACCCCATGTTTACATCCCTCGCCTCAACTTTCCTTCAGTTATTTCAACTACCTGTACGCTATGATGCATAAGTGGAAAGATTGTTGTCTTGTAGACAGAACACTGCTACACACATCACCGATCATATCCATGAGTGGTGCAAGCACCATTGTCTCTCCAAGATAAAGCTTGATGACCGTATCTTCTTGGATTTGTTCCTCAAATCACTCCTCCCTCTCATATCCAAAGATGTAGGTTCTGAACGACCCCATTCAGAAGAAGAAGACATCTTAAAAGCTCAGCAGTTTGACCTCATATATGCCCAGTCTGGATATTTATACATAATCTTACTGGACGCCCCTCGTGGCGATCCATACCGGAGCGACATGCCGGAGGAATCCCAAGCTGCTGATGGTATTATTGTCCAGGTTATGGCACAAAACAAACCTTTCACCATGACGAGCACAAACAACGCCCCATAACTTTCTAGGGCTACATCTCATTTTGGAGCTACAACTTCGTATGCTCCCGTAATACACACCCACCACACTCATGGACCCTCATGTCCACCACAGTGTTATGGGAAAGCACTGTCAACTTATGCACCACCTCCATATTATAAATAGCAGGCCTATCAGACTCTGGTTCACCCACAAGCCCAATCGGCTTATTATCCTCAACAGGCAGCACCCATTGCTCCAACAATTCCAGTAGCTCAAGGTTACCCACAACCGCAACAAGCACAAGATCCACCTTAGAAACCTCCCGTTTACTATCCACCACAGCCTTCTCCTACGCCTGCACGACCTTAGAACCCACCTACTGCCCAAGGGCATGTATACGCACATCAAAACCAACCTCAAAACTAGAACAACCAGCGTACTCAAGGAGGTCAACAGAATCGTGGAAGAGGACAAAACCATGGAAATAACCAACAACAAAACCAAGGAGGACAACAACCTAATCCTCCCAATAAGAATAACGCTACTCCTACAAATCAAAACCTTGATCGCCCACCAAAACAGGGAAAAGACCCTTATTTTAGTACAAACCACCAGTGTTCCATATGCGGGGTCCACAACCATTACACACATAATTTCCCCCATTTAGATCGAGCACGTCAACTCTAGACCGATAACACGCAATGACAAAGACATGCTGCACAGCCAACACTCCCTCCTCAGCCGCAACCCATGATATTGCAAAATCCCCTACCCAACCAAGGAGTAGTAAACACTCATCCAATGGATCCCCCACAAGGATCTGCTGCAACACAACAACAAATTACCTATGGAGCAATCGATTACCAGCATACAGAGTCCAACACTCACCATTTGCTAATGTTGTCATCAAATGATGTCAACCTTCAAACCCACCGAAATCAATACGACTCAGCCCCTGAGGCCACACCTACCAATCCATCTTCGAGTACCCTCCCAACTGATCAACCACTTCACATTCCTAATAAGCCCATGGATGGAGGTCCTAAAGCACCTCGCATCCCTTTAAGATGAACCAACAATAACCCTAATGCTCATGCAGCTTCAAACTATAACATTGTATAAGACTTAGCTCAATCCCCGGCTGCTATGTCCACTCTAGAAATAATAAAAATTTGTCCTGCAAAAAGAAAATTGTTGTTATCTGCCATTGGTGCCATAGACCCTAATGACTCCAACATGATGGCTTTTGACTTAGACCAAGCCGAACCTCATCTTCCTTCAACTCTAGCTTTTCAAGTTTCTGTATCCATTCGCAACCTCGTCATTCATCGATGCATAATCGATGAAGGTGCCTCCACATGCGTTATGTCGACTTTCATATGGCAGAAACTTGGATCCCCAATGCTACAACCATCAACTACCGCATTGCGAGCTTACGATGGTCGTGCAGCTCAACCTCAGGGCATGTTCGTGAACGTACCCATATAAATCAGGGGAAAACTAGGTCTCATAGATATAGAGGTAATCAACGCCCAACTTGATTACAACCTCCTTCTGGGACGAAGCTACATGAATAAACTGAAAGTTGTCGCTTCTTCAGTTTTCCACCTCATGATGTTCCCCCACGAAGGATGCATAGTCTAAATCGACCAGATAACATACTATGATCCCAATGCTCCCGCAGCACTTGAAAATGTTCTTCCCATGATCGAACAACCCGTTCAGAGCGCACCCACATCGTTCGTCTCCTCAGTTGGACTCGGGATATATTTGGATACTCCCATGACCACTACTTTCCCATCTATCCCACCCCCTCTCTGGATAAATGAAATATCTGATTTGTGCACCCTCTCACAAAACACACAGCAACATACTCCACAACCTCAACCACTGCCACAACCACCCATAGTGCCTAGTCATATCGGAACAACACTGATTCACACTATCCCATTCTTGTTTCCATTTTCAGGAGTTGTCAACACGGTAGTAATGGATACACTTAACCTTCCAGGGTTAATGTTAAGATTACCTGTATGGTACCTACCTGCCCCAACCCCTCCACCGACACCGACCATTATTTTACAACCGGTACAACCCATCAATATTTTGAACCGTCCACCACCTGGTGTGTCGAACCCCCAAAGAAGACAACCTCCAACAAATGCCACTACATCAATGTCTAGTTATGTTCCCCCTCAAACTCACTACAATGGGGGCAGAGGTCCACAAATATACACAACCGGACCCACAACTCGCACCCACCCAGCAACTCCCAAATTAGTGAAGCCTCCTCCAACAATTCGCATCCCCCCCAAGTGCTCCTTGTGCAACGATATAGGCCATGCTACCCATCTATGTCCACATCTACCGGCACTTCAAGAACACATGAATATGTTGGATGATGACACCAATGTTCCAGTTGTCAAACTAGAACTACCCCCTCAGCCTCATGATAAATCATTGCGCAAAAAGCACCCTTGTGCGATATGCAGCATCTACAGCCATTATTCACATCACTGCCCCGATCTGCCAGATTACAGAGCAACACTATACGAAATGAATAATGTCGACTTAGAGATATCACCCCTGCTCATTGAGGAAATATTCCCCCCAGAATCTTCCCGTTAAGAAGAAATCAATACCATTTATATGATTTCAACAACCTAAGCCTAAACCCATAAATTTGATGATGCGCTACTTCCATAGTGATGAGGAAATCCTAGAAACACTTACCGCACCAGACTACCCCTGGGATGATATGCACCACCAATCATATTCCATCCCTGAGGCATCTACGACAAACCAACTATCTGTTGAAACCAAAGACTTCTTACCAACCAAGGTCGATTGGTTCAAAGATCCCATCCCAGCTCCATAAGCCTTTGAAAAAGGAAACATGGCCAACATTTCACCAATCATAAAAATCGACATCTCCACCACCCCTGGGAGACCTGAGCTTATCTCTCTAGGCGCATCATGCACTGAGAAGGAAACCCAATCCTATAAGAAACTCTTCCAAGAATTTTGAGATATCCTTTCCTGGTCTTATACCGAGATGCCTGGTCTTGATCCTACCATTGTAGAACATCACATAGACACCTACCCAACATATCACCGGTCCGCTAGAAACAACACCCCATTCACCCATCCAAGCTTCCAACCGTCAAAGCAGAAATTGAGAAGCTTCGAGCAATAGGTTTCATATACCCTATTGCATATGCTACCTAGGTTTCAAACCCAGTACTAGTTAATAAGAAAGTAGGCACCATCCGCGTCTGTACTGACTTCCGTGACCTCAACCTAGCTTGTCCCAAAGACAACTTCCCAACACCATTTATTGACCAACTAATCGGTGCATGTGCGGGGCATGAGGTACTTTCTTTTATGGACGGTTTCTCCGGATACAACCAAATCAAAATCCGCAAAGAAGATCAATACAAGACCGCTTTTACTACCCCATGGGGCACCTTCACCTATCGCGTCATGCCTTTCGATCTCAAGAATGCTGGAGCCACTTTCCAACGATCCATGAATTATTGTTTCATGACCTGAATAACATTATATTAGTTTATCTAGATGACCTCACAGATCGATCTAAGAAACGATCTGACCATTTGGATGATCTTCGACAAGTCTTCTTGCGTTGTCAAAAACACAAAATCCGCTTGAACCCACTCAAGTGTGTCTTTTGCGTTCGAGCAGGCTGCTTGTTGGGTTTTATCATTTCAAAGAAAGGAATCACCATTGACCCTCTAATGGTCCAAGCCATAGTATACCTACCATCACCTCGGACATTAAGACAGCTACAAATCCTTCAAGGGAAGTCCAACTTCCTTTGTCGCTTTGTCCCTGACTACGCCACCATAGTACATGGTTTCCTCTATTTGCTATGCCTTCATACCTGTTTTGTATGGGACGAACAAGCAGAAAGATCCTTCATAGACCTGAAGAAGGCACTTACAAGGGCCCCCTTGATTTCTCCTCCAGATTTCACAAGGGACTTTACCCTTTACATTTCGGCATCAGATTACACTGTCTCTGGAGTACTCATCCAAGAAGACTCTGCTCACCAAGAGCATGTTATTTACTACGTGAGCCAAACTTTATCAGGCCCACCACTACGCTACCCACATGAAGAGAAAATGGCCCTCGCCGTCGTCTTTTCAGTACAGAAGCTCTGACATTATATTCTCCTCAGCCATACCACAACTGTGGCAAAGTCCAACCCAATGGTCTATCTCTTGAATCGTCGCCTTCTACAAGGCCGTGTTTCCAAATGGGTGATTATCTTGCAAGAATATGACCTGACTTTTAAAACACCAAAGAGAACCAAAGCCATAGCACTTGCTCAATTCATTACGTACCTACCATCTTCGTCGTCATCACCAACTATCCATACTGATATAATTGATGAACATTTGTTCATCGTATCGTCTGATGACCCTTGGTACAGCGAAATTTTTGGTATACCTCCACACACAGAAGTTTCGACCCATTATCGACCGTGACAGATGCCGTTGCATCCGTCACCATGCCCCCCATTATCTCCTCTTGGGTGATGTCCTCTATCGACGAGGCGTCGACACAATCCTACAACGATGCCTTTCCAAAGAAGAAGCAGAACAAGTCCTTAATGACTGTCATAGCAATGCTTGTGGTGGCCATTTCTCTGGAATGGCCACCACCCAAAAAGTAATTCGTGCAGGTTATTTTTTGCCTTCATTATTCACTGATTGTATCACAGCAGTCAAACATTGCCAAAACGACCAGCTTTTTGCACCCAAGGCAAGAACTCCACCCGCCCTCCTTCATCCAGTCATCATCGTTGGACCATTTTGCAAATGGGCAATCGACTTTATGGATTGAAATCCCACATCAGTTGGTGGCCATAAACACATTATTGTGGCTATTGATTACTTTACCAAGTTGGAAGAAGCCATGCCTACTTACAATTGCAAAGCCGACACTGCAGCCCATTTTTTCCTCAATCATGTTATTGCTCGTTTCAGAGTACCAAAGCAACTCATATCAGACCATGGCTCTCACTTTGAGGAATCCATTTGGAGAGAATTGTCAACACTCCTTAAGTTTGAACATCATTTCTCCTCTGCCTACTACCCCCAAGGAAATGGCCAATTCGAAGCCGTTAACAAAATTTTGAAGACCATCCTCCAATGCACTGTTGACAAACATAAATCCACTTGGCATCACATGCTTTTTCCCACGTTATGGGCTTACTGCACGTTGAACAAAACCGCAACAGGATTTACACCCTTCCATTTGGTTCACGGCATGAAATCTGTCCTCCCCATTGAGTGCCAGATACCAGCATTACAAATTTCCATAGAACTCCTCTCAGATACTTCACCAATCGAAGAATGCCTACTTCTTCTAGAGTAGGCCGATGAAGATCGCCAAGCAGCTCTCCAAACAATCGAAGCCGCAAATAACAGATCAAAACTAGATTACGATAAACATGTTCACCTCACAAGCATTTAGTGAAAGAGACCTGGTACTTGTTTACGACCAAGACCATGACAAAACAGGCAAAAGAAAGTTCCAATCTATGTGGCAAGGCCCATATATCGTACACACTTGCCTTGGACAGGGGGCATACATTTTGACCGACTCGGAAGGCAATCCCATGCGCAACCCCCGTAATGGGTTGTGCCTCAAAATATTCTATCCATAAGAATCTCCTGGAAAGCATAGTCCATATTGTACAGTTTTTTAATTTATTTTTTCGCTGTAAACTTTCAAAACCTTACATTTTCATTTTTTCCTACATGAACACAGATGGATCCTATTCCACTCTACCATATCGGCTTCGCCGATGGCGCAAGTTGTTGGTATCCAAATCTCGCTTCAGCAGCTTGGGTAATGTATTCCCCTTCACATGAGTTGATCCACCTTGATGTAGTGTGCATAGGTGCTGCTACAAACAACCAAGATGAGTACGATGCCGTGACCAGTCTCCTAGCCACTGCTCTCCAAATGGGCATAAGTCACCTTAATGTTTTCCTGGACTCCCAACTCCTTGTTTCCTAGCTCAACAACTGTTCCAGGTACACGATTCCTATCTATTTAGAAAATTCCTGTGCACTAAACAAATGATTCGACACTTTGAATCCATTTCATTCACTCATGCCCCAAGAAATATAAACAATGTAGCAGACGAAATGGCTAACAACATTCTAGATTGGCACGTCAACCCAAACATGTAGGACATCACAACGTGCATAACATAGGCATCAAAAAATCAAAATAAATAAATCATCATAACATTGCATCCACGTGCATAACATGTGCCTCCACGGGCATATAAAAAATCGTAACTTTGCATCCACGTGCATCGAACATGCCTCCACGGGAAAACAAACAAACTACAATTGCATCCATGTGCAACAAGACATAAAAGAAAAGACAAGATGTGCATCCACGTGCATACATGACTATATACCAAAACGCGTAAATATATATATATATATATATATATATATACATCATTATAAGAGTCACAATGTCAGGATTGCTCTCAACACCCAAATATACAAAAGGTACACTAGCCATACAAAATGTGTATCAACAAAATACATCCCCATATGCTCATCAGCATTTGGGGGCAGGTACAAGATCACCTAATCATCACAATCACCATGGTCCTTTGGCTCCTCCTCCTCTGGCTCCTCTAGATCCCGAGCCCTCCTATCAGTTGTCACTACAGCTACTCTCTGCAAGACCGATCTCCACTCATGGGGAGCATCGTAACAATGCTCGAGAACATGCTGATTTAGATCCCTCCAACCATCATCTGGTACATCCACTAGAAGCGCCTCCAAGGTATCACGTATGTCCTCTAGGGCATCATCTCGCTGGAACACAACTCCTCGTGCACGAGGTGGGGGTGCCACTACTGGTGGAGGTACCACCATCATCATCCGTCCCCTACGGCCTATATGGTCCACTGCAGGCCTCGAACCAACATCTTCCATGAACCACAATGAAACAAGTCAGTATCATATAAACACCTCTAGCTATACTCATATCTAAACATGATATAATAGAGAAACAAAAAAAAAGACATACTGTCTAACCCCCAAGCCTGTCCCTGAGCTCGAGGCATCTCAGGGTCTTCCCGAAAGTCCATACCCACATATGGATAGTCATCAATAACAATGAGCATCTACTCCCACTGGTCATACATCTCTAGCAAGAAGAACCGCCGGATGCCACCACCACCCCAGGGCATCATCTCCCCCCACTGCACCATTCGCAGCTCATTCCTTAGTCCCTCCCGAACCGGCACATGTGGTCGCAAGGTAGGTACCCGCATGAAAAAGAAACAATAGACGAAAGAAGCATAACTAAACTCTTCTCCCTCCCGACTAACCTTGTTTAGCTTTCGCTGAACACAGGCCAAAAACATCTACCCCCAAGCAAAATAGGTCCCTCTCAAGACACTATGAACCATCATCATTTCCCCCCCCCGACAAATGATGGGGTGCCTGTGCACCAAGCACCCACAAAACAAAAGATGCCACCGCTTGCATCGCCGGCTACTGCAGATCCGAGATACTCAATGCACTGTTCTGCGCACGGGCCCCTGGAATGCAGAATCTCTCGAGGAGATCCTTAATATCCATACCAGCTGGAATCCTTGGATGGGTGTCCCCTTTCTCACTCAAACGAGGCAATCCAGTAAGAAAGTAAACATCAGTCAAGGTGATATCTAGTCACTCACCTTGCACCATGAATGCCACCTCCTATGGATCCCATAAGTCAACCAACTTGTTCAGCAGATCTCTGATTGAACGCATGATAGGAATATGAGCAAACTTTAGTAGTCCACCCAAAGCCAAGGCCGCCCGCACATCCAGGTTATCCCGAATAATGCCCATCAGTCCCACATCAATCTTCCTCTCCCTCCACAACACCAACGGCCTCCTCAGCATCCTGCCAAAACACCACAAAATTTTTTAGAAAAATAAAACAAATTTTTTTCCATATCCAAGTGATCCCCATCGCGACTTTCGGGCCCCTAGCCATGATGAACATCATGACTTTTAGCCTCACAGCCATGGTGAACATCACGGGTATCAACCCTCATAGCCATAATGTGCATCGCGACTGTAATCCCTCACAGCCGCAATGCACATTGCGGTTGTAAGAACCCATAGTCGTGATGCACATCGCAGTTGTAAGCACCCATAGCCACGATGAACATTGCGACTGTCAGACCCACAGTCGCGACGCAGATCGTGGCTTTCCAGCCCATACCCACGATGTGCATCACAGAAAAAGACCCAAAACCCATGATATTCTACGTTGGCAAGACAACATGGAATATTCACAGCTTCTAAGACCCTAATGCTCAACAAAAGTAAATAATTTGAAAGGCTAAGGCACATAGGCTTACCTGAAACTCACGGAATGAAAAACTGACGGTCGAATCTCCCACAAATCAAGAAAATGCTCTGACCCAACTAAATTGCCCTATGAAATTCACCGGTGAAAATGACACTTGTCACATTAGGTCCACTTGCTATTTATAGAAATTTGACCAATTTTCAATCAACCATTTTGGCATCATGCGACGTCCGTTTTTCAAACCGTTGGAATCAACATAGCGAGAACTTCACATCCGTCCACTCCTTTTCTCGTTTCCTCTAGGTCCTCTTTTTAGGCATTTTTTACCTGCCCCTCGTCACCTCAATTTGTGTGCCACATCATTCGTGGTCCATTTTTGTCGAGTCTTATATCGCCGGATTTAGTTTTCTATGCTCGTGACGATGCTTGAGACCATTTCTCACTCTCACCACCAGATTTTTTGGGCATTTTTTACATGCCCCTCATCACGTCGATTTGGGTGCCACATCGGTCGTGGTCCATTTTTTATGAGTCTTATATTGCTGGATTCAGTTTTTTGCGTTCATGACGATGCTTGAGACCATTTCTCGCTCTCACCACCAGATATTTTGGGCAATTTTTATATGCCCCTCATCACCTTGATTTACATGCCACATCAGCCATGGTCCCTTTTTGACGATTTTTATATCACTAGATGCAGTTTTCTGTGCTTATGACGATGCTCAAGACCAGTTCTCCCTCTCACCAATACCTTTTTTTGTTCGGTATAATTTTATCCCTTTTTTGGGCAAAGCAACTCTTTTACGAAAAAGGCACTTAGGGAGTTTCTATTAAGCTCTTTTCTGACTCGTAAAACAATGAAAAGATCATCGAGCAATCTTGCTTCCTTTCATGCTTGCTAAAAGTATCTGAACGAGCGTCTACCTGGTATAATTTTACCCCTTTTTTAGACCTTGTAGACTAATTACAAAAAAGGAATACTCTAGTCACATCGGCTAGAAGATTTCTCCATTTGCATCATTTTTCACTTTTTTGGGCCTTGCAGACTAACATATGAAAAAGAACACCAATGGAGTCTACTTACCACTTTCAGACTCTCTAAAAATGAAAGCACTCACGAGCATGAACAGACCTAGGCTCGCATAAATCCATAGGACAGTACCATTTTAGAGCAAACTTTTCTCCCTTCTTAGAGCTCATTAAAACTACGAAGATGGACCCAATAGTGTTTTTCAACGCCACAACAGATCATGTCTACTCATATGGTAGCTTTCCCATTATGGTCGCCTTTGTTCAGAGTATTCTGTAGTATGTCACCCTGAGAGTTCCCCAATAGCATCCATAAGCTTGTCCCCCAGAGTCACTCCAATCTATAATACATACCCCTGATCCCTTAAGATATGATCATCATGCCTAAAAGTCAGTTTCCTATGCTGCTAGGTCAACCATGTCATCGTGCTCTGAACAAAGGAAGTTTGAGTCCACCCACTCTATGACCCCAGTTTTTCCACATCCCCACAGTATGTCAGTCCTACCCTCAGTACTATCACAGCTTAGTTGTACACCTGGTGCTCCTATCAAGGAAAAATAATTGCCTTGGTAGTTGTTGGTCTCCCTCTGTCGACGCCAACCAAATCTATTCCATAGGATCGATCCATAGGTCCCTGTGCCTTGGAATCATCATTATTAGTGATAAGTTCCTATGGATCATTTTGAAAGGAGTCCTGAGTGCCTCTCCAAACCATTGTTTCTCACATGCTCGATGTCAAAACCTTGATCGCATCGTTGAGACTCATACAGGGTATCGGTCCTTTCAGTTATTTGTTGAAGACCTCGGATATCATCTGACACTACCACATTCGAGAGTCTAATTGAGGAAATAACCAGTTACACATTCTTGTGGATATCTGGGTTGCGCTTGTCGACAGTTTTCAGATGTACCCCAGTTTTATACTCCCTCGAGTATACAGTTACATATACTCGTCAGAAGTTGACTCATTTAAATGACTCTACCACATTTGAGAGTCTAGTTGAGTCCCTACAGATGTTGGACACCTTTAGCTCCAATAGTTCATCAATCCTTCTGAAACCTTATTCAGAATGGTTGTTGCTCTTTTCTAGTGTATCAGTTATTGAGATCAGTCATGGTATGACCATGAGTATGTCCCAACATTATGCCCCCTCTGGACCATTATGATGTAACAATAGTTTTTTTATGTATTATTTAGGTCCCCCTTCTTGGGCCTAATTGTTATGTATATGTCTTGATACGAGCATGGGTATTTCCACCTTGTCCATAATCATAGATTATTCCTCATTCATTTTGAGGCCATGTATTTTTTCAGTTTTTGCAGCTTCCAAGGGGCCGTTGTTCCAATCTCCAATTGGTCTCTTCTCTTCTCCAAACCCAGGAAAAAGACAAAAGAACTATGATGTCTATCGGCCATATGATGAGCTCCTTCCCTCACACATCAGGGGGCAATCTGTTAACACCCAAAAAGAGCTCATTATCTCATTCCCTTATTCACATGACCTAGTTGTCCACTTTTTCCACCATTTGAGCCTCTAAAACCATCAAAAGGTCACCAAAAAGACCATAATACACCTTTTCCCCCTCAAAATATGTATTTTTCCTTAGAAAACACAAAAGCCCCTAAAAAAGGGTCCAAAGTTCCCTAAAAATATTAAAAGGGAATAAAAATATTCAAAATATTAAAAAAAAGAAAAAGAGGAAAAAAGAGACCTAAATCATGTTGGTTGATACCATTGGTTTCCTTAAAACCCTAATGGTATTCCCCATCACCAAAAACTATAAAAAGGTGATAGGGGCTCCTCACTTTTCATCCATATTTCATCCTATCCTCATGCTGCCGAAATCCATCTTGAGCATTTCCCATCTTTTTAGCTTTTCCCAACCATTGAAGCATTGGAGAAGAAGAGACCATTAGACATTGGAGCACCTCAACCTTAGAGCTTCCCAAAAATCACCATCCTCACCATTTGAGGTAATACAAAAGTGTTAATTTTTTTTTTTTTAATTTACATGCTTATGAAACGATTTTGTTTATTGTTATCAATCTAGAATTCTTTATTTTACTGTTTACTGCCATCAATCTATAGTTTATATTTGCTTATTTACATTGCTTTATTTGAGACTGTTGCTACTAGTTAGCAGGTGCATCCTTGCACATGCTTGGTTGAAAAACCAAGCAACAATGGCCCATTCGATGGAATCTCAGGACTGATTATCTCCATCTACAAAACCTGAAAAGAGCATCCCAGGACTGATTACGAGCTACTACTCAACCTGCAAGATCTCCCAGGACTGATTACATGCAAACAAGCAAAACCTCGAAAGAGCATCCTAGGAGTGATTACAAGCTACTAATCAACCTGAAGGATCTCCCATGACTGATTACATACGAACAAGCAAAACCTTGAAAGAGCATCCCAAGACTGATTACGAGCTACTACTCAACCTGAAGGATATCTCAGGACTGATTACATGCGAACAAGCAAAACCTCGAAAGAGCATCCCAGGACTGATTACGAGCTACTACTCAACCTGAAGGATCTCCTAGGACCGATTACATGCGAACAAGCAAAAACTCGAAAGAGAATCCCAGGACTGATTACGAGCTACTACTCAACCTGAATAATCTCCCAGGACTGATTACATGCTACTGCACAACCTGCAAGATATTCATGACCACAGTGCATCATCTGGATGCTCATGATCATATGGATCATCCTCGCATGGAACATCATACGGATGTTCATGATCATACAGATCATCGTCATACGGGACATCATACGGATGTTAATGATGGAGCATTGTCGTGATGCTCATCACACAACACTTACATCCATAGCCATGGGGAGGACCCGCCTACCACCATGCTTGGAAGGGCTCGTGCATCTGTGTCCCATCACTTCCTCTTGGAAGTATCTTCGATCTGAAGAACACCAAGCCTCTCTCTTAAGTACTTGAACTTCACTCTGGCTAGTGGCTTGGTCAACACATCTGCTATCTGCTCGTCTGTCGCAACATACAGGAGCTCCACTGCTCCTCTCTACACCATATCCCTGATATATTGATACTTGATCTTGATATGCTTTGACTTGCCATGGAACATTGGGTTCTTCGACAACTTCACACAGCTCTGGTTGTCACAAAAGATACAAGTAGCATCCAACTGGAGATCAAACAAATCATACAGTAGCTTCCTTATCCATATTGCCTCAAAACTATCCGAACAAGCTGCAGCATACTCTACTTTGGTTGTACACAGTGGTACGCAGGATTGCTTCTTTCTAAACCAAAAGATCACACTTGATCCCATACTGAAGCAACACTCTGAAGTGCTCTTCCTATCTGCAACACTGCCTTCCGAATCTGAATCAACATAACCCTAGAGGTTAACCTTTTGATTCACATCATACTTGAGCCCATAATCAATCGTACCCTTTAGGTACCTCAAAATATGCTTTGCAGAAATTAAGTGAACATGTCTAGGATCCGTCAGGAACTGGCTCAATGTATTCATAGCAAAGCAAATATCTGGTCTCGTGTTCATCAGGTACATCAAAAACCCAATCATGTGACGGTACATCGTGGCATCAACTAAGTCTGATGAATCATCACTCAATAGATTCAGGTTCGATGCCATAGGTGTGGCCATGGCCTTGCAGTCTATCATCCTAAAATGCTTCAGGATCTCTACTGCATACTTCCTTTATCCAAGGAAGATTCCATTTGCACTCTGCCACATCTCCACGTGTAGAAAGTAATGCATCATTCCCAAGTCCTTCATCTCGAACTTGGTAACAAGCTTCCTATTTATATCAACAATCAACCCATCCTCACCTATCACAAAATAGGTCATCCACATATAGTAGGAGTATCACTGGATTGCCTTCCTCAACCTTGTAGTAAATATTGGAATGCTCTTTACTCTTGGTAAAGCCCAAACTAGTCAAGAAGTTGTCAATCCTATCGTACCATGTACTGGGTGCTTGCTTCAAATCGTACAAGGATTTCTTCAATTTGCACAGATGTGACTCCCTATCATGTGTCTCAAAACCGAGTGGCTACTCCACATACACTTCCTCTTCGACTACACCAATCAAGAAACCTGTCTTGACATCCATCTGGTGTATCTTCCACTTCATCGCTGTAGCTAGAGCAAGTACTATTCTGATCAAAGTATATCTAGATACAGGTGCAAGTACTATTTGAATGTGAGAAAGATCTCTCATGGATCCTCCAAATTTCTCCCTCCGATTCTAGTGGTGGTATTTACCCTTCTTGTGATGAGGATGCTCCCTCTTGTAGCTATTCTTCCTAGTGTGTGCTATGAGAGCTTGGTCTTCATTATCCATCTTTTCTTTTCGAGCTACAAGTCTAGCTTCTTTTTGTGAGCATTCCTCCCATAGTCTACTGAAAGAAATCAATTTCTTTCTTGCACAAATTCCTTGGATGAAGGAGTCCCATGACCTAGGTAGGCCATTCAAAGTGGTCATCACAATTTCTCCATTCTCCACCACTTCATCCACAGTTTCAAGTTCTTCTTTGATTTGAGAGACCCTAGTAAAGTAGGATTGTATGGTCTCTCCATTCTGGATCTTTACACTCTTCAATTGGTTCCACAATGTCATCTTCGGATTTATATTATTTCCTTCAAATAGCTTGGTCAAGGAATCAAACACCTCCTTGGGTGTCTGTAGAGAAGACACATGTGGTATGAGATGGTATTTGATAGAATTTGCAATGATTCTCTTGGCCTTGACCAAGTTCTTCTTATGTAAGGCCTTAGCCTCATCTCCCTCTAGAACTGAAATCTCTTCACTTATGTAGGTGTCCAATTCATTCTCTTATAGGATTAACCCAATCCTATACTTCCATGCTCGGAAGTTATCAGTCCCTTCAAGCTTATCCTAAAGCTTGGTGTGGTGAGACATCTTAATGAGAAACTCAATTGGAAATAAAATATTTTAGGTCTTACCACTTTTATTTGCTGAAGGTTTGACAGAGAAACCCTAAAAATCCAAACTTGGAATTTCAAACTTCTGCGTGGACAGGGAGATGCAATTGACTGAGGCAAGCAAGTTGGTATGCTTAGATTTTCAAAACTCCAAAAATTGACCCTCCAAAAATGACCTACGAATTTCAGATCTGCAACTTCTTTCAAAATCTGGTTTTTTGGTTTTTCTCGTCCAAAAGTCAAATTAGGGTTTGAATTTCCTGGAGATTCACACAATGAAAAAGTTCGATCTTGGTCTCTAAATTTCGATTTTGCTGAGGAGAGAAATCCTATGATGAGAGCACTCCAAAATTCTACTTCTGTCCAAAGCCCTAATTTCCCACAGCAGTGACAAGCCAAAATGAAAATGCTCAGAATCCAATTCTGTTTTCACAGAAAGATATGCCATATTGTTTCTGGTGCATCTCTAAAATTTTGGATCCTCAGGGTCTAAAACTTTGGACTTTGGTAGACTAACCCGTCATCTTTCCAACCCCATAGATCTAAGCTTCAATGGATTCTCCATGAGAGAGATATGCTAAGTGTCGCAACATGACTTGTTTATGGGATGAAACATCATAGAAAACTTGTACGGAGTTCCACATGTCACTGTTTCAACTTCGGGCTTTGAAACTTGGACCTGTGAAACTACAATTCATTCCCTAATTGTCACTTTTTACGGTATTCCATTTGGAGCTTCCTAGCCCGAGATATGACCTTTGTGCCTAGGTCACCTGTTTAGGGCTACATTCTGGAAGAGGCAGAAACCCTAACTTGTACGGATCATATCTCATAAAGTACAACGAATCTGAGGCTAAAATTTTTACAAAGGGTACATATGTGTCTAATATTTGGCCTGTAAAATTTTTAGATTTAGAACCTTCGCCAAAATGGATTTATAGCAAAAATTCCACGATGACTGGTTTTTATTATACCAAGCCCTAGCTTCCAATTTGTCGCAAGTGCAACAATTGTCGTAAATGCCATACAATGCCTTCCTTCAGGCTAGCTCTGATACCATGTTAGATTTACATCATTTAATTCAATATGATCTAGGATCTTAACTCGGAGAACAACATGTACAACATATCAAACACAAGAGACAAGAGACACAAAGCATTTCACCCGGGAAAACCATAAAGGTGAAAAACCCCACAACTTCCTCAGAGATAGAATAAGAACCAATAAAAAAATCACAAATATGAAACACCAAAAGACAGATGTCTCCAATTGCTACTCCTCCTCCACTTGTGTGCACTCCTCTCTCTAAGCTATGCGAGTTGGATGTGTGAGTGAATGAGCAAATCGAGTGGTGCAACCACTCTATTTATACTTTAACTTGACCTTCCTTTTACCCTAACTTGGACGACCCCGTAGGGGAGTCTAATAACCCTTCCACTTAACTCATACTAGGCCGACCCCTCTAAGGTGGTCTAATAACCCATCAAATATAAGTTACGACATTTACAATAAAACTTGCGACACTTGCAAATACAAATGACGACACTTCTGATCGGAGGAATAAGACATCTTTGTCGGGGATACAATAAAGTACACATGTAATACATACAATATACAAGTGAATATCTTTTGAGGTTACAAATACATCAACAATTACCACGAGAAGGGGAAAAGGTGGATGAAGGAGATCCATTGACCAGAATTGAGAAATTTTTTGTGTAGGTAAGGGTCATGATCCAGTTAGTCCATGACTCCGAGAATCCAAACGTAAGAACATACCTTATGTATTTCCAACTGATCTTATCAAAAGCTTCTAACATGTCCATCTTAGTCATCATGCTTGGCCACCTTAGGGACTTAAGAGAGTGGATGGTTTCATGGGAATGATAATTCCATAAAAAATTTGTCACCCTTCAACATAATCAATTTGTTATGGGGAAACTAAAAGGGTCATAATTGGCTTGATTCTATCGACAATGACTTTGGTGATAACTTTGTATATGACATTACACCAGCATTACACATATCCTTCAATATTGGTTCCAAGGAGATGGGACTTACCAGTGAGAGTGTTGCAGTTGGAAAATAAGCTTTCTATATGGATGGTTTGAGGTTTCCAAAGTATGGCCATTCCCCCTACCATTCCTTGGGAATCCATAGTTGTCCCCTCTGTACCTTTCCAAGAAGATTTGATAATTGAAGAGAAATTTTTTTACGTACATTTGATTTCCTACAACATAACAATATCTAGTTTCTCTAGTTTGATGCACTTTCTAAGAATCATTTGCTTGGAAGGGTTGTTGAGTCCTCTTATGTTATAGGATAGAATCTTCATGGATTAATTCTTGGTAGGGATGAAGTGGGCATCAATCAGATTGATCCACCTAAAGAGATGCGCGACATTAAATAAATATTCCCCCTATGAAAGATATGATTTTTGTCTTCCAAGTTGTTAAATATTAATGTGAAAAAGCCTTTGGAACATATCTTCAACTCACAATGGCCCTCCGGTTTCTATCTATATGAGATCCAATTGAGTAGAGATTTCTCTATTGGCTAAAGTCCCATGAATTTACAAATTATTGCATGATCATACATATACTGAATATTTTGACTAACCCTTGGTGAAACTATTTCATACCTAGGAATCTAGGCCATCTTTGGAAGGCATTTTCTCCTAATTTGGTCTACCATTTTAGTATTTGAGTTGCTCGGGTCACCAAAGTCTATGGAGGTTGCAGCATTGGCCTTTCCAACACCTTCCTTTCTTGTGCCATTGGGATTAAGGGGATCATTTTCCCCTAAGCCAAAATGGTACAGTCCTCTCTATGAGTTTGTTTCTTGACTTTGAATTACTTGGCTGAAGAAGGAGGCAATGCCTCTTCCCCATGGAGTAGCCATGGGGTGGGGCAAGAGACAAAATTATGGAACTTGAAAACCTTAGCTGATGAAACCCTAACTAGTCCCCGTAAGATCTACTCATGAAAATATATTTACTTAGTTTATTCATGAGAATTCCTTGACAGGAGTGTCTCCATTTAGCAGGAATGTCATCATACCTCTTAACATTCATCACTGAAAATAATTTGCAACGTTTATGTGGTGCCTTATGAGGTTTTAGGTATTCTCCTTTGAGCTCCCAAATATTCTATGCTTATTTCTTATGCTTATTTCAAATTCGTTCAACTCGTATTACTCTGCTAACTATTTGTTCATTCTCATTGGCATGAATATTTAATTGCTCTCCTGTCATGTCGTGACTCACTGCTAATGGCATCAATTACACGAGTAATTATAATGGTAATGATTGTTTTTTTCATCGAGTTCACACAACAAGTAGTGTGCATGATCAAGAATAATTGGATATTCTATGGGTTTGAACATGGCACCTACTTTGGATCCTTTTAATATCGGCATACTAAATGAGATCATACATATTTGATGGAACTTGTTTAATAGCTTAAACTTGGCATTGTGTATAAATGTATACACATCCCAACTGTCTCGGTGACCTTTGAATACCCTTCCGAACATATCAATGCATAATAGATTACTCTCGCTAGACTTCCGTTCTCTGATAATTGTCTTTCGAATTTACTTGAAACCTTCATATAAGAATATGAACTGTCACGAAATAATTATTTATTTTCAAAAATACCTACTAGATTTAGGATTATACCTATATATGTTTGTTTGACTTAAATCGACCTTATTTACATGATTAAATGAATCCCACCATTCCCATATGTTGCACAATTTTTGTGTAATATCATGAGTAACTATTATCCTAAAGTTTCAGGGTTTTATTTAGATTTGATTTGGTATTCCATCATAGAATACCTTCTTTCTATGGATTTTTGTCTATTTAAGGACCTTAATTTCCTATATCTCTTAGTAAGGGGTTTTCATTTTCCAACTGTTTGAACAATGATTCTATTCCCTGTTTACTTTGTAAATAAATATTTTTATCTCTCTGGTAGATAAAACTCTAATAAAGACATTGTATTGCTTTATATAATTAAAGCAAAATTAATTATAAAAAACAGAGCGTTTGTCGATTGTATTTCTACATCATACCTCTCGGCTTTACATTATATTTTATACTTTGTTTTCAATTTCATGATTTTAATCTCACAATATGTGTCATCCGATTCAACTAATATTAAAAACAATTTTAATGATTTATATTTAATGTTCATTAATTGGCATTTTAACTTTCTTGCGTTCAAAAGGATGTATAAACAATAAATACATAATATTTGAAAGGATAAATGAATATATATATATATATATATTCCGGAAACATTCCATTTTCACATCTATCTATGGACTATGTAGGAAAGTAGTATTATAATTGAAAAGGTTTACAGAACATTTAAATCTTTTACTCATGCATGATCTTTTTGTCCACTACCATTATTTTCTCTAATAAATTCACATTTGCTCGATTTAATATCTAAACAAATATAAAAGTATTGAATCTCATTAAGTAATACTTATATTTCTTTTCCAACCATAAATGACTTCACAACTAGTCAAACAATACCAAATTGTTCAACTACAGATAAAGAAAGATTCTTATTGGCACCCCCAGCCAAGCCATGATTCTACCAAGTTAATCCTTCTATTTAAAATACATACTTTTATTCTTAATTCTTACTTCATTTAGCCCAAGAAACATCATCCAATGGATTATTTCTGGACAATGCCTGTCCTTTTTGCACACTAGGTGCAGAAATAATAATACACAAAGTATTGAACAACACACCAAGATGCCAAATAACTAGCACACCAAAGGCTCACAAACAACACACCAAGTGCTAAAAACCATCACACTAAGTGCTAACAATACACCATGGCCACAGAGATTCTTGGAGCTATTTCTTTCGAACGAAGATGAACATTGGAAATTCATTTATTTTTTCTTATTACCCTCCTTTTAATTGAACCCCCTCTTTCTCTTTTCTTTTTGTATGTTCTTTTTTTCTTCTTTCTTGAATTACTTTTACCTTTTACTAATTAAAATAATTTTACCTTTTACTAATTAAAATAATATATTTGTTTAGTTATGAATTTCTCTTTTCTTTTTATATGTTCTTTTTTTCTTCTTTCTTGAATTACTTTTACCTTTTACTAATTAAAATAATATATTTTTTTAGTTATGAATTTGTTGCCTTTCTTTTAGGATTATTTCAAACTTAATTATCCAAAGTTACAATAAATGTATATTAAATCCATTTTGTCCTTAAGGGTTCCATAGATGTGTTCTTGTCTTCATATTAAGAATTCAACTCTTTCTTAGGTTTAGGTTTACCCCTAGTAGAATCACAACTCGTATATAACTTTGGTACTACTCAACTATTGTGAAGGACTTTTAATCTTTTCCCATATTTATTCATAATGAAACATAACATTGTTCATCATTGTCTTTTTCTCATATAATTACACGTTCATAGTGTTCACAATATATAATAAATAATTACATCAAAATGCAAGGACATAAAACTTAGAGTATTATATTTCCCTCTTCCTTAGAACAACACTGTCCTCACTCATGGTATCCTCCATCTCCAAGTAGCTTCATTGGACTCAAAATGTTTTCATTGCACTTTTACCTATATGATCATTTGATTCCTAAGTAGAACTTCTTTCTTGTCTAGTATGCACAAAGGTTCGGGGTGGATGTCCCGTTCTGGTTCCACCTGTACAAGATTCCAATCAATCACATGCTTAGTGTCATGTACATATTTCTTTAATAAAAAAAACATGAAATACATTGTGAACCTTAATATGGGATTGTGATGCTAGCTACTAAACTACTAGTCCTATCCGAGCCAATATCTGAAGAGGTTTGCAAACTCAGGAGGTAATTTAGTGCAACTTCCTAGTTTCAATGAATTTTGCTTTGGCTTAACTTTCAGATACACATGGTCTCAAATCCGAAACTCTTTGTGTACCATATTATTATATAAGTAACTTTTTGTTTCCAGTCATGTGCTTTTTTAGGTTTTGTCTTACTTTATTTATCGCTAATTCCATTTCTTTAAGCATGTTTGGTCCCAACATAATTTTGTTTTCTAGATTGCCCCAACTAATTGGCGTATTAGATTTACAACCATATAAAATTTTGAAGGGACTCATTTTGGGTAAAACTTGATACCTATTATTGTATGCAAATTCTACTAAATGTAAATAGTCTTTCCTCTTAATGGGTTTATCCATCACATACATGTTGTGCATGTCTTCAATCACCTAGTTGGTTCTTTCTATTTGGCCATCTATTTGAGGATGTTAAGCAGTACTGAAATCTTAATTGGGTGTCCAAACCTGCAAACAAAGCTTTCCATAAGTTCAAAGTGAACTTCACATCCCTTTCTCATATTATAGTTTTTGATATACCATGTAGTCTAAAAAATTCTTTCAAAATTTTTTATGCCACATTAATAACTTTAAACGTAGATTTCATAGGAATGAAGTGAGTTTCTTTACTCAATTTATAAAATAACACCATTATAGCATCATGATGTCTTTTTGTTCTTGGAAATACTATTATGAAGTCCGTAAAAATTACCTTCCATTTCCATTCAAAACTCCAAAAATTTGTTGTTGTGCATCTTCACTTGCAAACATTCTAGACACCTAGATACATATTCAACTATCTCATTTTTCATTTTTGGCCAATAGTATGTCATTTTAACAATTGTGATCATCTTATGGTATCCTCGATGACCTGAATAGGGTATTTTATGAAGCTCATCTAAAATTAACATTTTTAAACCTGTTAGATCAAGCACATCAAATTTGTTTCTAAATAGTAGGAATCCTTCCGAATCAACGATGAAATTTTTAGGTTTTTGGAAAAAAATTAGATTGTATTTTTTTACGGTTTGATTATGAAAATCGTCATTTTTAAGGGTTGGTATAATCATTCTTCTCCAATCCAATCGCCAAATACTAACAATAGTAGCATTTATTAAGTTAAGTCTTCTACTTAATACATCGACCGTTTTAGTTTACTTTCCCTTAATATGTTTTATTTCAAATTCTTACTCACTTAGGAAGGCCATCCATCTAGCTTTCCTAACATTGGGGAATGGATGGTCAAATAAATATTTAAGTCCCACATTATCGATCAACAGGAGGAATCTTCTTCCTATTAGGTAATGACATTACATTGTCAAGGCATGGATGATAGATGCTAACACAAGATCATGAGTAGCGTAATTATGTTCATGATCTTTCAGTTTTCTTGACTCATAACATACTACATGGTTATCTTATAAGAGTACACCACCTAATCCTTCTTTAAATGCATGAATGTAGACCATGAAATCTTTATAAGGATCCATAATTCTTAAAATTGGTGTTGTTGTAAACAAATGTTTCAACCATTGAAATCTCTCTTCACTTTTTGGGGATGAGATATAGACTTGGTTACTCTCTTTTGTAAGGAGGTAATGGGATATTCCATCTTGGAAAATCCCTCTATAAACCTCCTATAGTATCCTATTAAGCCCGTAAATGATTGAAAATTTGTCACATGTTTGGGTTTCGACCAGTCTATTATTACTTTAATCTTGTCAGTGTATATAGATATCCCTTCTTTTGAAATAACATGACCTATGTATTGTACTTGATTTTTGAAAAAATCAGACTTACTGATTTTAGCGTAAATATGATGTTCTTCAAGTGTTTATAAAACTATTCTCAAATGCTTCTCATGATCGTCTTCATCCTTAGAGTAGATGATTATATGATCAATACATACAAGTACCAACATGTCCAAATACTTACTAAACATGATATTTATCATACACATAAATACATCTGGGCATTGGTGAGTCCGAATGGTACAACCACAAATTCATAGTGTCCATATCTAGTTTGGAAATATATTTTATGGACATCCTCATCCTTTATTATCACTTGGTGATAACCAATGACCTCAAGTCTGTTTTGGAAAATACTTTGGCCCCTCGAACTTGATCAAACAAATTGTCAATCCTAGGAAGACTATTTATTTTAATGGTCATATTTTTTAATTGTCTGTAATCAATAAATAACTTGAATGCCCCATATTTTTTCTTAATGAATAATATGGAATCTTCCCAAGGAGACACACTGGGTCAAATGTAGTTTTTATTCAAGAGTTCATGCAATTGTAATTTTAGTTCTGTTAATTTAGGAATGCTCATTCTGTAAGGTTCTTTAGAGACAGGAGAAAATATAGAAGTTAAATCTGTTGAAGAATCAATATCTGTTTTAGGTGGTAATCTTGGAATTTATTTCGGGAATACATCTTGAAATCCTTGGAGTATTGCATAATATTCAAGAGAATTCTTATTCTCACTTACAATGTTTAGGAATTGAACAACATATAATTTACACCCTTTTTTAGTACATTTCTTTAGTTGTAAGGTAGATATTTAACGAACAAAAAATGCTCTTGGAGTGCCTTTTATAGTGCACAAATCATCTACAACATTTACATAGGTAAATGTTTTGTTAAAACAATTCAAAACCACTCTATGGGGTTCCATCCGATCCATTTATATAAGGCTATCATAAGATCCTAGGAGTATAACATTTAAATTGACCTTTGCTAGCATTCCATTCATCCCTATACACCATTCTCTTATTAATTATGTTACTTTACATTTTTCTCCCATGGCTAATTGTTGTGGCCAATTCTTTTTATCTGTAGCCCTATTTAATTTACTAGCATAGATCCATTTTAAACTCATATGTACTAAGCACTGAGAGGGATCCAATTTATTGAGGTGTAATTCTTTTTACCTTAAAATTTTTACATGCAAAGAAAAAATTTACACCTCAAGAAATTTTATCCCTCTCTGTGCTTGATAGAATCGAGTTTACGATGGATCTATGTTGATTTTTTTTATTTTTTTTATGAGATGACATGATCTGTGTATTTTTTTAAGTTGACATCTAGCTGACATGTTCTATTTTGTTAAATTTATTTTTTATCCAACATGTAATTTTTATTATTTACTTTTTATTTTTGTAACATAATGTAACGTTATGTTACGTGCCAACATCTTCCCCATACTGGGTTGTAGAGAACCTCACTACTCTCGGTGCAACAAGTATCAAATAACAACAAGAGATATGCAACTTAAACTAGATCCGGGGTCTATTAATATAGAAATTGATTTTTCTAAAATATTACCTTCTATTTCAACCATAGAGGGTTGATGGTCAGCTTGTCTATTATCCAATGCTGCACTACTCCTAGGGATTCTCTTGGATATATCATCAACTACTACGCCCTCTTGAATATGGTGCACCATATTTGGATTTATTGCTATGTGCATATAGTCCCCGTAATAATGAGGTCTGTTACAACGCCAACATTACTCCTCCTTGGTTTATTTCATCTGTTTTCTTATTTATAAAGTATGTTGGCCACTCTATATTGTTCAATTTCCCTGATTGTAATTCCTTCTTAAATTATTTCCTTGAAAATTTTTTGTTTGGTTTATGAATTGGGAAATTGTATAACCCTTTTTCCTTTGATATGATTTTCCTTTCTTTTTATCCTTCCAATCTTTAGGCCATTCTAAACATTGTTTATATTGAATATAGCATTAATAAGCTTTTCTTAAAACCTCATCTAGAGTTTTAGGTTCATCAGACTCTATCCCATCCTTATAGGAAGGAGGTAAACAACTCAAAAAACCCTGAATTTCCACTTTTTCATCTTTAATGTATGATACATAGCACAACATTTCACTAAATTTATTGGAAAATATTTCTGTGGACATATGTTCTACCTTTACTTCTTAAAATTCTTTAGCTTTTTGGTCATAAAACTATTCAAACAAGTATTTCTTCTTCAAATGTCTATTAAATTATTTCCAGGAAACTGTCTTGTCACTGATATACTTAACAACCTTAAGTTCTTTCCACCAAATATAAATAATTAATCACGGATAAAAATGATCCATGTCGTGTCCAGGAAGTACGAGGGGGATAACAGTTCAATTGAATGAGTTGGCTCTGTTATGGAGGAAGCTTAATAAACAGAATGAGCAAAAGCAGGATTACGCATTACAGATAACCACAAATATGCACAGACAATATGCAGGATTGCGAATTGTTCTTCTATTACATGCAAATAGATAAAAAACTAATATTCTGATGTATGTTACAATATTATACATGCTTATATAGAATTCTGAGATGCTTGGGTGCCTTCCCATTACATTCAGTTACAAAGAAGAAGTTAGAACGGTTCCAACAATTCAACCTTTATCATCGACTGGAAGACAGAGAGACAGTCTATCGAAGTTCGACAGTCGCTGGTCGCATGTCAATGCTGCTTGTCGATGTCACGAACTGCCATATTGTAGTATATGTTGAAGGTGCGGAACATGTCCCCATATGTCAAAGTCAAGACTCTTCGGAGTTGTGTCGAAATCTAAAACTTGTCGAAGTGTTGAAGTTGTCGAAGTCATGTCACGTCGAAACTTGTCGAAGTTGTATAAACAGTGATGACTGGTCGAAGATGTGTCGAAGTTAGCATCCGACAACAAATTCCAACTATGATGTGGATTAGACCTCCTTCCTTAAGAAACAATGGACCCCATTGTTTGGTCGTGGAGGTGAGGAAACTTGTTGATCACTTCAGTAGCAGAGTACCACTTTCATTTGGATGGGACTTGGCCAGCTTTGGCAACGTGACACAAGGGAATTGTGTTCATCCTTGTAAGGCGTACTCGTCGTCCCACAATGGTATCGCAAGGAAGAGGCTCCTAAACATCTGGATGGATCTCTTCGGCTGCTACTGTGGAGAATTCATTCTGTTCGAACAAAGGTGCATGGTATGGTCGAAGCAGATCCACATTGAAAACTGGATGCAGACCCACCAAAGAAGGAATGTCGAGATGCAAAGCGTTTTCACCAATCTGTCGAAGAATACTGTACGGACCATATCGCAAAGGCTTGAGATTCTTGAAAGGAACAGTGAAGCATTCCTTCTTAAGATGTAACCAGAACTTATCCCCAATTTGGAATGTATGAGGAATACAATGCTTGTCATGTTCGGTCTTAGCTTTCTCATTTTCTCTGTGCAACATATCCTGTGCTTGTCGTTGAATGTCACAAATCTGTTCTCTGAACTTGACTGCTTTATCAACTTCTCATTGGTTGCGGTCGGAGTTGAAGTTAGCCTATGTCCACAGGGGATTCACTCAATAAACCACTATCATAGCACGTTCATTCGTGGCATATGAAACAATACCCCTAATTGCACTAAATATTGGAAAATAACTTCCAAAATTGTTGTTTTAAACCCCCTCCCAATATGCCTTCCCAATTTAAAAAAACCCCTATTTTCACTAAATATTGTATGTATCAATTTTTTCATTAACATTTTTTATACCCCTTTATATTTCTACTTAGCATATTGATATGATACCCCTCTTATGACCCCACTTGCATTCTACAATGCACCTTGGTTCTTTCGATGTATATTGTGGATGCACATTACTTCACCCACATTGCAATTACTCAACCACATATCATTATGAATTGCAACATATAATGGTCTAATGAAGTGATAGGAGATCACTTCTTGTATGTCACTAAAGCCAATGCACATAGTACAACATTTAGATTACATGTTACAGTTCCCCAATCGTTGACTAAGCCTGTTGTGGGCTAGGTATCCAAGCCCCCAGGGCTTGTAACAATATCTAAGAGGCTGAATAAACCTCCCAAGGCCTATAATAGGCACGAGTTGTTGGGTATTCAAGGCCTATCGAGGGCCTATAATAGGTCCTGGAGGCTTAGAGCCTCCCAAGGCTATTGGTAACAACTCGTTGAGTGTTATTCGTAACAATTGGTTGTCAATGACCACTATCTATACACTATGATCGACTAGAAAACCACTTGACCATGAAACCCCCTGGCCTCAAACATGCCTCAAGATGCAATTTCCTTGCGTACTGGTAAGACCGAGCCTTGCCTCAACCTGATTTCTCATCCAGCCATGATTCGCCATCTCCATTTGGCGGATATTTGTTAGCCCTCCCATATAAAAAAGAGCCCAAAGTATTTTTGTATTGTTACATTAAATAAAAAAACCCTTTGACCCTTAATATATAAGCAATATAATTTTTTAGGTTTTCATGAATATTTAATACCGTAATATGAATGAACGTGGTATTATATTTCCTTCTAGTGAAGCCCCTGTGCCTGTGTCGAGGAGTTGATCAAGTCGATAGGCGCTGAGGGTTGAAATCCATAACAGACTTCAAAGGGACTCTTGCTTGTAGAGCTGTGTTGAGCACAATTGTATCTGTGCTAGATGTATGGAAGACTTTCATCCCATGTGCATCGATGCTAGTGATTGTACATGCGAAGAAGTTGTACTACCAAGAAATTTACAACTTTCGTCTGTCCATTGGTCTAA